>VXAZ01003150.1:1090837-1467134 GCA_013399875.1 Gymnorhina tibicen
CCGCGCCATCCCTGGCAGCGCGGCGCCCCCTGGCGGGCGCGGCTGGAGGCGCCGCGGGGCCTCACCCCGTCACCCCCGGTGCCCCAGGGCGTCCCCAAATAATTGTATTTTAATTGTTATTGTATCGTACCCAACCCCTGTGGGGACCGAAAAGGTGAAAATAAGAGCGAGGGTCGCGCTTCCTCTTCCTGCCGGGTGTTCTGTGCCCCAGCCCGCTGCCCGCCCGGGTGCCATCCAATCTGTAGAGGTATCCGCATCCCGAAGGCTGCAGCAGGATGTGCCTGGGTCCTGTATGGTCAGTCCCTCCTGTAAGGGGAGAGGTCCTGGCATTTTGGAGTTACACATCGGTGGTGTTTATTAACCACAGGAGATTTAAAAAGATAGCATGCAGACACTTGCACATGGGGACCATGCACAGAGCTTCTCCTAAGAGAAGCTGCCGCAGAAGCCCTATTCTTCATATAAATATTTCATTTGACAAGTCCCTTTTCGGCTAACTTTTGACTATTAATACGATTTAGGGCCCTGCTTAAGCCAGAAACTACAACTGAAATACGTGGTAATCTTGACAAAGAGAGTCTTCATTTGTGGTCCAGCCCCTAACCCAGTCTTCTATACCTGTGCCTGTGCTGCAACAGAGCACTTTTGGAATTGAGGATTGCAATCCAAGTGCCTGCAGAAGCCCTCCTATCCCTCTCTTAAGTGACACTTTTAAAATTGGCTTTTTGTGAGAGCCATGTCACGACAGCTGCACAAAATCTTTCTGTCAGCTTCATGACTCTACAGTTAACTTCCAATGCATGCAGAAAGTTGAACCTGTTGTGATAGTGGTAATCTAGACACTGTATAGTAAAACTTACTAAATTTCAGTGTGTGAAAAGCCATGAATCTCTTGCTGCTCTTTTGCTACTCTAGAAGGAAAAAGTGTAAAGTCAAAGAAAAGCTCCTAATGCAGAGCTCAGATAATTATTTGTTGGTGAGTAATGTCCAGTAATCTAACCTGTGCCTTTGCAGGTAGAAATACTAAACACAACAGTTTTAAACTATAAACAATACCGATTCCTGGAGAAATGTGGACTACAGTATCAAGAACTTGGACTTTCTCTGGAGTAAAACTGTTAATTTAAGAAAAAGGAGTAGTGGAGAACCTTTAATGGTAAAAAGCATTGTTTCAGCAAGAAGAGGGAAATACTGGAAAATCTGCAATGAAATGCATAATTGTGTAAGCACCTCATATTGCTTCCTTCAGAGGTGAAAACTTAAATATCACTGTCAAAATATAAAAGCCAAAAGTGCTCTGTTACACTCCAGAATACCTCCAGTGATTAGAGGGGCACTTTTTCATCCCTCCTTCCTTCTGGTTGCTCCAGAGTTTACAACCAAACTACCCTGTCACCAGAGTTGCCCAGTTACATAGCCCCAAAGCAGGCAAGGCACTCTGGAGAGCCAGCACCCAAAGGTGATGAGACAGTGCCTTGATATTGGGACAACTTAAAAAAGGTGCAGATGTACAAAGCATTTATTATTCAGTAGAAGAAATTGCTGACACTCTTAAAATGAGAATCTGCTGTAATCCACCTGGAAAGCACCCTCTTAAACAGGAGCTGGTTGCCATCACAGAGAAGCAGAAAAAAAGCTACATCAGATCCCTGCAAGGGAGAGGAGGTCAGGGAGCCCTCCAGCCACCCCACAGGACTGCAAATGAGGGAAAGAATTGCTAAGGGACACTGAGGAGGATGGAGGAAATGGGGAACCAGAGAAGGAGAGGGAAAAGGGGACATGACATGAAAAAGAGGTAAGGAAAAAGGAAGGGAGGCAAAGGTTAGGAGAGTGAGAGGTTTATACAGAAATGGCACAAAGGACTAGAGACAATAAAAGCACACTTTTATGAAAGGAGGAAGAGACTTGCGAGTTGGGCTCCAACTAGAAAAATCACCTCCTGATTCTTTGATGTCAAGAGAAGCATTTTCAGACTTAAAAGTTTAGTGTGTGTTTGTGCACCTCCCTGTACCTGGGCCCAAATGACAGTTAGGCCAGGCCAGGCCTAAAGGAAATGAAGGAAAAAAATATCATCACACATACTTCTTTCTTCTTGCCAAAGAGACCATGGGAAATATTACATTAGATATTAGGAAAATAAATACTCAGGGTATTAAGTTTGGAAATAGAAAAAAGATGAAACTCTCAGAAGCCTGAGATAAAACACATGGAAAAGAATGGGAAAAGATGAAGATGTAACAGGTTTACTTTAAACAAATGTGGGTTTTATTAATTCCCCTGTCTCAGCTGCCAAAGCATCTAGCTACATATTATAAGTGTGAAGTGATTATTTGTGAACTAATTAAGTAATGTGATTAACACGGTTCTCAAGCAGAGGTGCTGCTTTACACACAGGGATGTAGCTGCACATTTTGCCACACATTCCTTGGCGAATGTGTTTGACAAGGCAGCTGATAAGCAACTTCTGTTTCAATCTGTGGAAGTGGCTTCACTCCCATTGTGGATGTAAAGAGTGAAGAGTACCTGGAGACAAGAAGAGATTCAAAAAAGTAAGATACTGTTGCAGGAGAATAGAGTGATGCTGAAGCATTCCAAGGCTTCGTTTGTAGTTGTCCTTAAATTACAGCAATGTAGTAGGTATTACTTAGTGTCTCAATTAAAGATAAAAAAGGGTGTTCTGCTTTTCTGGTTCTTTTCCCTGCATGATCTGTCTTGCTATTCAGTTCAGATCAGGAGAGACTGACAGATTTTGCTGTCTGTAGCTACATCTATGTTGGTTTTGAAGGCATTTTCTGGGGACAGTGCATGAACATTGCACCTTCAGCATTGCCTTCATGTACTTGCATGCTGCTCTTGAAAATGCCCAAGTTTTTTGCAGTCTTCTACGAAATGGGATTTGATAATACAGAAATCATTCTCAGTTCTTGCTTGTATGCTTGCTCTGCTTTTAAGAGTCTACAGCACAATAACTATTCAGTTTGCATAGTGAGGAAACATTTGCCTCCTAAATAATAATGAGTCGCTCTTATTTGTGTAGTTCTTCCCAAACCTGGAAAGCATTATAAGAATGATAGGCATTATTATTTTAGAATGATTCAATGTAATTAAACTTATGGAGGAAGGCACAGCAGTTCATTTTTACTACTGCATTTTCTCTATATGTTTAAATGATTATTCAGTTATACTTACTTACTTTATTTACATTTAGATTCAAAAAATTAAGACATTCTTGGATTTCTGAAGTTATAGTAATACTAAGCAGAGGGAAGGAGGGGGACTTGTCAGCTCTGTCCTTTCTTCCTTTTATTTGACCTAAAATATCAGGTATATCTAACAAAAAAATACCATACTTCAGACCATGGTAATACTACTGCAAAATAGACAAGTTTGATTATGGGATCTTCTCTCTGCTCTTTTGACTGGAGATAAGGTTTTTGACCAAGATCAGCTGATCTTTCTGTCCATCCATCCATCCATCCATGTATATATACATCCCCCTCCACTGTAGAAACCTAGCAATAAAGAGTTTTTTTCTTATGGAGAGGGTAACCTGGCAAAAGCCAGACTGTACAGAATTGGTGGCTGAAAATGCTTATGGAAGCTACAGCAGGACCACTGCCCCAAAGTACAAAGTACATTGGCCATTGCAATACCTGTCCTGGCAATATGTGTGTGACAGTCTGCCCTCGCATCAAGGTCTGGAGAGGGTATCTGAGATTCCCCCATATAAGACAGTCATAGAAAATCCATTCATTCGGACTCTGGATTATTTTCAATGCCAACTTAAAAGACTGATTAAGGAGGACTTATGACTTAAATTACTCTTTGACAGTATTTTAATACTGAGGAGAAAATCTTTGCTCACCTTGTGTTTAACCACAACATTGGTATCAGGAAAGAGAGTAACATTCATGTGCCTCTGCTATCTCCTTATACGCATGTTGGACATGCAGGCCACAGGTCAGAAAGATGCAGTGAAATGTCAGACCCTTCAGCTGTCCTGCCTTATCTTCCCCAACAGCCCTGACTGGCTCTTCTGTCTCCTCCCTTGCACCTTGCCTGTGCACTTGTATAATCAGTGTGTCTTTATGAAACTCCTCCAGGCAAAAAATAACCCAGAAAAAAAAATCAAAGAATTTTGACTATAAAAATGACAGATAAATGTTAAAACTCTAGACATTAGGACAATTACTGCATTATACTGTGGTTTTGTTTCAATGAACTTATGAATTAAAATGCCATGTCCCGTGAGAATACATGCTGTCCATTGCCACAGCAATGTCAGTACGACAGCCTATCAAATTACTGCAGTTTTCTGACAAGTTTTATCATGTTCCTGGTAGTTTGGGAATTTTTTTAAGATATGAACAGAGGCATTGTGTGTTGTGTAGCTCTTACAACCCATCCAGCCCTTCTGGCAAGGCACTGCCCAATCTTCCAATGTGATTGTAGAACCTTGCTTGGGCATGGCTTTCAAGATGCATCTTGGGCTTTTATAAAATGTAAAGTTCAGCTTTTTCTGCAACTTTTTTTAGGGCCTCAAGCATTTATGAGACTACCTTCTTTGCAGTGGATTTGACTTGAATGCTGCAAGGAGCTTTTAGTCTTTGTGGAAATGAGCTTGATGGCATCAAAGGCTGAAGAGGAATATTATCCTAGTCCTGAGGAACTTTTTCAGGTCATGAATATAGTGAACTGTAATTCTAGGAGTCAGTTACCGTTCTGTAAGATGATAAAACCCCACATTCTATTTCTTTTATCTTGATTGAATTTTCTTCCCTTAGCAAAACAGATTTTTCTTAAAAATTAGGAGAAAGATACTTCAGTTAGTGATTCATTAGTTTACCCTATTTATCAAAATACTTTTTCCAGTATTAGGAAAGTTGATTTCTTCCCACTAAATCACTTGGAAAATTAGCAGCAGCTTTGAGGATATCTGACAAAGTCTCTGTATTGGGCTTGCATGGCCAGGTTTTGGCTACAGGAGTGACTCCTGTGAGAGACTTCCAGAAGGCTCCCCTGTGTCTCATGCAGTCAGTGCCAGTAGGCTCCAAGACAGACCCACTGCTGGCCAAGGCAAGGGTAGTAGAGCTTTTGGGATAACGTTTAAGAAGGAGGAGGGGGAGACCCTGGGCCACTGCAGCTGGAGAGAGGAGTGAGGATATGTGAGAGGAACAGCCCTGCAGACACCAAAGTCAGTGGACAAGGAGGGGGAGGAGGTGCCTCAAGTGCCAGAGTTGAGATTCCCCTGGAGCCCCTGTAGAAGACCATGGAGAGACAGGCTGGACCCCTGCAGCCCATGTTGGTCCACAGCAGAGAAGTTATCCACTTACAGATAGAAGATATCACTGGAGGAATCCACGTCAGAGCAGGTGGATGCCTGAAGGAGGCTGTGACCCCGTGGGAAGCCCACACTGGAGCAGGCTCCTGGCAGGTCCCGTGGCCATGTGGAGAGAGGAGCTCATGCTGGAGCGAGTTTGCTGGCAGGACCTGTGACCCCACAGGAGACCCGTGCTGGAACAGCCTGTTCCTGAAGGACTGCACCCTGTGGAAGAGACCCACATTGGAGCAGGGAAGAGTGTGAGGAGTCAGCCCTCTGAGGAGGAAGGAATGGCAGAGACAATGTGTGATGAACTGACCATAGCCCCATTCCCTGTCCCCCTGCATCACTGGCAGGGGGGAAGTAGAAAACCGATGATGAAGTTAAGGTCAGGAAGAAGGAAGGGGTGAGGGGAAGGTGTTTTTAAGATTTGATTTTAGTTCTCATTACCTTACTCTAATTTGATTGGTAAAAATTTAATTAATTTCCCCAAGTCAAGTCTGTTTTGTCCATGATGGTAACTGGTGAGTGATCTCTTTCTGTCCTTAACTCATGCACCTTTCATTGTATTTTCTCCCTGCTGTCCAGCTGAGGAGGGGAGTGACAGACTGGCTTTGGTGTGAACCCATCACAGTTCCTGCTTGTGGCACATACCTGTGGATGGAGCACAGCTGCGAGCAGGACACACCGCATCTGGCAAAGCTGCACGGCTGCAGAGGCCCAGGTACAACATCGTGGTTGATCCTCTGTTACGATTTACTTGTCACAACTGTGAGAGGATAAACTATTTCATCACTCTCCTGCCACTAATGAGACGCCTGCACAGTTGCTTTAGAGAAATCCGTTGCAGGGAATAAGAAGGGATTGCTGTGGTTAACCTATACATTTCAAATTGCCAGGTTTTTAACAGTTTAAGATTAACTGTTTAATCTTCTTGTGTTGCAGTCGCTTTGAAAGGCCAAGTTGCCAGTAAACTTACACTTGATACCTGAATTCCTTGTATTTGTGTGCCCTCATGGGGACTGGGCTGTGTTCAGCTGGGGATGGTTAATACTTCCAATTTTAGTCAAACACTACTCCATAAATATTTAATCATTATTACTCCACTTGAAGCAACCAGCCAAGAAAACTGATTTGCCTGGAGCCCAGTTTTTTTCTGGAGGCCCATTTGCCTATCTGCCCTGTACTGTGTAGGCACAGCAGTTGTGTTCGTGTCCTCGGGTGGCTGGTTCTCAGCTCTGCGAATGAAAACCCCAGATCTCCCCTCCCCAGTTCCCTCCTTCAGGAACTGAACCACTGTGTTGTCAGTGTTTTCCCTAAACTTTAACCAGCACATCCAGCAAGCAGAAACTGCTGCTTCACCATCAGCTAATCCATGCATGATCAAGTTAACAAACCGTCTGCAGTCAACACATGAAACAATACTGTGCACTGTAAAATTCTTCCTTTCTCTATCACACTTTTAACTTAATAATTTCATTTTTTTAAGGGAGAACTAACTTTTTTTGCCTGTGGTTTAGGAATAACTTTGACTTTTATTTGTAAAAGTTTGGAAGAATAGGGATTAATTACCATATGTGAGAGAGGACACTTGTTCTTTCAATCAGCGTTGCCTTCTTTACATTGAAGAGGGGAAACAGCAACCAACAATGCTGTCAAAATAAATGTTTAATGGAGCACGAGGTTGTAATTTTCTCTATAGTGAGGCGTGCCATCTCTAGGGATGAAATGGGTACCATCTCCACAGACAGGTGTGTACTTAGAAACATAAAGATGTAATATACCAAGAAGTCTTCACAGTTTCAAGCTACAGACAATACAGGCATGGAATAATTTAATAGACTTTATTAATATTCAAACAAGCAGCTGTCAACACTTCATCCCAGAATACACTGAAGCTCCTTACATAGTTTTTAGTACTGTAATAGTTGGGTTCATTGGCAGTAGATTGGAAAACATAAAAGACTAATGAACCCTCCCTATTTTTTTCTGGTCTGGCATTTAATCCATCCTAAAGTGAAAAACATTTACGACATATGCAACACCATGCTCACAAGAGGCTTCAGGTTCAAAAGAGATGTTTCAATTTTGTTTCTTAGCAACATACATCCAGTAACAGTGAAACACTATACAAACTGTAATATGTTTGTGTTGTTTTAATCTATAATGCAGTACTTTGCCAGTGCCAAGGAAGTACGCTGCTACAGGATCTTTTCAATGTCACTTATAATTAGACGTATGCGTTTTTGTTTTCCCATACTGGATTACCTGCTGCAGAATATATTTCTGAAGACACTACAATCCACTCATGAATAATAAATAAAGAGGTAAATTCTACTCTAATAAGGGCACACTTATCAGGATTATACTGTGGTCTGCTACATATGAAACATCTTTTGATGTTTCTTTCATAGGAAGCATTTGAACACCTTGTGAGAACTTGATTCCTAGAATGAGTATCAGCCAGCCTCCAGTACAGGACTAAAAGGATTTGTACAGCACTTATTTCTTGGAAGGACGGTAGGCATGGCTTAATATTTTCTTCTCCCCAGTCCAATGTCTGATTTGATGTGACCAAAACCAGTTTTGTGGTGTCTTGGCTTTAATGTCACATCAAGAAGAGAAGGAATCAGACAGGTCTCCAAAGGCACATGGAGTATTATGTCCTACAGAGGAGCTTTCAAAATTTCACTCACTGCAGCTATAGCTCTTCCCTCTGTTATTTAGCATAACTGCTTCCCCCGTGCCAGCAAAGAGAAATAAGAAACATAGTATTTAGCTTCTTCCTATGCTTTTAATCCTTCTCCTGTATATAGTTATCTTTAAAAGCCAGACTCATCTCTCTAGAAAAGCTGTAGTATTTGCATTCTCTAAGTGCCTGGTAATAACAGTTCCAGCACGTCAACACTGAGTTTGCAATAAGCAAATACTGAAAAGGTGGAAAAGACAAAATTCAGTATATAAAAAGTGCTGTTACTTTATTTAATGCACTATACAAGATTTCAAAAATAGCGTAAATGGTATCCTTCAGCTTGGAATATCTGGCTCAAGAAATATAGCAATGTTTCCAGTTCAAGAAATGCAGCAATGTTTCCAGTTCAGGAGTCACCTTCCCAGGAAACCTTGTGCCCCAATTCTCTTGGTGCCGATCTTATACATCATGCTCCAACATCAGGCACTTCTACAGACTAACTCATCTTTTCTAGCTGTGTGGGCTGAAAAAATGAGTCTGAAATATTCAGAGAAAATGGGTCTGAGGGGAGGCCTGTAAGTCTCTAGCACCACAGATATGAATTATTTAACATTGAAGGTAGTTAAGGAAAACAGTACCAGACAGGAACACCAGGTGGAACTAGGAGGAGAGGAAAGAAGGAAAGAAAGAAAAAAAAAATCCTCTTTATAGTTTGACAGGTTTTCTGAAGAAACACTTTTTCCAAATGCAGTCTTGGTAGAAAATTAGTTATTTACTTCTATTTCACTAATTATTAGGTTCTCTGGATGCATACAAAATTGAACAGGCTGATTGGCTCTCTAAAGCAAAGCAGCAAAAATTCTACTCAGAAATAATAAATATGACAACTCAGCCTGATATGATAACCCAGCTTGATCCATGCAAAATTATCATAATCTGTCCTCATACTGTGCTCTTATTACCTGCTTTGTATTTTTCTTTAGAAAAGCTGAACCACTTAACAGTTTCTTCTGGGGTCAACTGCAAGTTGTGGTCACTGCCTGCTTTTGTAAATGAGGTTATAAAAGTCAACAAACTCCATCAAAATAGCAGAGGAAATGAATCACATGGTGAAAGGGCACAGTTTCTCTTGAGGAAATAGTAAATTCAACTGACTTGAGCCATCTCAATAACATGGAAGAATGAGGTTTTTTCCCCTAGTAGAGACCAGCGCAATGGAATTCCCTGTAGATCAATACTTAACCCCTAATATTCATTTAAGACATGAATAGGAGATCACCCTCAGTGAGATGCTGCCTACACATTTTGCAGAAGGCCAGGAGCCAAATATGATCCTGAAGTTCAGTTTTGGTGCAGCCTCCACTTCTTTCCTCACGAATAGCTGCCAGAGGAGGAGGTGCTTTGTTGTGGCAGCTCCGAATCACCTCTGGCCTCAGTAAATAGGAGGGCTGCACATCTGCCTCTGTACAGGGAAAATGTATTAGGAAGTATTTCAGATTTTGTATCTTTAGCTTTTGCTTCTACAGGGAACAAAATTGCAGATTCTGAGATTTGCAGGATTCGACAAAACAGGCAATAAAATTTTCCACTGCTGTTCATGTGCCCTGTGCTTATTTTTATAACTTTAAATTAGTTTTGATACCCATTTAGATATCATTGGTAAGTTTCAAATGACTTCCCAAGTTGAAATATTGCAATTTTTTTACCATTAAACAATCCAGGATACATTTGAAGGTTTTGGTGTTTTGTCAGTGCATTATGCTCCCATAGGCACTAATAGCAAAACATTAAAAATGGTATTTCCTTTTCATCAGAAATATTAAAACAGAAATTATGTAAAAAATGCATTGCCTGTAAAACAGTAATTAATCGAGTAATCAGTGCCCAGCATTCAGGGGGATTTTCCTATGGGTGATGTATATGTGGAGGCATTCATGTATTCTCGACAGAGAAGAGCAGTCATCCATACAGGGTTTTCTGTGTGAGTACCCCTCCACAAATCAGCTTGCACTCTTCACATGCTTCCCTGGGATTTACCTTCTTCATGAGCATTACAATCTGAGTGTTTATTTGCTAGACCACTTACAGAAAGGAAACACAAAAGGTCTTGAATATAATCAAAGCACATTTTCTTTCATTTGCAGAAATGCAGATTAGTATGTACGCAGCTTTCTATTCACAAAAAAAAACAAAAAAACCACAGAAATTAATTGTTTCTTTCTCCTACGCTAATTTTCCTCTCTTTATTTCCCAGCTGAGGAACAAAATTATTATAAACAAAACTGGAAGGCCAGTTCATACTGTCTTAGCCCTTCTGTAATAATTCACCCTTGTGCAAAAATCATTAATGTGGCCCAGCAGAATAGCATTTATACCTCATTTGCAGAGCATAAATTATATCATCCAGGGTATTGCACATTAGGGTTTTCACCCTGTAATTTAAAACTGGACATAATCAATGAAACTACAGACTCTACGGTGTTGCCTTTCCAGACCATGTTTTCATTATGTCAATGCTACTGTGTATTGTAAAAATCTGCACACAGAAGAAATGCTGATACAAATAAATTTGGAAGCAGATTTTTTTTCCCCAGACAAAACATATCATAAACTGTTTTCTAAAAAAAATTTGTCTAGGAACTCAGCTATCCTGGACTAATGCAGGACATGATAGAGGTTTTTATAACCAAACACTATTTTACAGTGGCCATGTAAGTAATGGCATCTAATAAATATTAACAGAAAATTATACACTTTGCCTGAAAGTCAGGTTGGTATTAAGAAGTGATACTATCACATGCTTTTTTAGGAAGTCACACAACAAAAAGGTGGAAAGGCCGTGAAAATGGGGCCAAGACTGATTGAATTAACTTCATGCTGCCTCTTTGTGCAAATGGATCACCAAGCCCTGTAATATTAATAACATGGGCCAAACTACTGTAATTATTTCTGACAAAATGAGCTGGGAAAAGATATAAAGCTTTACTGCTTCTTGCTTTTACTTTGACTTTAACATGCTAACAAACGTTAGTACGCCAAAATGCAGATCTTGAAATATAAAGGTGTTCTATCAGCTCTCTAATAGACAGGAGAAGGACAGTTTTCTATCAAAGACTGCAGCTCTAGAAGATGCACTGTCCAGATATGTGTATATTGAGATGCTGATGATCTCCAGGCCTGTGAGAGAAAATGCAAAGAGGCTTGGATGCGGCTTTGAGCAACCTGGTGTAGTGGAAGGTATTCCTGCCCGTGGCAGAGAGGTTGGAACTAGATAGTCTTTAAGGTCCCTTCCAAACCAAACAATTCTGTGATTCTGTGATTCTATGAACTGCATCCTTCACCACTGCAGAGTCTGGAGGCAGGAGGCAGGAGGCAACAGTTAAAACAGATCTCAGAAGCTACTGGCACAAACCTTTAGAAGTACAGATGAAAAGGAGACATTTCAAGCATGCAGCTATTCCAGCTTTGTTTATGTTCACACAGAAATCAGTATACATCTCTGAAATGCTGACTGGGCACACCAGCAAGGCATTTCTCCCATAGCAGGCACCCAAACATGAATTCTCAGCTGTGGAGAGGTGTTGAATAACAGCACGGACTGACACTGCCACGAATACATCTTAGGTGTCTGAAGTAGACTGACAAATCACCTTCCACCTGTCTTTGAAAAAGAGATCTAAACACTTGAATTTTTTCCTGGCAAAGGCAGAACAAGGTCTAGTGCCTCCAGGGAGAACTTTCTGTGACAAGTGGGGTTCAATTTGTGTCCTTCTGTTACCTATTTTAATTTCAGATGCCTGGCAGCTTCAGATTTGAAGGAGGCATTGGTGTCTACTTTCACAGAAACACAGATTTGTGTTGTTGTTTTTTTTTTAAACTGTCTTTGTGGCAATATATAATGGAGAAAACATATTAAGAGGAATTGGATGCCAAGAAAAATCAAAGAGAACTAAGGCCTGCAGCAGTTCAATCTACTTTGGCTAAATCAACAGCTTAAGCAGCACGGTTTAATGCTCCTTTGGAAGCATACCCCTGCCAAAAATGCTACGGACACCTATGTAACCAGTGCCCACAACAGTGAGAAGGAGGGATGCACATGTACAACATGTACAACAACACCTTGAATAAATGCCCTGCTGTGGAGGATGAGGTTCGTCATTCAGCATGTTTGTGTATCCCTGTGAACAGCTGGTACATGCAGAAGCAGCAGCCTGGCTCTGGAACAGACTCGCCCCACAACACTCACAAACACACACACACACACACACACACACACACACATTCAGCTGTCATTTACTTCTCCATGCCCTCCTAAACACCCCTGTAACTCTTCAGAGCACCTGCATGCCCCCATCTACCATTGTTTTCCAGTCTAACACTCCAAGCATGTGCTCCAAAAATAACTCACCACAGCTGTCCCATGGTAGTGTCTGCTCCATGGGCACCAACCCACAGGCTGATCTGTAGAAACCACCCACAGGGAGTTTCTACAGAGGTTTGGTGCACATCAGCCCCTCCACCTCAGTAGTGCTACAGAGCTTTGTGAAGAAATTGGTGAACCAGCGATTGAGAGAAAAGCACATTTTCAGTGCTTATTTCCATGCTTTCATGGTATCTAATGAAGTGGCACATAAAGACATTAATGCAGTAAACTCTCATAAAAAATCATTATATATTCAGTATCTTTTTCTTAATCAGAATCAAGTGCATTCTGCCTTCAAAAACAACTATGAGGCTTTTTCAGGCTTGTGAGAGCTGTCTGTTGCTTACTGAAAGAGACATCAGTAAGGTTTTGGGGTAAACCACCCTGTACAAAAAGAGAAGTGAGGGTTATTTTAAAACCTTGCATAAGAAGGAACCACCATCACAAGGAGAGATTGAAGCAGCTTTATTATTTGACTCCTCAAAGCTAAATTTGTCACATTTTTTAAATGGCAGACAAAAGGAGAGGAGCATCTGCCAGAGAGGAGAAGAGCATAACTCAGCCCAGGTGGGACCTCTTTCCACAGCCCAAACAAAAGAGGCAGGGGATGGTTAGAGATACCACTTTGTCAAAATCAATTTTGTATTAGCAAGTCTCAGTGCAAAGAGTGTGCCAAATGGGGATGTACAAGCTCAGAGGTACCATAGCCCAGGAAAACACAGGATGCAACCACCAGTGCAAAAACCATCAGGTGACAGAGCTGTGATGTCTTAGGCGTGTTATGTAAACCTGGGTATCAGGGGTCTGGTTGCTGTCAGGGGAATTAGGTACATTTGTCAGCACACCACAGGGCTAAATACAGGCAGAGTTATATGGCTGCTGGCAGTCTCCCATATGGTAAGGAATAAGCTCCTGGGGAGGATAAAAGTTTCCTTTAAGAACAGGTTAGACAAATATATGCCAGGAATACATGCCAGGAACAACATGAGTACAGATCATCCTGCCTCAGGCAGAGTGATGGAGTAAAATCACCTCCCAAGGCCTAGTCTGGTCTTGTTTTCTGTGCTAATACCCAGCTAAATAATGAAATGGTAGAATTTGGAAAGTTTGTAATATCCACAGGGCTGTGGAGAATAAAAGAAAAATAGATGGAGGGTTTTGCGAGGAGTATTTCCTAGAGAAATACTAAGGAAGCAAGAGTGAGTTTGCACTAACAGAAATAGAGGCAGATAGAGAGAAGGGAACAATATTGTACCATTGCACTGCATTGAAGAGACCTGTTTATCACACAAGTAAGTGGACAGGATGATCTGCTCTAGATGGGAGGAGCTGGTTTGTAGTCAGACTGGAGAGTACCCCACTGCAGGACAGGCAATATGCAACTACTGGATGAAAACCAAGAATTTTGGAAAGAAATCACCACAGATTTGCATTTGAGGAGCAGACCCACACATGCATGCTGCAAAAGTTGTGGGAGGAACTGAAAGATGTAAAATTATCCTTGGGCTGCCATCACCAGAAAGTTGTTGGAAATGGTCCATTTTCAATTCCCCAACCTTCAAGACCGATTAGCAAAGGGAGATGGAGCCTACCAGGATATACCCCAATTCAAGTGGTGTCAGAGCCAGAGCCAGCAGGCTCTGGGGCAGGGCCATACTTGAGGACAAACTAAGTGGGATGGGTGGGTTCTGAGCCGGCTGGGCACCTCCAGGGATTCTCAGAGTATGGCTGGGTACCACCAGGGGCTCACAGGGACATCCCATAGCTGACTGGCACCTTCATAGCTGAAAGTGATTTGAGGGACATCTAATGAACTATAATTTCTATCCTACAAAGTCAGCTAACTACAGAAGGTCTTAGAAAGTTTCTAGCTGCATTAGATAATCACTTAAGATTCATCAATGTGTTTTGTCATGTGCTTTGATGGAGAAAAAAGGCTTTCTTTAAGGAAGAGAGAAATGAAGTCATTACAGTTGTTGGAGACAGGGCTCTCTTTCCCACTTTCAAAAAGTGTGGGGGGAAAGCCATTTCATAACTCTAGCAAATGCTACATGCTTTAGGCAGCATTGTGTCAGGGGAGCTAAATTCCAGAATTATCTTTTCTGTGTAAAAAAGGTCTCTTTCTGATATATTATATGGTGCTGGTGAAAATCATGAGGCTGAAGACAGGCAAGAGCCCTCGAGTAGCAACCCATCAGCATTGAGCCGGAGTGACATTTTTTTAAGACTATCAGACAAAATTAATGGAAGTTGCACAGCTACAAACTTGTTAATGCCCCAAGCACTTGGGAAATGGACACTGATTGTGTCTCAAGATCAGCTTCCTTACAATGCCAGCAAACAGAATTCATGTCAGCAGTGCCTGCTTTCTAAGGCAGCTGAATACCACCATAGAAAGAAATTTGTGGAAAAGGCTATTGAATTAACTGGGAATCCGGTACCCTGCATCAACATTAGCTCTTGATCTACACTCTGAGAGTGTTTTCATCTGCTCTTCTCTAACATTTGTCCAGGTGGAGGCAGAGAAGAACAGGACTGGATGGGATCTGAAGGGTCACTGAATCCAATCCCCATTGACTGCAACAGAGGCTTCAATCAAAGTGCCATTTCTCATGCCATGGAAAGACCAACTGTGATACCTTTAATGCAGCAGAGGAAAAATTAGGAGAAATGGAGAACGTTTTGGTCACCGCAATATAAAAAAGATACTAAAACTATTAGAGACCGTCCAAAGGAGGGCAACAAAGATGGTGAAGGGCCTTGATGGGAAGCCTTTTGAGGAGTGGCTGAGGTCACTTGGTCTGTTCAGCCTGGAGAAGAGGAGACTGAGGGGAGGCCTCATTGCAGTTACGACTTCCTCATGAAGGGAAAAGGAGGGGCAGGCACTGATCTCTTCTCTGTGGTGACCAGTGACTGGACCCGAGGGAATGGCCTGAAGTTGTGTCAGGGGAGGTTTGGGTTGGACATTAGAAAAGGGATTTTCACCCCAGAGAAGTGGTTACAGCACCAGCCTGACAGAGTTCAAGGAGCATTTGGTCAGTGCTCTCAGGCACAGAGTGTGATTCTTGGGAATGGTGCTATGCAGAGCCAGGTGTTGGACTCTGTGATCCTCACAGGTTCTTTCCACCTCAGCATATTCTGTGATTCTGTGATTTCCAATTCCCACAGTCACAAGATATCGCATGGATGCTTCAAGGTAGATCACTGTATTGTGAATGAGGGTCACACTCTGCTCCTCCCTGCCAAACCATCAAGCAGGATAACACCTTTGTGACTGCAGATCACAAACTGCCTTAACTCTCAGTATGTGAACTGGACAGACTACGTCTACCTTAACAAGTAAAAAACTCAATAAATATGGATTTGTAGAGCAAAACCAGTGATGTTGGAAACCTGCCATTGACATGACACAATTTAGGGGTGATAGCAGCTGGTCTGATCCCCAGGATCACACTGGGCATGTTAGGTGTGCAGCTGAGACACACCTGGTTTAATGTCTTTCGGGGAACCCCATTCACACACCCAGTGGCTTTGCTGTGACACAACCCATACTGCAGTGAGCGGGGACCACCAAGACCACCACTTCAAAACCACAGTCCTGGTCTGGGTGAAAATGCTGATGTAGATGTACCTGCTAATGTCTTACCTGAGGATGTTACACCACCAAAGCACCTGTCTTTGCCCTCTCTCCCACCTGCTCAAAGGAAAGTGTGTGTAGGAAACAGCTGTTGACAAATTAGGCATTTAGATTATAGAAAGGAGTTTCTCCTTGTGCCTTACAGGTAATCAGTGGACACCCAGAAGGGAATATTAGGTGAAGTGATGGTGCAGAGAAGTAGCAGAAAAGCATCAGCTCCTCTTCAGGTATTAGCATATCACATACCTGTGTCCAGTAATTCTCCCTTTCGTTTTACAGTTCTTGCTGTGAGAAGTGGCTAGGAGGGACGTGGAGCTCTTTGATGAAGAACAAACCTGAGAGCTTGCAGTGGTTCAAAAAAGCTCTCAGTGCTCTTTGACGATGTCTTGGGGTGACTGTGCTGTNGACAAACCCCTCTCCTTTTCAGACTCAGAGGACTCCATCAGGTGCCAGACTTCAGGGAAATGAACTTGCGCAGGTCTCCTCCATTTTATTTTTGGAGAAGAGAAATAGGCCACGCATCTTTCACAGATGTGCTTTAGACTGAGCTAACCCACATCCAGCCTTCATGGGCTGTAGCCTGTAAATTGCAAAGCCCCCTCCCCTCTCTACACCTGGCTCTTAGACAGAAGAAAGAAATTCCTGACACACTTGATATGCCAAACAATAGAAAATAATTTAATGTTTCTTCTCCTCTTAAGTAGGAGACAGTGCTTAGATTATTCCTTATATATAAAAATATATCCTCCAGTGGGAATAAGCAGCATCTACAAGTGCACAGAATACACTGCTGGTGAAAAGAGTCCCTGAGTTTGCATGAGAAATCTATGTTTGCTGGGAGACTTCAAACTTTCACATGTTCAAGGAACTAACATCTAAGAAAGAAAAAGGACACCATTTTTGGCCCCAAAATACAAAAAGAACATACACATACAGGTTTTAGTGCTGTTCTTGCACCCAGTACTAGAAACCTTGCTTTATCCACTCATTTAATCAGCACCCATTTATCACCACAACTGACTGAAATGATCCAAATGATAGATGGCTTTTTACACAAAAAGCGATTGAGAAAGAATTAGCGACATTAAGAATTTTTCATAATTTAAATTATAATAAGTCTTCTTTCCTCTAAAGTTATTTCTTTCAGTAATCCATTCTGACTTTAGTATCTCCTGAACTAGAATTAGTGACATTAATACATTTTTTACTATTCAAATTATGGTCTACCTTTTTCCCATAGCTGGGTATTTCATTTAGTAAAGGAGACTAAATTAACATCCATCGAAGGAGATTATTTAATTTAACAAGAAATCTTTCCATAGTTGGATGAGGTAATAAAAAAGCTTTATTATTGAAAGCTATTGATAAAGTAAAAAAAAAAAAATCTGGATTAAAAGTATGCCTTTTGTGAGAATCTGGAAGTTTCTCTACTTTTTTGTTTAAAAGCCTGCCACGCTCCTTTTCATACATATTTAATATGCTAAAAATCTTAGAGTTCATCAGGAAAAGAACAATCACAACATTGTCTGAAGAACGTAGAATTTATAGATCTAATTTCTTATTTTATCATTCACAGGCTCATACATGGAAAATTAATAAATACATTGACCTCTTTCTGAAAAAACTAATGGTTTCAGAAGTCTTGGATCTACTAGAATTATGGGAGACAATGAAGATTTACTGAAGAAACCTAATTACACCTTGTTATTCATAATAAATGCCTTTCTAGATAATATTGCAGGAGTAGAAGTTGCAAGGTAAAAAGCTCTAATCACAGAAGGAATGGACTTCTGAGTGGCAGCTGTCATGTATGGCTGCTGCTGTGCAGGCAGGGCTCTCTGGAGAGAGGGACAGATCCAGCAAATTCTTACTGAGGCTATCCTTAGCAAATTATATCTCAATCTATCTCTCCATATCTGGTATATAATACTGGGTTTACAGGAAATGCAATGAGACTTGTAATATACTTCATCTGCCTTTTAATAACTTTGTGCTTGGGAGAAAATCATTATGAAAGGCAAAATCATTATTATGAGTGGTTTACATAGGCTAGACCTGAAATGCAGTAATCTAGGTAACAAGAGATTTATTAAAGCAAAATCAACCTAAAACGTTAACCTGGAGAAAATGTACTTTCAGGACCTAATCCTAGAACTTTTTTTTTCATCCTGCATGGAATCTGCTGAAGTGAAGCTATTAATGATTTATAGAAATACGTTGTTAGGTAGTATTTTTGTCAAGCATCACAAAACCAACCTAAATACCATTAAAGAACATGGCTTGTTTGTTTCCACAGCCATCTCTTGCACTAAAATTCAACAAATGACAGTAAACCCATTTCCCTCTCAAAAGAGATACTGAGAAGGGATCATGAGAAACTGTGGTATGGGCCAAAATCCTGCCCTCCAGCATGACCCAGAAACACAGTGCATCCCAGGCAGTCCACGTGTGCCACCAGTGAATTTTGCAATAGCACATATTCCCTCCTTGGGCCATAGAAATGTTTAGTTGGCCACCAAGCTGGTTGGTACTTTATTACTGAAGGGTATAGCACAGTACTGCTGCCTTGTCCCAGAATAGCTCTTTTCTTTGTTTCGTTTGGTTAATGAGCAATGGCCTGAATGATGAGTATGAAAGCTAGAGCACAAATCAGCTTTCCCATCACCCAGGGCTCTGGATTTGGCAGAGCAGTTTCAGCCCATCTCCGTACCTATGGAACCAGTTTTCACAAAAAGTAATCCATGAAACTGGAAAAACACTTTACTGTACCACAGTATTATGGTGTGTTCTGGTTAAAAGAAAAGGCTGACAGGCCTTTAGGGCCTTTCCTGGAAATGCCCTAAAGACTGAGGGAAGAAGTTGGATCTGAGCACCAGCCACACTTCACCTTCCTGTATCACCTGAGCATGGAAGTGTCTTGACAACAGCAGGGGATATATAGCTCCTGTCATGCTTGTTTGACCCTTTGCACACAGGGCAACCTCTCATGGGATGAGGCTCAGAGGAATGGCACAGCATCCACGATGTGTATCCACACTGTTTTCCCTGGAGCAGTTCCTAACCCCAGAATGACCTAGGTCAGAGTTTTGGACAGCTGGTCCAACCAAAAAGCCTGCCCTTTATCCTGCCCCACCTTTCTTCCCTTCCTGCAGGTGCTGTGATGACATGTAAGGGCAGAGAGCTACTAGGAGTCATCTAGTGTGGGTACCACAGAACTTGTCACTGGCTAACACAAATCATAATCACACACCCAACACTGCAGTCCTATTTCTGTGTATTAATACGAGCCTTAGGCCACGTGAGCACATTATCCTCTGATTCGTAATTTCTAAGCCCACTAAATTTTCAGGTCTACACCTTAACAAAATGCATACCTAAAGTGCACAAAATGCATATTTTATACTGCCAGAATCCTTAGCCTCTGGAAGGTATCAATAGACTAATTAAAACCAAACCAACCAAAATCGAAAGCCAAACTACTGAAGCCCATTATGTAACACATTAACTTCTCTTGATTTGTCTTGGATAAAAGGCCAAGAAAATGAATATGGATTACAGTGCTATAATTGCTGCCTTACTTATAATATAACAGTAGAATGAACTAATTTAGAAATAGTTATTTAATTTGATTTCTAGTTTGAAGTTGATTATGCAACCTTCATCAATGATTTATTTATTTATTTGAAGTTCTTTATCTGTCATTTTGCCACCAGAGGCAAAGCCAGTTCTCCTGTGGGAAAACTCCAATGAAATATATGCAATGTAAGACTCACTAAAGTATTTATGGAATGAGGTATTTCCTTCATTTCTGGAACATGCAGAAATTCACTTTTCACAGTGGAAAACCAGCAGGAACTCCAAGTGGTAGAAATTTGCTTTTCACAGTGGAAAACCAGCAGGAACTCCAAGTGCCTGACTTCATCAAACGTACTGAACATTTACTGAAGTCATTCAGATTGGCATAGTGTATATGATTATAGTTACAGTAACTACATCTGTAGCATACTTACAGATAATCACAAACTGTTTAGGAAGAGAATGAAGTGAAAACATGGCTCCTTTAGAAATTGTTTATAACTATAATGACACACCATGTGCATTTTTGGCCTGTATTTACTGCTTTTGCTATAAACTGGCCATGCCCTTTCTGGTTTTCTTTGCCAGCTGCCATTTCCCATTCTAGTCTAGACATAACCATGCTTTGCTCAGCTACAAAAATAGCTCTTCTTCTCAGAAATAGGATATTTTCCTTCAAACACAGAGATGACAAAGGCTTCTGTGTTTTGCATTTTAACAACAAAAAAGGGAAGAGGAGGTCTGAGGAAAAGTAGCCTGCCGAGGATCAGAGATGCCCAAAAGAGTGCAAAAATGGTATTGTTTTAAATAGAGAAATTATTTTTCCCCCCCAACATTGTTATTGTGGTTCTGTATAAAGTAGGAAATTTATAGAAAGTGAGAGATTTTAGTATCATTATTTGTCTTGACAGTTCCAGAAGAATGGAAAAATCAAAAAGGCAGCAAGAGGAAGACTCTCTAGTTTCACTTAAGAATTGTTGCAAATTAATTCAAGCAGATCCAGTTTTAAAGGTTTTATTACACAGTTCCGCCTCTCTTCGTGAGAGAGGAGAGATAAGGGAGCAGACTAACTTGAAGCCAGACAGCTCCTGAGCATGTATGAGAATTCACGAGACCACTGGATATTGATTTGACATGGACAGGTATGAAAGAGACTCTGTGGAACAACTGCACCAAGGCACAACAGTGCAAGTAAAGCTCCAATACCCCACTGGATTAAGCAACTGTGCTCCTTATGTTTTATTCTGTATAGCTCTGTTGTGCTCTATACCAGAAGTAAATGGATTTTAGTGGAGTCTTGAAAGTAAATAGTGTGTGCGCTCCTGGGAAATGCCACAGCCCTGGCAGTGGCACTGTCCCTTGAGGATTTCATGCAGAGAGAAGGAGGGAGAGCTTGTGCCTTCAAAAGATTTCACTGTGTAGGAGACGGGTAATGAAAAACACGCACTTGCACCAGTTAAAGAATCCTACTGAGGCAATTTCTTCCTATCATAAAAAGTCGTTTTATAAATTCACTTAGGCTGTTTTTCTTAAATGCAGAGAGGTAAGGAGAAATCCAGCATAGCTGGGGACAAAAGAGACAATGTGGTCTCCAGTCACTGTCCAGAGAAAGCTGTCCCAGCAGGAGAAGTGCCATGTACTCATTGTTTCATGTGCTCTCACTTACTGTTACTGAAAGCCATTATTAGCTTGGAGAGAGAAAGTGGTTTGTCTGTACCTTTCAGAGTGAACGCTGGTCAACTGAGTTCTTGAAGCTGGCTTTCTAAAAACCATATTGGTACTCCTTCTTGGTGTTTTTGTGTCCATACTTACTAACAAAATACATGCAAAAGTACACTGAGATGAAGAGAGAGGGAGCTGCAACAACCACTTGCAGAACCACCACCAGGTTCAAACATCCCTATGGCCTTTCTCAAAGTCAGCAGAGATGTGCCAAAACTGAGGGTGCATTACAGGCTGTCCCAAAACCTCTGAGGTGTTCCAAGTGCAGTAGACACGTCTAAAGTTAATTCACAGAGAAGCACCTGGGCTAAGCCGTGCCAGGAGAGGGTGCCCTGTGGAAGTCAGCCCTCCCCGGCATTGCACAGGGAGGATGACCATCCATGTCTCCTCGCAGGAATGAGCTGCATAAGGCACAGTGGAGTCCAGTTGGGGACAGGCAGTTGGATAATACAGAGCAGTGCTAGGGCTTGAATGCTGAAATTAAGAGTGTGCTGCTACCAGTCGCTTGCCTGCCCTATGTAAAGTAGTAGAAAACTTCCTGAGCCCATCCTGCACAAAATGCAGTCACTGTTTGGTCTCCAATGGGAAAATGTTAGAATAAGCAAAGGGCTCTAGGCCAAGGAAGACTGATAACACTTTCTGTAGTCTCCCCACCTTCATAATTAAAAGGAGGAATGAAAAAAGGATTTAGATGGTATTGAAAGAAAAGGCACCAGGGAGCAGATTCAATTTTTGAGTCAGCACAGAAATTCTCTAAAATTCAATTACAGTGATGTAGATCTGACATAGGATGTATCATTATAGTACCCTAGAGAAAGTCAATAAAGCATATTGTAAAGTTTCTACAAGACTTCATCAGGACTATAATATAGATAAGTCTCATTGTTTCACATGTTTTGCAGCTGCTCTAACTTAATTTTCTAGGGGTGCCATCATATAATTATCAAAGATGATTAAGTTTTATGCCCCCAGATCTTGCAGGTTAAGTCTGCAGGGAAAGAGTTCAAACTTATTATATAAAAGTACAGATGTAATCAGGCTCTGCAGAGTGAATAAATAAATCACACCAAGCGAAAAAGGGCAACCTATCTACCAACAGACCGGCATATTTACAGATCAAGTTAATGTCATACGCTGAAAAACCAATTTAAAGTGCTGGAAAGTAGCAGGTATTTCACAGAATTTTGACTTTTAACCACTCAACAGTAAAACATCTGTATTTCTTTAGATATGAAATCTGTCCACACTGACTAATGTTTTCATCTTTACAAATACAGATGGATCACAGCGACATAATATTGTATGTCCAGATTTTGCCTCCAGTACTCACCATGGAATTGCAAGTCTACAAAATGTATCTATTTTTAAATTTACCACAAGTTCACAAGGAAAGTATGAGACTGATTTGGATTTATCTTGTCTAACAGTAGGTGGCTGCCTTCTGACATGCCCTCAGTATCTGGGGCTTCTGAGTGGGGCTGGCAGGAACGACACAAGGCTTGTGAGAGGTCTGCTCCTCTGTGAAATAGCAGCTGAAGGCAGGGGGCATGGCAGGGTCTGAAATTACTCTAGACTCATTATGTTTTAGTAATTATTTTTTTCCTGAGGGGTTATTGAGCAGTTTGATCCAGTGCCTGCCAAAGGACCCAGGTGTTTTGGTCACTGGGAGATGTCCCAAGAGAGTTTTAATCATCAGCCTATGTGGGTCAGGGTCTTAATGTGGGACTGTGCATTTATCAGCCTATGCCTTTAGTGTGGTAAGGGAATAAATTAAAACTTGCTGATTGTGGTAACATCACCTTGAAAAAATGTGGTGGAAATAGTGGTCAAGAGATGATAAGAACAGGGAGGAATTTGCAGAGGCTAAAAAGACCGACCCATCAGTGACCAGAGATCAAGAAAGATGGGTGATGCTAGCTGTCCTTTCTGCCTGTTTGAAGATAAGAGCCTAGCTGATGTCAGTGAACAGCACATACTGAAAACTGAGAAAAATACCTTGTGTTTGGAAATTTCATGCCATAATATCAAGTTCTGTAAGCCGTGTCTGAAGCATCAAGTATCTACCACTTGTCAGGCAGGAGAAGTCTCCTCACAACTCCAAGTGGCTCCAAGTGTGTCAAAATCTTACCAGACAGAAGCTGATTTACTGCCAGAGTGTAGGGTCTGCCATGCCCCTTTTGACTGCCTGGTACAGCCCCGAGGTGTCAGAGCACCTTCACAGCCACACAGCCTGACCCAGGCCCTTGGCAGCTCCAATAGCCGGTCCACATCAGTATTGCTTTCACCAAATTAACTTTCTTGGACAATCCCCTGATGGTTCATGAATGTCTGCTGAGCTTGTGGTGTGAGGCAAGGGAGGATGTTTAGAGCTTTGGGGGGGAAATTCCAAATTCCATAAGGGAGCCTTATGGAAAACGCAGCTTTTGTAATGAAGAGTAGATTTCTTTGTGCATGTAATGGGAATACAGCTGGTGCTGTTTGGATGAGGCATTTGTGAGAAAATGACTAATTAATCATTGCTACTTGTATCCAGACTGTTTACATTTCAGCTTGTTGTACTACAGTATAACTCTGATAAAATAGAGATGTTAAGGGCAGTTCAAACTGTTCACAATATAAACTACGACTTCTGGGGCTTTTTTATGTCTTGTAACACCATTTTTGCTTCTGGTAATATGTAGATAAAACCCACACAGCAAAACCCATTCTGCTGTGAACTCTTTACTGATGCTGGGCCAGCATTACAGTTCCCAGTGCCACCTCAGTTCTCCCTCTTTTGGCACTGTCTGCAGGCATTATCTGAATGACTTATTTCATTGCACTCTTCAGCACAGCCCTCTGCACCACTTCCCAAGCCCATGCACCTCTGACCACAGTGCGTACCTGCACCCAGTGTCTTGCCCCCATGTCCCCTCCACTACAGTCTTGTTCAGTTTTCATCTTGCTTCACAACTTCCATTCCCATACTTGATATCCAGCTCCCACTCCCAGTTTTTCTCTTCCTCCTCGGACTCCAGTGTTTCCTCACAAGGTTTTTCTCCTCATCTGCTTGGCGTGCCCACCGCTTTCCCACTCTGAATTCAAATAATTCTTTTTCTAGCTTCCCAAGCACTGGCAAAGTTGTTGAAATTGTTGAGTGTGGTCTTCCAGTGCCAGAGCGCTCTTATTCTTATTACCCACCCGGAGAACAGGATTTGAAGTGTGTTGCCCTGGAGGGGATGGAAATGCCTACTTGTTAAAAAATGTGCAGGAAGACAGAAAAACCCAAGACCAAAGAAAGTTCCTAAGATTTTTAGAAAATTAACAGACTGGGAGTGATTTTGTAACTTATTTAAAGAAGGAGCAATGTTCCTAATATTCCCTGGAATCAAGAATCTCAAAATATGCCAGTCAATAACTAAGCCTAACAGCACTGCTGCAAGGAAAGCACAGGCTCCATCAAACCAGCAGATCACAAGCTGCACATATAGATGCAGAAGCCAAAGTTTGCATTTCACAGGGTAAATCTAAAGGACTAGCCCAGAAGTCTTATGGTACAGTATTTAGTATTTTTATTCATGTGAAAGACCATAGAAAACTGCCTGCAGTGTTTACCTGGGCACTTTTTTTTGCTTGCTCCCTTAGTGTGAACATAATATATAGATATGTTTAAATTAAATTATGTATATGTGCATGCAAATCGTGTTTCTTACACGTAGGCAGAAGTCTCCTCAGATGTTGTATGTGCAATTTAAGAAGCAGCTTTGAACATTTGGCCCTGTGTTTGCCTGAAGGAAAGGAATTCAGTACATTAAGATTACATTCTTCTGTGCCCAACCTTAGCAGTTCATTGAGCGTGTTGGGTCACTGACTCTGTAAGCATTTAAATTAACTTTTCTTAACAATTACAGTAATTAAGCCTCTCCTAAATTACAAATTAAGATCATCTGGATGCATTAGAGAAGCAAAAGTGGTATTAGCAGGGGGGAGAGAAAAAAAAGTTTACAAAGTCTTCAATTATTTGTAATTTTACAGACATGTTTGTGTTTTTGCAGACCAGGCTGTGCTGTTGCTGTGGGTGTGTAGGGTGAGGTACCTCTGCAGCACATCCTGGCTACTGTCTCTGTTCCTGCTGTTCTCCCTGCACCTTGCATAGTCTCTTCAGCTGTCTGAGGGTCTTTGTTAGGTACAACAAAGTGCTGGTGTGACTTTGCTGTGGCAAATATATCTTCAATGTGAACGTACCTTCAAAGTCAATTCAACGACTTTGGCTCCCATATCTTTCTCTGAAGGCACAAGATCTTAAAACATCCGTGCAAGCTGCCAGCACAGAGATTCTTTCCACTGTTGTTGAACAGGAGCTGCTCCAAGAGTGGCTCACTGACTTCACGGACACTCTTTGCATGCTCTCTGATGTTACTGAGGAGTCTTGCCCAGCACAGTCAATACCCTGCGCCAAAGAACGCACAGGAAAATGCATCAGTTTAAAGCAAAATCTTTGGCTGCTGCCAACATCTCAATCCATTTTTCTCTGTCTTCACCCTTTAGTTTAAAAGAAAAAATTAAGAAGATGAAAGCCTTTAACCAGCAAGTGGTGAAAATGCTTGGTAGAGGTCTCCCTGTAAGCCCCCAATTTAATTCAGGCCTGATGTACCAGAGGAGTACTTTGACTACTGTGTTGCTAGATGTGCTGGAAAGGGAAAAAAACACACATGCCTCTCACACACCTGCATATGCCTTCTATCCTGAGGGTATTTTCCCAGGAATTAGAATTTTTAAATAATCTTGGAAAAGGCTTTGAATTTCTTTTGGAAAAGGATCCCAACCAGTTCAGCTGATACATTGTAGGAACTAAAGGCAAGGTAGAGAAGGTGTGTTCTGGTGTGAGAGAGGTGATGAACTGCTTCAGCACAAACAGAACTGGGATTCTACCTCTGAGCAAGCACATGGCCTTGCAGTTCACCCCTAAAATGGAAACAAGAAGAATATTTGGAGAACAGCCTGCCAGTGGGCAGTAGATGATATAGACGGTGGTGTCATCCTTATCTCCTGACTACCTGCTAACCTTGAGTCACCTGCACTTGTATGCAAGTATTACTGCGAGGCTGGGTTTGGTCTGTTTAACCAGCTGACAGTTTCAATTTATTATGTATTTTGAAGTTTAGTAATACACCAGTCATATATTTCAGGTTGTACAATACCATATTAAAATATTAATCAAACGTGCAAACCATCTGCATTCACGAAGGGAAGTAATCTGCCAAGGAAGAAGTTATAAACAAAATGGAAATTCATTGCACTGTGTTTGAAAAATGTGCTACTGGCATGTAATTGTAAAGCACCCCGAATACTTCTTAAGACAAGCTTCCTGGATTAAAGATGTATTACATATATTAACAGTAATAAAAGTGTAATTGACTTTTAGGGATGTGAATTTAAACTCTGGAGAAAGAGCTGACTGGTAGTGAATGGAATGATTTATTCTACTAGACCTATAAATTTGTTTTGGTCAGACTTATGACCTAAGCCTTTTTGATTTTTCCACCACTTAAGTGACAAATTGTGACATCACTGTGGTTAGTTCTAACCATAATTTTATGGTCCAAATTTCAATTACATTTTGGGTTGAAACAATGGCTAAAACCACCATCAATTTATAAACCTCATTTTAAAAGATGTTTGCAAACTCAATACCATTCATGCCCTATATGTTTTTATTAAATTGAAGTCAGGTAATAATCATGTATTTTATATAAAAAAAAAAAATGATGATCAAAGTTAAAACAAATGATTAAAACACTGCTCTAGTTACCCTTTCTAAGTGATTCCTCCAAAAATACTCCAGGGTTTTATACAATGTTTACACACAACAGAGAAAAACAGACTCCAAGCTAAAAGCCTCCAGCTCTATGCTAAAAGCAAGGTGTCTACAGGCTCAGGACATGCTTGAAATATCTACAAATAATTCTTGCAAGTTGATTCAGTTTATAGGTGGCTAAATGGCTTTAGTATCCTGTAGCTATTTGAAGAGGAATAACTGCTAACTAAAGAATTCTGTTGCGTATATACCTGTGACTGTAACAGTGAAATATATGCTTTAATATGCTGGTGACTGCTGCTCTTGCCAGGTGACAAAACTGGCTGTGGTCAAGTTTCAAATAACTTCTGAGGGATGCAGCCTGATCCGTGAAAAGGGGTTTGCGTGCAAACCAAGCTTAGGAAGTCACCAGCTGAGTATGACAGGGCTGGAGACTAACTTTGCCTGAGTGGCAGAAGTTATACAAACATAGAGCAGAATTAGGCATCTGAGACTGAATTTAATGACTTACTCAAATTACTTTGCAAGTACAAACTACTATATTGTGCTCGGTTACATGCTGTGCTGTGCTGTGCTGTGCTTTTTGCTAGACTTTGCCTCCTCTGCTGCAATGTCTAAACAAAAGTAAAAGCAAAGAGATGCAGGAGAAAAAGGAACATTTGAGCACTTCAGGCAGCCACTGCTGCTCTGGAAACTCAGAGGCTCCCTGCCTTATTACCCTGCTCCCCAAGAGATGCACAATACAGGCCTGACAGAGTGATTTGATTTCTGGCTGCCACTGAAGTCACTGCAAGCTCCTCCAGAATATATCAAGTGCTGTATATTGCGATGCAGCCGGAAATACCAGTCCTGAGGCATTTGAAATCAAACATCTGAAATTATTGGGCATATTTCATTATCATTTCTCCTATGTCTTCCTCCCGTTTCTATTACATCAGGTTAACACCACCTGTTTTAGAGAGAAGTTGAAAATACGATCAATATTTCTTGTAAAACTCTGGAATACTGAGTGTTTTACAAGAGACATCCATAGTACTTGGCAACTCCCATAAGAAAGTTAATATATGTGTAGCAGGGCTTGCTATTGTGTCATTAATAATGTTCCTGCTTGCAGTTTGCATAGGGAAGAAAAGAAGGACAGTTCTAAGTGCTACCTGTTCATGTGCACTGACTGGGGCGGGTGCCCGTACAGTGTCTGGGGACTGAAGTTGCAGAGCCAAGCCAGTGTGGGCCTACCACGGATTCTGGCTTTGCCACGTTAGTTCTGGTCTCCTGCTGAGTCCCCTCCTCCCTTTACAGTCATATGTGTGGGTATGTGGCTGTCCAGCCACAGATATATGTATGGACACAAGAAGCTTGCAAATTTTAATTTCAGATCTCAAAAGAAAAAAACCCAAAAAAACAACAAAACACTGGAAAAGTAACAACCAACCTTTAAAATTGTACTTACCCTTGGTAATTCCCAGTTTTCTCCCTCTCTTCCTCTGCAAGTCTTCCCTCATCTTGTTCTTCTTGCTAATCTTCATAATTTTCTTCTCCTTTTGTACTAATGTTTCTGTCCTTTGTCCAGGCTGTCATTGTCCCATTCTCTTCTTTGTTCCCGCCAACCTAACCATTGCCCTGAAGCTTTCCTTGCTTCCTTCTTTTGTCTCCTCCTTCCACTCACATTCTGTTTCTTCACAGCTCTTGCATTTTTCCTGTGCACAGGGATGAGTCATTACAAGCATAGGAGATTTCTCTTCCTTACAGATTGGCACTACGATGCCAGTAACACTAACAAGAAATAATTTCAGGGGAAGAAGTTCGTTCAGTTTCCACAGTGTTGGAGCACATTCACCGTAGGAAGAAAGTCTGGATAATTTAATAACTTACTTTTCATTGTAAAATGCAAATAGCAATATTCAGAGATGCCTAACTCTCTCAAAGCAGTGCGTATAGTAGCAAAGACCAAACTACAAGTTTTACTTTCTCCAAAATTTAAATCCTTAAGTCAAAATCTGGGTTATGATGAAGTTTCCTAATGGAAGCCTTTGGTTAATATTAGCATAGGCAAAATTTCCCCTTTCTTTTGTGACTAAGGAACTTGCAGTTTGACTTTCCAGTACTGTTATTGCCTCTGAAAATTTGATATCAAAGAGAGACACAGATATCTTGTTTTCAAAAAGATAGAGAAAATACAAGGTCAGCTTGGAACAGAACATTAACATGTATGTA
The DNA here is from genome assembly GCA_013399875.1 of Gymnorhina tibicen. NCBI lineage: Eukaryota > Metazoa > Chordata > Aves > Passeriformes > Artamidae > Gymnorhina > Gymnorhina tibicen. The sequence continues at coordinate 1,120,219 of VXAZ01003150.1, forward strand.
AGTATGCAAATTAATATTGAATATATACATATCCTAAGGGCTTCCCTAAAGTTTGGGGTTATTAAGAAACTTTCTGACATTGGAATCCTCTGTGCAGGATGATTTCAGCAGAGAAAATCTGAAATTAAATAAGATAGGCAAGAACATTGAAGATGGAAGAAATCTCTCCTAGTACTGTGAAAGTTTGGAATAACAAATGACAAATCCAGAAGCATCAGAGATTAATGTTCTTTAATATCCATAGTTCTCTCTCCTCCCCAAATAATGAAACCTCACAAAATGTGACCTAGGTTTAGAAATAAGAATAGGGTAAGAAAAAGAAAGCAGCAGTTTGACAAATGTCTTATCTGGAGAATATATATCAAGAAATAAAATTAAGTGAAACTATAAGGAAAGACTTTGATAAAGCAAGTGATTTTACAACAGTAAGTACGGAAACGTCAATGAATATTGTCAGCATATGTGCGAAAGTGAAAAGTTACAATGCAAAGCAACACATGTGAACAAAGATGCTGCAGAGAAAAAAGGTACAAATGCAGATTCAAAAATAGTGTAACACAATAAATACCGACTGATCACTGGTTTAAAATGCTGTATCCAAAGTCTAGATCAAGAGTTTGAGCTACTGACTGTCCTAGCATCCAGAGTTTTTATTAAATCAATACCGAAACTCCAGTGGACATATGTGATGCATGAAGAGGCCTCTTAAGAATAGTTTTGATAATGCAGTGTATCTCAAGCATCCTGTATTCCATTTGTCCCTGGCCCTTCAGTTTAACTCTTTCCTAGCTTCCTCTCTTCCCTGGGCTTTTCAGATATTTGAGAAATATCTGAAAGGTTTGTGCTTGGACCCATCCTCCTGTGTTCTCCAAAGCCTGCCTGAGTTTTTGAAAAACTGGGAAGAAAATACCATATAACAAACAAGGTGTTCTTTCTCAGCAGCAAGGGAAAGGGTGGTTTCATTTGGTTTTAACTACTTCTGCAGTTTTCTTTTAGGAAAGGAGTAATGATTAATACATTTGTTAATTACATGTGTTCTAGAAGGCACAGAAATATGTTGTTAATTATTTGAAGTATTTATTGCAAACTCAAGGGCATGGTTACTGTAGGTGTTTGAGCTAAGCTAATTGCTTTGTAATTTTCAGATGCTTTCTGTCTTTCTTGCAAAAGACATAATTCTGAAAATCAGAAATATATTTAAATGGGCTAGCCTGAAACAGTCTACCTAATGATTTGGGAGAAGTTCTCCAAATGCTATGTAGGTTTTATGACCTGGTAATCAGCTTCAGTTCCCAGATATCTGTGTAGCTGGGGGCTTGTAATGAGTCAGCTGGAGAAGTGAGTCAGTTAAACTTGAAGAATTGCTGAGAGATACCATTTGAAATAAACCAAATTTTCTGGCTGTAAGAAACCTTTATCAGACTAGTCTCTACACAAACGAGCACCCATGTATGTTTTGTCTGGCCTAATAAAAAGTGTGGCATCTGAAAGCAGTGCTGTGGTTCTTGGACAGAAGAAAATCAGTGAAAGGCAACCACATGGAGGTAGAAAGTGTGGAGGGAGAAGGGCTGGGGGTAGTGGTAGATGTCGCAATAAACCTGACTGAGGCGACTGGGTGGGTTATGAAGGAAAGGAACAGGGTTAGAAGCCCTGGATGAGTACACTCGTGTGTAGTCATCAGTCTAACATCAGTGAGTCCAGCTTTCTAGTAGGCATGATGTTAATGGGAGCCCTTTGCAGGTGTGTGCTTGTAATTTTTTAATTTTGTATTTTGGGAAATAAATGTAAGCTCTAGGAAAGGGGCCCTTTATCAAGCACACCTCCAGAAGTGTTGGCTTTTCATTCCTAGCATGTTCTGCTCAATTATTTCATTTTTCCTTCTTACAGTATCTTTCTCAGCCCTTAGTGTTGCAATAAAATGAACATCACTTATTCTGAGAGACAATAGAGGTCTTTAGACAGCTCAACTTTAGTTGTAAACCAGATGATTTTCCACCACAAAAGGAGAAAGGATCTCCAAGGGCTATAATCCTCCCTTCTTCTCCTCCTGTCACCATCTCTGGGTGCCATTGTCCTGTGCCACAGTGGGGCAGGGGGATACCAGTCCCTGCAGAAAAGGGAGACAACAGAACATGCAAAAGGAAGAGTCCCATCAGCCTTACTTAGCTGATGACAGCAGCAAGAACACACACCAGGCAAACCCACTGTCTGTTTTAGGCAGGTAGTACAAGCACTTCTCATGTCATTCTACCTCTCCCATGACTTGAGGGAAGAAACAGGCCCTTTGGACAAACCTAAGAAATATTGCAGCGGCATGCTCTGACTTTGGGCTGCCTATGGTGTGATCGAAGATAGGGTGGAAGGATGACTGTGTGACAACAGATACTCATGTGCCATGTAGACTTCCATTCTGATAGAAAAGGTAAGTGGTGAGAAGCCTCACAAGTCCAGATGGCTGAGTTCATCATGGCTCACTCCTCCTTTCCTTTCTTGTGGCTGCATATACTTATTTTGTCACTGATGCCTGCTTGTCCCCTCATTCCAGCTGGGTGCTCAGTGCAGGAATTTCACATGTCAGAGAGGGTGGGTAGACATATGGATGTCATAGGGGCTGAAAGGGGTAGTTAATCCTTTCAGCCTGTTACCTGATGCCAGGAATCAATGTGGCAGCTTAAAAAAACACTGTCATTTTGGTGGCTCTTTGACAAAGGTAGCTCTTCTTCTTCCATATTTACTTTTCCACTGTGGCTGGGTCAGCAAAATATGAGTTCCTTTTTTTCACACAGCGTCTTTGCAGAGCAGCTCCTCTGGGCCAGATGTCAGCCCTGGTAGGATGTGGACTTCAAGACCAAACCATGAGGAGTTCACTCAGAGGCAGGACCTTGGGCACCCATATTGCATTATGATTTTACTGTAGGCATGGCCTAGCTGCCCAGAAGACTGGAAGAGACAGAAGAATGAAAATTAACCTAATTTGGCCCAAAGATATAAAACATAAAATTCTCCAGTGCCTCCCAGACCCACGATGATAAACCATCCTCAGAAAAACATCTTGCTCCAGAAGTACTGGAACTAATGAATCCTGATTTCCTACAGATTTGTGTTCTGTGGGTTGACTGACTTGTGTGGTCTAAGAAGATGTATGCTTTTTGGGTGGCTGGAGAATGTGTGAGGTCTCTCTCTGCACAGATTTGTTGCTTTCTCATAAGGTGAGTTCACAGTGTGCTTTCTCCAAATCTGGGCAATAAACTGGGGATGACTGTCTTTAGCCAGCTGCTTATTGTTAGAGGCTTCAGAGAATGTATCTTTATTGGCCAGTAGATTCAAATGCTGTTAGGAAGGAACACAAACATTATATAAGCCTTGCTTCCACAGGCAATGGGGATAAACAACTATTGTTCTCCTTCTGCCCTCTGCTCCACACTTTCTTCTGTCTTTCATGGTCCTGCTGCCTTTGTCTCTTCTCAGGAATGAATGCACCCTGTGGGCTATAGGGAAGCGACCTCTTTCTTTGTTTATTCCATCATTTCCAGTGAACCTGCCCTGCTACTACCGCCTTCATCCTTGTCTCTCTTATAACTTTGTTTCAGAAAAGAACTAAGTTCAGGAGCAATTCACCTGATGCTAAGAGAAGCAGTCCCTGTGGAAGGTCAGACAGGCTTACCCATGTTTTGTCTGTTGTAGTGATACCAACCATAATCTTTTCTCCTCTGCAGGTAAGAAGGAAGCAACTTGCTGTGTAGTCCAGGGTCAGCTTTTGACAACTGGAACCATTGTCTTGAATATGTTTCTTAATAAAATGAAAAAATGACCAATTATATTTTACTGTTGATTCATACCACTGAGTTTGGAACGTATTAGATAAGAACCAAAGTGTCCCTGATTTCAGTGCATGCCTTTGCCCAATGGGATGGTGACTGTAAGGCCAGATGCAGAGTTACAGGAACAACACACACCAGAATACACGCTTAAGAATCTTGCATCCAACAAGGCTGAAAGGTCTCCTTTGAGAATATTTTCTACTGATCAAGCACTGTCAGTTTTTCATACTACATATTGGATGCTCAAAAAAGGAGGTGTAGTGTTGGTATGTTTCTCCTTTATGACCTCTGAGTTAACTGCTTTAACTGCACTAAAGCCATTTGCACATGTGCTGGGTGTTTTGCATTTCATTTATTTTCACTTCAGTGATAAATAATGCTATCTTGAGTAGGTTTTTTCCCATTTTCCAATTTTAAGGAACACTCTCTTTGCAGAAATACTGGCAATCCCCTTGTGCAGAGCTAGCTGACAACCAGAATTTGCAACCTTTAGAAAGCACAACTGTATAAGAATATTTCAGTTTTGCTTGGGAAGAAAAGAATCGGTAGTTCAGAAGGGTAGCTATGACATTTTCAATTAGAAAACCATCTAGGTTATTCTTTAGAACTTTCTGGAAGCAGCAGGGAGCTGTGTGTGCTCCTGGGGAACCAGTGATTCTTGATGTCTCCCATGCTGTCCCTCCCTGGTAAGAGTCCTGTGAGAAGTCCAAGGAGTCCCCAAAACTGCGACTGAAAAGCAGGAAAGTGAGGCGGGCTTCAGACGAGCCACCTCAAATTATCTGAAAATCAGGTATTTCTCAGAATAGCTTGATTTTGCCACACCAACATTCGCTAAATTGAACCGGTTCAGTCACCAAACTTCCCCCTCATTTCTTCTGCTCTCAGGAGCTCCCCGGAAGCATTCTCCTGCTCCGTACCCCAGGCTCTGGCTCCCTGTCTCCCAGCCAAACCAGATAAAGCCTTCTCCTGTTCACCAGCAAAATCCGAGCTCAGCTGTAGCAGGCATGGGTGCGGGACTCCTCCTCATCCTGCGGGGCTCCTCTAGGTGGGGCAGGCGAGTTTCGCAGAGAGTGGAGCCCGCTGCGGCGCCCGCGGCTCCGCCGAACTTCCCAGCGGAGAGCGAGGGGAAGGAGAAGTTGTGCAGGGAGCGCGGGGCCGTGCGCTGACGGCCCCGAGGTCTTCGGGCTCACTGGGACCCAGCTGGGGACATTCATGACAAACTCTGCGAGCGGAGGAGACGCGCGCTGGCACCTGTGAGAGCCCGAGCGAGCGGGACCCCGCGCCCTGTGCCCGCCGGAGCAGCTCCGGGTATCCCGCTCTCTGTGCCCGACGGAGCAGCTCCGGGTGTCCCGCTCTCTGTGCCCGACGGACCAGCCCTTCTCCGGGCTTCGGAGGCCGTGAGCCCGTCTGTGCAAGGTAGGCTCCCGTTTCTGTGCAAAGCAGGGTCCCGTCGAGCACGGCGGCTGCCTCTCTCCAGAGGCAGCATGCCTCTGGTACGGGATCCGCTCTGTCATGGGGATGTCACCGAGGGTTGTGGCTCGAAATCTTGTTGGGTTTAGGCTTCGTTTGAAAGACATCTACCATCGACTGAGTTCCTCTGCTCCTGGCATAGGACTAAAGAACTGCTTTTTTCTGTGAATGCTAGAAAGTAGCTACAGTTCCTGGTAGTACTTTTGGTTAGAAGTTAAAGTTTCTTCACATAGAATGTGTTGTAGACTTTTTTATTACTAGAAGTACTGATGTTCTGACTGGTTCCTAAACTCAAGGGGATCTAGTGGGTTTTTTATTTCAGTAGAAGTTTATATTTCTCCAGAGGATAGTGGAACTGCTCTTTCGGGTTTTGTGTTAACATCGCAAACTGATTTGCCTGTACTTTTTATACTGCTACTATACTTTTGAAATCCCAAGCACTGCAGTAAAATATCACAGTATTGATAGTGTTGTGGCTGACTGCACACACATGTGAATACATGTTCATAGCATGCTGATTTTTATTTTCCCTGCTTCCACAATCTCTCTGTAAAAGGGTACTGTGAGACTGAGGTCCAGAGAGGAAAGCAGGCTGCTGCTGCCCACACTAAGTACCTGGGCAGACTGGTATTGCATACCTACTCCAAGCACGGCACTCTGTAGCCATATGTGGTGCCAAAGTAACTTTGAAATGCCCAGCTGTGCCTAGGGGAGCAGAGAGCTCAGCTGGGACCGCAGAACCTGCTCCAGTGGTGAAGTGGCCTGTGTGAACCTTGCACGACTTTGAAAGATTGTCATCGGTACTGAGCTGGGTGGTTTTAGCTGCTGCTGCCATGGCTACAGCACTGACACTGTATTAGAAAAAGGACAGCTAGACACTGGTATGCCTAAGAGAATCAGTGTTTTCATTTTTGCAACTAGTGAAGCTTTAGATATTGTAAGAAGGGGCAATGGATGGCACTTTGGATCTGTCCCCCATGCGATGAGAGGTGAGATCCTCATCAGTAGTACAACAATGCCAAGAGCTTAATGTCCACCACCTCCTTGGTACCACCCCAAACCTCTCTACATACCTCAAACCACAAGGAAATCTTTCACACCTATAGCTTCTGTTCGTTCGAGTAGACAAGGCCAATGGCCATTGCTGCCACTCCTCTACAGCAGAGGTGGGAGTTGATGTTTTATACTGCGGTTTTGAATGATAGGTCTTGAAATGTTTTGGGAAAGTGGTGTAAATCTCTGGCAGCTCTATGGGAAAAATTGTGGGAGATCACAAATTTTAAAAGGAATTAATGTGACTGTGCAGAATAGGGTCAAACCCCATGACTACTATCAGGATTACTCGGTTCCTTGTTCTTTTCTCTCAGAAATGTCTAAGTCATACAAAGTGAAAAGAAAGAAAGTTTGGGTATCCTCTACTGAAGAGTAATACTGATAAGAAATTAATTGTGAAATTAAAAAAGACAATAACTGTCAAATAAAGGAAATATATTCACCAGCAGCAAGTTTGGTTCCACACCACTCAGTGGGAACAATTCCACCTTCAGGTAAGCTCCTGTGAACCCATTTTCTGTGGAGATGATTGACAATGGTGAAACTGTTACCAGAGCTTAGCCCAGCTCTTTTGGTTGGTAGGGCACAGCGTAGTTGTGTTCTGTTTGCAATAATGTAGTCTGACCACAAGAAAGAGCTCAGATGAGAATGTGCCCAGAAAAAGCCAGCAGGCTTTTTTTTTTCAGTACGTAGATAGCTTTTGCAGAAAACCACTGGCATAAATAGGCTGATTTTTCTCTATTACAGCTAGATGGAAAACATGTGATGTTTTAATTTTTCACTTAGGATCATGAGATGGTCATTTTTAAGGCATCATACTGAATTGTATGCCATGGAAATCATCTCACTGAAAATGTTGAACTGAGTGCAGTTTTACCATAAGGTTGTTAAGAATTCCTCTGAAAATAACCTCACATGAAACGTTTCAACTTTATGTGTAAAGGTGACATTTCTTGGAGGACTGAAATATTTTAAGAGAGTCTAAAGTTTCTAACAGAACCCATATAGCTGTGTTGCATAAATGGTCCAAATCTCAGTTTTCGAGAAATAGCAGCATAAGCTTTTGGAGATTAGATTAATATTAAGATAATGTTTTTCTCATGTTGTCATCAGTAGAGGAATTCCCCTCTAATATCCTCAACAGAGTTGTTTCCTTTAACCATGCTAGGATGGAACTGGGTCTCAGATCATATCTATGCTACTTCTCTTTTCAGCTAAAAGGTAGATAAATTGAAACGTGAGCTACTGCCTATAGCAGAATAACCAGAGAGGTGCCAGCATGGCCCCACCTTACATGAGTCATTGATGCAAAGCTGAGTGTAGATCAGCCTTTCCATTCACTCCTGTAAAACGTATCTCATTTCTCCCTCTGACTATTCTGAAACCAGGCCTTTACGGACTTCTGGTTCCCTCCTGGCCCTCAAGACCCAGTATATATTTTATGATGCAACAGAAGCTAACAGGTACCCCTTTTTACCTGAGGTCCTGAAGCAGCAGCCCTTGTTGCAGAAAACCCTTCTTTCCTAACATGTAGAAAAGTTCTGGCCAGTGTGTCAATAGGTCAGGGAGGTATTTGCAAAAACAGAGACACTTTCTTGCCATGTATATTCCAAGAAGGTAAGTCCCTGTAAAGAATTAGATATTACTGAATAAGGATGGAACTGTGATATGTGAGACTGTCCACTTTGGCAAGTATAGCTGACCTGTGCCAGTGGTCACTTTATGGACAAAATGTTTGACTATACTTTTCCCAGAAAACTAAGAATCTTCATACAGCGAAGACTAGAACATACAAATATTATTTGGAGGCCAAGTAACTTGCTGTTCCTTTGTTTGATTTATCACTCATCCAGTTCTATTACAAATGGATGATATTCTGGGCCCGTGCAGTCAATGGCAGAACTCCCACAAGGGTGCTGTGCCCAGCTCTTGCTGGCTCTTTGGCAACATTCAGTGATCAAACACTGTTTCCTGAATCCTATTAACTTTGCACACATTTCTTCTGACTTGACGTAGATCAGCTTTTTCAGTTTCTTCCCACTGGGGAAATCAGAACAAAAGTAGAGAGGAAGTTATTTTCAAATTCAGAAGGAGTCCATTAGAAACAAAAGAATAAAAGATAAACAAAGACTACTTAAAAAGCATTATCTGCTATTGTCTTATGAAGAAGCTAAAGCTTTGCCAGTGGATTTTCAAATCTCTGTGGAGATGGAGTCAGGGCCACATCCTCCTGATCTGACGCTAGCGAGTGCTAGTTTTGAAATGTCAGAAGTGTCGTTCTGTGAAGTTACACCACAATGCTTGAACTGAATCACCCACCATGAATCTAGCAACAGGTTTTACATTGCCACATTACCATAATGTCTGACCATCTGCAGTGCAAAATCAATAGCTAAGTCCCTGGTGGATTTCATAGAGTTTCTGGCATTTATTCTTTTTCAGACTCTGTTCTGCAGAGCTGAGATTTTTTTGATTTGGTGCCTTAAATTCTTCCTGTTTCCCTTTTGGGAGGAGACGGCTGGTAAGACATTATGTGGCAGAAGGGACTGCCAGAGGTGTGTAAGTTTTATAGCAGAAAGACTTTTTGAGGAGGTTGGTGTTGTCCCATTCCCTGTCCCATAAGGAACCTCTCCAGCAGTTGGTGGTATCTCAGCTGATCCCTGCCTCCCTTGTTGTGCACAGGAAGCTAGGAGGGTCTCAATGACCTGACTATCCAGGGGCCTGCTCTAATAATAAAAATGTGCACGGTATACCGTGTTTTGAGAATGTTACTTTGATAGAGTCAATGTCTATGGGTGAATTAGGGAGAAAAAGCAAAAGAGTTCAGAAAACTTAGTTTGACTACTTGCAACATTCTGAGATGTTGATGGACCTGAGAACCTTTTAGCCTTTAAGATCAACCTAGTTGCTACACTTTGGCATCCAGCTCTTCCCAACCTATCTTCAGTGAGATACTTGCTCCCTGCTGGAGCCTGGCATAGAAAGATACATGAGTTCCAGTTTCTTGCTGTCTTTGTCTCTGCTGTGCAAGTGCTGATGGATGCACATCCCCTGATCATGTTAATGAGCCTCTGGTTCTTTGGGTTTTACAGCCAGGAAGGATACGGTGCTGCAAAACTTAGCTGCATCCAAGTCCAAGCCAGCTCTTTGGTAAGAAGGAACCCTGGAAAGATTCACTCTTTTCCCTACCCACCCTGGAGGCTGTGTTGCATATGAAGTCTAGGCTTTATCCTCAGCACAGCAATGTAATAGGCTGGGGACCAAAGCAGAAACATATGGCCAAATAAAGAGAGAGCTTTAATTCTGACAGTGCATCCATCTCTTCCTTTGGATATAGCACAAACAAAAACTACTGACGTGCCAGTTAAGCAGCATACAATTATTTGCAGATTGAGTATCAGAATTTTACAATTCATTTGAAGCAAGAACCATTTTAATAGTTCAGGATTAGATATTTGTAATTATCCAGGCTAGAAGGATGCATTCCTAGGACATGCTCCATTTTTCTTTTGGAACTCTGTACACACTTCACTGCTTTGGGAGAAGGACCAGGGAGGGAAAAAGATCTGTACGGTAATAGCTGATAAATTAAGGCTTTCTAGAACTTGGCTTCTGTCACTCAAAAGAAGACTAAAAGATCCTGTATATCTATCTCACACATCTTGGAAGAGGAACACTGGGACTGCAAAAATATGAGGAACAGATGACATCAAAGGCTAAAATAGGCAGTCTGTTAAAATACCTGGTGCTGGTTTATAGCCTGCTCTAGTTAGGAACGATGAAACAGACGGCATCCTCAAACATGGGACTTCAATTTGCCTCATATAACAAAGCAAAACTTGAAATTACCATCCTTAAGTAACATTTGTCTTCCTATTGGACTCCAGAAAAAATGAAAAGGCTGGGGATATGTTCTCTTTTTGTCACTTGGGATTTTGGCATTTCTTCTCTTGGTGGGTAGCTGGTGACAACGTGTCCCTTGAGTCAGACACATTCGTATTTACAAAAATAGGAAAGAATGATCTGTGGGCTGCCACCCATCCAGTGGTACGTGACAGGGGGCCAAGCAAAGCAGCAGCACCTTCAACTGGCCACCCCCTTTCTTTCTGAGTGTTTACCACCTGCACAGCAGGCATGGCTCAATGGCTTGTGGGCTTACCTCCAAGCCAGGGGAGTTTATGGGCTGGCGGATCCATGTAAGCCTAGGCTGGCGTGAAGTCTGCAGTCTGAAGCTGGTTTTATGAAGCATCCAGTTTTGCCAGCTGCAGGAGGGTAATAATTTCCAAGAGAAGGACAGAGCGCACAGCTGAGGGCAGTAACTATCTCAGCTGTCACCATTTATTCCATCACCAAGTCTAAGTGTCAACACCCTCCAAGAGAGACAAAAGTAAAACTGAGTATCCAGGCATTGTGGGGCACAGATTTATTTCATTAAATTCAAATACTTCCTCGTGATGAGTGTTGTCTCTTTAAATTTTCCATACAGAAAAAGCATGCGCTAATATATTGCCAGTTGGAGGCATATATTTTTCTGTGCATATGTAGATCCAGTGGGTTTCTTTGGGATGTAAAATACAAAGGAAAAAGCTATTGTTCTTGTCTTACTCTCAATTTTCGAAAATTTCCAGTTCTTATAAGCAGACCAAAACAGATAACAGATGGCACAGGCTAGCAACAAGGAAACCTAGCTGCAAATATTGTATGGTATATGAAGAACGTCTCTGATGTGGCAAAGTTATGTTTTCTATCATGGTTTTCTTACCAGTTGTGAGAAAAATCCAGTACTAGCACTTTGTGGTATTTAATTGGATCTGAAAGGTGCAAATAATTCAGCTGGTGACCAATTGATAAAACTGGTCATAAATTTAAAAAAAACTGATAAAATGAATATACAGGGGCTGGATATACTTCCCAGTAAAACCAACAGGAGACTCTCCAGTCATGTCAGCAGATATCCAACCTGCCTGTCCATTTCTGATTTTCATCCTAAATCCCCATGTACACAGGCTACACTACAAAAAAGAAATAAAGGGTGCTTGTCTGTAAATGCTTTCCTGGCCCAAGTGATCAGTCAGTCGTTTTCACAGACATCAAAATCAGGCACCATGCAAGGTCTCTCAGAGAAAGCAGCAGGTCCAGCATGTCAGCCCCCCAGGTGCCTTGCACCCCTGCTCTCCCAGACTTGGATATCTTCACAATGAACCAGGAGCCACAGCTGGGCTGAACCACAGGAGTGTGTCCTGTACGGTGCAGGTCTCCCAGAGCTTGCATAAGGTTGTTTCTAATTTAGCTTTGGTGGAAGTCAGACTAAACAAACAAACGGGTATCTCTGCTGCAAATATCTATGCATGGGGAAACACCAGGAGCAACTTTGAGGAGGCAGTGAGTGGTGCCCTTGGGGGTACAGCACATGGGAGAGGCACGTCCACATGTAGATGAGACATCTGGTTGCAGTTTGATGAGTGTACATATTTTCCACTCACTCCTGCCCACAATGTCACCTCTACCTCTGCTTTTAAATTGCAGCCTCCAGAGCAGGGAAAGGCAGCACAGGTTAAAAAAACCTAAAATCCTACCAACTTCTCTTTCCAACCAAGAGCAAAACTCTTCTTGTAGCAAATGAGTATCGGATCCATACTCTAGTATGAATAGTAGGGGTCTGAGCAGCTGGAAAGTTGAGGTCTAATGTCTTGGTTCGGTGAGATTACAATTAAATGCCTTATTCCTGCAGAAATGGGTGCTTGCCAAATCTCCAGTGTAATACAGAATTCTTGTGCTGCAGAGCTCTAAGATATCAGACCTTCTACGCAGGGCAGCAGACAGACAAATGCACTCAAAATGACAGAGCAATTTCTCATATTTACTCTCTTTGCCTCTACCCCCAGTGCCTGTAGAGGCAGATCCACGGCAGTGAGCACAGCCTTACCTTGTTGGTAGAAGGATGTGGTTAAATGCTCCCTAATTTTTTTTTACTAGAAAATGAGTCTGTTGATGTGGTGCCAGTCAAATACTGACAGAAATTTGAGAGAGCTGTGAAGCTCACTTGTTCATTGATGCTCTACTCATAAGTTATGTGCCTTAGAAAGTTACTTTGCTGGTAAAATACCTTTTTCCTAGCCCTTCACCCATATAACACTGAATCTATGCCTACAGAGAGCATCAGAACATCAAGAGTTTTCTTCATCGTATGTATAAAATTCAATTTTTCTTTGAAGTGCTTCTTAATACTCCTTTTGCATTCAAGTAAAGCTGTCACTGAGTTCACTGAGGTTTGCCCACGCAAGGAGCAAAGGCTCTGTCCCCTTGGGATTACACAAGCCATTTTCTAGTAATTTGTCTGCTAAGGTGACAGATTTCCTTATTATAGCACTGAAAACAGGAACTTCACTGTCTTCTCACAGAAATGGCTTTACGTCTTTTATGAAACTGAGCCAAAGGCACTGCTCTTGTCAGCTGGAGTTGGCGGCTGTTTGGTTGGTCTGGACATGAGAATTATCTACTTCCCCTTCCTCTTTTTTTGTTTTTGTTAATGAAGGCTTTATACCTGACTAAAATACATAGCTGTGTTTTTCCCTTCAGGTCATGTTATCGGAAGCTTTGAGTTGGGGGTGGGAGTAAAAAAGTTCACTTACTAAGTAAGATTAAAGAAATTAAAGGCTAAGGCTCATATTTAATTTTCCCTTGTAGATGTAATTTTTCATGCAGTGACAGCATCAGAACCTTTTCAAGTTTTATAGCTATTTCACATTTGGCAGAAACAACAGGAAACCATCTGTAGCAAAGCAGGATTGTTGTAAGCATAATATTCAGTAATGAAAAAAAAGATTAAAAGAAAACACTGTTATCTTCATGTGATAGCTTTGAAGGTGCAAAGAGCAGGATGCTTGCATTTGCTACTAACTTCATAAAATTTTTCTAGATGAGTCAGTCATGGAAAAAAATGATTATTTCAGCAGAAGGAATAAATCCCATAAGAAACTTGACTTTTGGTTTCTTGTTGAGATTTCCATGATGACTGTAAAGATACCTTGTGGCGAGGAGGCTGTACATGCCTGTTTTCAGTAAGTTGTAACTTACAGTGGTGGAGCTTATAAGCACGCACACAACTTCAAATGGTCACATTGTCCCACAAAAGGCAAGTAAGCTACTTGTGTTCCCAAGCTTTAACTCCATGCCTGAAAGCCTTTTCTAGACCAGGGAAATAAAAATAAATTGTGGAGATTTAGACGTCTTCTATTGTCCTCTGTTCCCGTATAACAAGATGTGTTTGTTCTTGCTTTGTTGTGTTTTCTGTGCTGGAAAGCAGACTTCCAGACTGAATGAGTGCATACTCATCTCTTGCAGGTGAAAAATACTTTTTGATTAAGCTTATTTTGTTAATTGGGGTGTCACATCCCAAAGCTGCAGTTTCAGGGGTGCTTGTGGTAGCCACTAAATACCTCTGAAGACCATGGTCAGTCCTGTAAAGTTGTTACATTGCAAATATCCTTGGCAGAATGTCCATTTAAGAAAGGGAAAGAACTGTTTTTTCAGACATGTTCTAAAATGTAGCCTGGGCTAAACCTGTCTGTAATTTCTTTGTCACTGACAGTGTTTCACATTTTAATAACAGACCGAGTTTTAAGATAGCATTTCACTGTGCAAAAGTCAAAATGTGTCAGAGAACTGCAATATCTTCTTGTTATTAATGTCTTAAATTATAGCTAGACACCCTGTTTTTCCAGTTTTCAAGGCAAGTTATGAAGGCTTTTTTTTTTTTTAGTGCTGAGCTGATGAGACATTAAAGGTTTCTTTTTCAAATAGTTTGGCTGTTGGGTTGCTCCTTTCACTCACACCTGCCCCTTGACTTAAAAATCGTCTCCGCCTCTTCTGCATCAAACACTGAATTTACATAGGCACAAAGAAAGTGTGGAAGGCCGACAGCTCGCACCGTCATTAAGATGGGAATGCAAGAAGAACAAAGCAGCACAATGGTAAGAGAAATCTAACAATACCCTGCCTTTCTGCGAGTCTGACTAACCAGGGCTTTCCCACAGAAGGGAACGGTGCTGAGGATACCGCAGGATTAGCAGATGCACGTAGGGCTGCTGGCAGTGACTAAGCCAGCAACAGCGAGTGAGTCGAAGTTCTAGACATGAGTCAGGTTTTGAGCTTGTTGTGGTTTGTAGCGGCTCAAAAGGCTTTGTATGGCATCACTGTAAGAGTCTGCCACTTCGAAGTGATGGGCTTACACCTGGTAGAGCCACTGACTGCTTTGGAAGGGAGTGCTTGCTTTCAACAAAACATTGTAGTTGAGCTCAGCATCCACAGCACAGCCTTGGCATTGTTTTGATGCCTTTACCAAAGTGTCCTGGCTTATTAATTCAGTAAGGTCTTGCTAATTATACAAGCCTCTCTGGAGAATTTTAGAGATACTCATGAGAAGCATCATAAAATTATTTCTTAAAATATATGTGACAAAAATAAGATAAAAGCAGTGGAATGATACATGCGTAAGAAACTTTTTCTCTGTGTGCATGACTTTTTCTTCTGGAATTCTAAAGCACAGAGGTAAAGAAAATGAGAGGAAAGCATGATGTCTGTATTTGTTTTGTTTCTTCAGAACTTTTTGTTCATGCCTTTTAAAACAAGTTTGGCATAATGACTTGAGTGGAAAGACTTGAGATGTTCCCTCAGTCCTGATGTGGGTGTTTTTGCCATTTATTTTAACAAACTGTTGATGTTGTACTTTCATCTGCTGTTGCCTGTGCCTATGACAGAGATGGACTAAAACTTAAAGAAAAGGTGCAATTGCTGCACAAGATGCCCAAACTGTATTAGTTTAGTCAAAATAAGTGAAAGATGTGCTTTTCCCCTTGCAAAGCCAAGTGCAAGGACAGTGCTAACAGCTCAAGTTTCCCAGAAATACACGCAGAGTAAAGCTGCTCTGTGGTATTTTCCCTGCCATTACTAATTTTAGATGGATTAATTTAACAAGAGATGCATACAAATCTTTGCTCAGCTTCATAGGCATGTCCACTTTTGCAGAAGAGAAGCAAACTCATAAGCAATTCTGCTTAACTCTGCAATATTTTTCATCTGGAGTTTTCACACTTTTTTAATGTATAGATGAAACACTTTTCCTTAATCACAGAAGAGCATTTAGTGCTGGGTGTGTGAAAAGTATGTAGAAAAACAGGCAGTCTCTGAGTCCTTGATTTGGGAGCACTCTGAAGTGAGAAGAGATACTTTCTGTTAGATCATCTTCAAGGACTTAATCCCAAGGAGGATCTTGGATGCCTAGCAGACAAGTCACTTCACATGAGAAGTCTAAAATTTAGATACTAAGAAATCTTGCTTGCCTCCTGTTCACTGCAGAGGTGCCTACATACCTTAACACCCATGTTTGCATCCAGTGAGTTCCTTGCATGCCTGAACGTGTGCTTCTGGACATGCTTTACCTGGCTTGGCCTGTGCTGGATGAACAGACCCATATGCCACATGTCAAGCCCTCCTGCTGAGAATGGTCACTCAGTTACATGCTCAGGGAGCTCAGGTGGGTGATCTGGACTCAACGTGTTCCTCAGCCTGTGGAGACTTTAGCTGTTTTACTCACAACAGTGTCCCCAGCCCCAGCTCCTGGGGATTCCAGAAGAGGCGTCTGTCTATCCATCCTTCTTGTTTTTTAACTGCTACATTTTCCTAGGCATAAGTGGCAATTTGGAGAGCGAAAGAAAAATAATACTACCACAAGTGTATGGAGACATAGGCTCTGGGTAATACTCAGTATAAGATGTCTAAATTTAGCTCAGAGTAAGAACTGGAGCCCAGTTTCCAAACCCTGACCCAGGTGGTGCCCCAGTCACTACGTTTGGGAGTCATGTGTCTGAGTGAAAAAGAGACAAAAACTGTCTCATGCAAAGCAGAAAAGCTGCAAGAGGAGGAAGCTGGACAATCCTGAGAGAGCCTGTGTAGCCACACTGCCTGGCCAGGGGCCCTGAACAGTTCCCTCTCCATGGAGCCCACCCAGCCGGCCCCCAGCCACTTTGGGGGAAGATTTCCAAGACTGTGTTCATACAAAGGAGGATGCTGGCAGGTGGAGGTGTTTGGCCTTGTGTTGCCCTGTAGACGATGGGTTATTAAGTGCAAAGATGTGAAGCAGTGGCAGGAGGGGTTCCATAGGCTGGATTTTGGGGCGAGTCTGGAGGACTGTAGGGCAAAGCCATGTCAGGTTTCTAAGCCCTGCCAGGGTCATGGCCAAGATATTTTGAAGATCTCTGTTTCTAGGTGTCTCTTCCCAGACTCTAGCTGTAGCAAGGATGCTGCCACCTTCTGTGCCTGCTGTGGAGCACTGAGTCCATTATAGCACTGTTCCTCTTGTGAATCTGGCCTGATCCCCAGTGCAGTAGGAAACTTTCCTAGGAAAAATGCTAGACATTAGTCCAGGCTAGTTCAAGTCAAAGATGGCTAAGAAGCAAGTAGCTCCAGGAACACTAGCATGCATGAAGGATGATTTCTGATGGATCAGTGTCTTGTGGCCAACAGCCAGCTCCAGCTGAAGCTCTTCCCGCTGAGACATTTGCAAAGACCTTGCTGCCATGTGCATTTGTCAGTGGCTGACAAGGCACCCTTGTCACATGCTGTAGTGCACCATGAAACCTCTGGGGAAAAGAGCTGGGGGTGCACAATTAAGCTGCGGAAGTATGTGGGAAATTGCTTCATGGCCACACAAGCCCCATTTGCTTTGGAATCCACTTAAAATCTGGATAAATACACCCAGTTTAAGAAAAACAAAACCAAAACCGCAAAGTAGCCCTCCTGCAAATATCCAATAACCCCATGGCTTTGGCACTCTCTTGAGACGCAGGTGTTGGAAATTCAGCTTCCTGTTCCAAATTAAACAGAGGGAGTATTTGATGTTGTCCCTTTTTACTCAAAATGTGTCATACACCTGCACTAATAAATTGATCTGTGGAAACCATATACTCCTCTGAAATGTGCTGGCCATACCCTGTAAGTCTTTAGTCCTTACTAAAGGTGTAGCAATACCTTTTAATCTGTCAAAGAACAATTATTCAGAGTGCAAGCAGAGAACACAGCAGAGATTTAGGAGAAAGATGTAGTAGGGCAAACTTCTGTGAAGGGGTAATAGGTGGTCATCTTAGGTTTGTATTTCTAGGCTTTTGAGTGGTTTTGAAGTTTAAATGTTCTACAGTAACTATATTATTTTCTGAACACTGACCATTTGTATTGTAAAAGAATTGGGTTTTGGTTGAGAATCTTCTTAGTTAATACACTCTTCTGTTAGTAGGCACACTGACTTCAGCTGCTGATGCCGCTTTGGGAACGGGAACAGCACAATTTGATTGTTATGTTTTAAAGACTGAAGTTGCTCCCTTTTGGAGAAGTTTGCTTTATTGGGCACATAAATTAGGGAGAACCATTTTGTAGCTCTGTATACAGCTTTGACTTCTTCCTGCAAGAGGAATACATGTATGAGAAATAAACAGGACCTCAGGGATTCAGGTGAGGAGCTTTATATATGTTACAGTCTGGGCAAGAAAAATGTACAGAACTGATTCCATGCAGACAGTCATTGTTTCCTCAAGGCTTTAAACTTACATCACCGTGAGGTGCTAAGAGACGGGGCAGTCTTATGGCTTTTTTTTTTTTTTAAACGGATTTGTCTATCCAGTATGTCATGACATGACAACAAAGATGAAAGGGTTTTAATTGGCATGTAATGTATGTGGGTTTGGGTCACTTTTAATTACATGTGAATAGTGCAGAAGAAAAATAACAAACACAGCTTATTAGTAACAAAGAAAAACGCTACCCTTTCTGCTGCACACTTGTGGGCTGAGATTTGACATAATTAAGCTCAGTGTAAAAATAACTCATCTGTCAATACCATCATTTATCATGAAAGGAGGAGCTCTCTGTAGTGCATGGTTTGAATTAACTGTTGCTTGCTGTTGAAGTGACTGAGACGCCGTGTACACATTTGGCACTTATGCGCATACATGAGTTTTTGTAGATGCCTTTTGGAGACAGAGCCAAGGGAGCCGAAAAAACAGTCTCTGAAAGCAACCTGAGCACACATGTGAACACAAGCACTTGCTATGCACCGAAAGCTTTGTCCTTTAAACAAGCTTCCTGTTTGCCTTTTTTGGAGAAGAATTAGCTTTCGTTGTTCTCTGTTTTAAAGCTCTTCACTTTAACATGCCCTCAGGTCTCTGCAAGGTGACACTTTAGACAAGCTGTAAAAGAAATGTAGTTCCTCAGCTGCTGTTGTGCACTTGATAGTTTTATCTTCCAGAAATGATGTTTCTATAACCCTTTCTTTATTTCAAGAACATGGTCATGGAAATAAATAATTTTCTATTACAGGGTTTTGCTGTAGAATACATTGCTACCACTACAAGTATGATTTTTTTCACTGCTTGCAAAGAGCAACACATTTAGTCAGACTAAGCCATCTTCTAAGAGCTGCCTCAGACCAGGGCCTGGGGGACTCCAAGGGACTCTGTACCAGGCAGGCTGTCTTCAACTCTTGGAGAGAAACAGGTGTGCCAGGAGGCCGGAAGGGGCTCTTCTCACAGCCCTCTCAAGTCATAAACATGACTGTTGCTTTATTTCAGTTTGCGAGATGATCTTGACATTGACCACCCCTTTGCAGGCAGAGGTTGATGACACATGGTGCCACATTGCCCTGGTAGCAGCAGGCCCCAAGCAGGTGAGAGTGAGTTGCCTGGGATTTCTGTCCAGCCGCCTTCCTTCTATGGAGGGGTTGAATGGCTGTGGAGAACAGGTGCATGAAAGGAGCAGGTAGAACAGAGGGTCAGGATTGCAACAAACGTGAGGGTTGTAGGAAAGGACGCTCAAATCCTGTTTTGGCTCCCAAGTGTATGAAGAGCAGCAGGGACAAGAGCAGTGGCTGTGAGAGCAGCACAGGGTGCTGGCAGGGGGAAGGGGTACCTGCTGCTTTCCACTGAGGTGCTGCTCAAGCTAGAGTGGAGTGGGGAATGGCAGCCAGAGGAGTCACACAGCATTGAAAAGGAGTCATTGGCCCCACAAAACATGTGCGGTGAGGAAGAAACTGCGTTAATAGGAGGCAAAGGACTGAATGGGGACAAAACCAGCAAATGATTGGAGGACAGGGAGAAAGATGGGATCTCTCTGGGGGTGGAGAAGGAATTGCTGGTGAATCCAGGGCATTTGCTGTGTAACTAATTGCTGGTGCTCTCATTCTATAATAACATAATGAGCACCAAACTCTGAAGTTCCATTTTCAGAACAGTAAAATTATTTGATCAGAAACACAAAGGAGGGAGAAAGTACAAACAAAATTTCATAGGCTGCAGAAAAAGTATCTTGAGCCTAAAAGGTGCCTATGGATTTACCATGTAGCCCTGCATACATATGTATATATATAAATAAGTATTCACATTTTTTATTAGCTCAGAAGTAATTTTAAAAGTTCCAGTGATTACCAGTATACAGAGAAGTTCCCTGGAGCCTTCTTAGCATCTTATTGCAGTAAGAGCTGTTCAACACCAGCCAAAGATGCACAGTGTGTACAACTACAAAATACATTTCTACTCTGGCCAAGTAGTTAATCACAAATAACTGTGTGAACAATCTCGGTGAATGTACAATCTTGTCATCCATGTTCGTATTTTCATCTTCTGATGGTCTTTTATCGCTGTTTGTTGCAACTTGGTTTGGGAGTTGCTGAAGATCCTTTTGAGAAAGGAAGAACACAATGATTCTACATGGTTGTGGACTTGGCAGTGCTGGGTTAATAGCTGGACTTGATGAGGTCTTCTTAAAGGTCTTTTTCAAGCTAAATGGTTCTATGATTCTGGACTTAGACCAGAAGGCCCTAATAGTGCCTATAACTGCTTCTTGAAGATTCTGTCATTTTTAACAGGCAGGCAGCAATGAAGAGGCTGCTTAGAGCCACATATTTCTGTTTCCCGCTCCCGTGGCTGCCTGTGATGGCAATCTGAACTGGCCTTGCTTATGCTTGCTTTTTTTTTTTTTTTTTTTTTTTTTTTTTTTTTTTTTTTTTTTTTTTTTTTTTTTTTTTCTTTTTTTTTTTTTTTTTTGGCAAAGCTATGCACAGTTTATTGCATTTGACTTTAGGTTCAAGCAGCATTCTGTAGTGCTGTCAAGAGCTGAAATGTCAGAATGCAATACTGAATGCTATTTCCTCAGATGCTTGGTGTCACAAATTATGGAGGCTCCAGGCTAAGTGTCCACAACGTATTCCCGTGATTGCTGTGGCGGAGCCATGCTCCATTTTTCAATACATTGGTCACGGGTTGATGAAACCGATTTCTCTGAGAATCTTTTGCAGACACCAGATAGAAGACATCATTTCCCAAGGGAAAAAAAACCAAAAAACAAAACAACCAAAACTAGAAAACAGCCCACAGAAAAAAGAAAATTTAAAGAATAGTTATAAATGCTAAGTTTTCAATTGCCAAAAATGCACCAGGATACCTGTGGCCAAGCTGAGATTGATGCTGCAGCTTCACATGCAGTTGTGTCAGTTCAGTGCTAGTGCAGATGTTTTTCCTCCCACCCAAGTGGGCAAATGTTGGATGTGTCGTTCAGGCTCTCTTCCCGCCCTCCCTTTTGCCCCATTTTAAATTTGCTGCAAACTTAACCTGCTTTATTCAGATTTGTAACAGCATGAGGCTTATGTGCTAGCTGGGACATGCAAGTACCTGGAGTCCTAGAAATGCTCATAATTTGCATTCTTAATGAAACATAATTTAAAATCCTAAATATAGAAAGTGCTCTATAACTGAAATGGATTAAACCAGATCCTTTTTCCCAGATCTCAAACATCCCTGTCAGCCCAGAAGTTTTGGAAGAAGCCCTGTAAAGCCATGAGTCTTAACTGCTTGACAAAGGAAAACCAGAAAACCAAATATAGATCTTTCTGTTGGGTTAAATGCAGAACATGCTGATGGATGCTGCCCAATAACAGGTGAAATCTGTGGTGCTAGAACAGTCCTTAGTGACCTTAGTTTTTTTGCTAATCCCATATTGCTTTCTGGTCTCTGGATCCAAGATAGGCATTATGAAATGCTTCAGAAGGGCAGGTTTTTCTTACTTTAAAATTTTACCTTAACCACCTATGCTGTCATTTTTTCTGCCTTCTTTTCTCTATCAGTGTAATTTCAGAATATCTCCTCAGAACTGTTTTTGAATGCCCTGGATTAGTGGGGCATTATTCCAAATGCCACGGTAATTCTTCACCCTGGAAAATGCTCCTCAGCTGGTTCTGCACCACAAAGTGCATCCTTACACCCCAACTTTTATTGGGCCTTTGAGCGATAGTGTGGTACAGACAATAAGTATCTCTGCCAATTGCCAAGTGTTATTCTCTCTTTATGACAGACGTTTTCTGCCTGCATCACTTCAAAGCCTTCAGTAATTAGCCCAACTCCTACTAATGCTACAGTTTCAGCAGCTTGAGCTCTAGGATGTTTGGCTGTGTTTCTCTACGTCCTGACACTGTCCTGAGCACACTCTTCTGTCTCTCCTCTTGTTTGCTTCACCTATCTCAGTGCTCTATGGCTTTGCCTCCCATCAGGCAGATTCGGTGTCAAATTAAGTCCTTGCTACTAAGGGTTTTCCTCCAGAGAAATTTAAGAAGCTGAATGAAAGCAGCTTACTTAGGGACAGGATCCTAAAATCAGGAAATCAGGCCTGCATCAGAAAACATGGGAATGACATAAACTGATGGCACAGTCCTTCTCATTGTCTCCCAACAAGTTAAAAAACTCCTTTCAGTCCTTCACAAGCACCCGAGAGCTTACCGCTTCCCTGGCAGTGAGGTCCCTTAAGGATCCTGCCCAACGCCTGGTCCCACAGCCTGGCTGCCAAAGGCAAGGAGAGGCTGGGCCAAAACACAGGTGCCCACACAGGCAGCCAGACCCATTTCATCCTTGCACCCCACGCTGCAGGCTGGCAGCTGTCGCTGGCTTCTTACCTGGGCACACCCTTACGCACTCCTTCATGCCCGTCTGTCTTTTCCTCCACCCGCTACCTGCATCAGGGGCTTGATTCCGCCCCTGCCCCCCTTTTTTCTTTCACCTCAAAGTGATAGCAATTCCTGGTGCATTTATCTTAGATGATGTGGTTGTTATAAGATGAAGTACCTGCAGCAGCCAGTCTGCGGTTGATTTGAACGCAGGCGAGTCTCAACAATGAGCTTAAAGGAGGGTGTCAGGTATAAATCTTGTCTTCAAACAGCCAGGGTGCATTCCAGACTTCAGAGACACCTCTTTGTGTGGAAGGGTGGTTGGGTTTTTTTGCCTCCTTTTTCTTTTTCTTGGACCTGGAAGAGGATGAAAGTGGCGGGGTGTGTGCGTTCGTTTAGGCTGATAATGAGAGTGGGGCTCACGGGCATGGTAATTTGGCAGCCTCTTCACTTCCTGTAACAGTTTAAAAAAAAAATCATTCAAGGGCTGCTTAAAGACAAACATTTTTTGTTTAACTACTGGTGGCTCATTTTCTGAACACCCATGCAATTAATCTTATTTGTATTAAAGAGGCAGGCTGCTTTTTGTAAGGTTTTCTGAGCTATAATTAATGAAGATCAAAAATCTTACAGAGACATAATATTTAACTTTTCATAGGTGCAACTGCACAACATCGGCAGCAATTAGAGAAGCAAAAGAAAAAGGCATTGTGTTGGGTTTTTTTCCTTTCAAAGTGTCCTTGCTAAGCCTCTTCAGTATTCTAGCTGGAAATGTAATTTTTGGTGAGGAGATTAATCAATACTAAAACCACAGATTTTTTTTTTTTATTGCATTGGTTGTCAAACACTTGGTTCAAAAATATTATCAGCTGCGTTGGACTCGTGAGAACTGAGCCCACAAAGTTAAGTGCAGAGCTATCTGTATTGCACCTTGAAGAATCAGACCCAAACAAGTGTGTTTACTGCTTGCATAGCAGTTTTCAAGCAAATGCACGAGTGTGTTAAAACTTCAAAAGCATCGTAGCAGTTTCATGATTTTACATGTAAAAAATCCTGGGTGTTTTGCCACTAGGAATTCTGTAACACAGATTATCTTCTAGCTGTGCTGCTTAAAACATAATTAGTTTTTAATAAGTAGTAGCTTATTTATCTCTGGATGATTAAATGAAGAACTCTGGAATGCATCACTCGAAGACATATGACAAGAAACATGCATAGTTCTACCTTGGCACCAGCTGCCTCCCACTCCACCAACCTTTCAGCAACTCAGGCAAAAAGAAAATCTGGTTTTCACTGGCTTGAAATCAAAATGTGGATGGCTCCAAGTGTGTCACTTGGATTCACAAGGCAACGGCAAGCTTTGCCTTTACAACAGACACACAACTTCCCTATGCCAGGGATAGCCTGTTTCGTATGCATGTGGCATTTTCTTAGCACTTTGCTAGATTTAAAAAAAAAAAAAAAAGCTGCAGCTACATCATTCCTATTAGTATCTGAACTCTTCTGACATTGCTAAAGCAAAATCATCTCTGTCATCTCTGTGATCTGCAGTAAGTCTGATCTCAAATGTTGTTTGAGGAACAAGCTATCCTGGTGTGATCCCAAAACCAAGAGAGGCACCTTCTGATGTGTACTAAACCACATTAAGAACGAAGGAAGAATTAATCTTTGTCCTTTCATTGAGGATGCAAGTGTCACATGAAGGGTGATATATGAAGAAGTTACAACCCATGGATATCCACTGCACCACAGCTGTACCGTGATAAGTGCTACCTGATGGCAAGTCCCTCCATCTCCAGTAACAAAAAACTGTGCATCTGGAAACCTGGAGGCAACTATGAGCAAGGGTTCAGGGCAGTGCTGAGCACCCTGCTGTTGTGCCCCAGCAGCCTACAACCCGGCTACTCCTTCCCAAGGAGAGAGCAGCCAGGTACCATTGTGTCTGGGGGTCCTTGTGTTTAACCCACGCTTGATGTCTAAAGACAGATAGGTTTGGTTTGAAGAAATGTTTGCAAAATTGAATCATGGAAATTTGCACATGCTGATTACATTACATTTATTTCTGTTTACTTTGTGATTCGTAACTTTCCTAATTATATGCAAGCAAAAAAAGGCTAAAAATTTCTTGTATTTAAATGTAAAGTTATCCGTCATATACAAGAGACATCTGATCTCCAAATCTAACCTCTCTCAAGGTCAAAGCCCAAGCAGGGCCAGTGGTTTGAATGAGAGCATTGGGATTTGTGCAGAGGACAACAGTAGCAGGGTGGCTTGGGAGTGTCAGGAGAATTAGCAGCAACATGCTACCTCAGTCCTACCAAAACCAGGCACAAGAAAATGTCAACAGTTTCAGCTTTTTTCTTAATTACAAAACTGTTATACTGTAAAAAAATGCACACTTCCAGGACCAAAATCTGTATGTTCTTTGAATGATATCCAGGTTTTTACATTTTAACTGAGGTGAACCCCTCCCACAGTCCCCCCGGTTACTCATCTTTCCAAGCACTCTTTCATCTCTTATCTTTCAGACTGTAAGATCTCTGAGAAAGAGACAGTCTTTATTTGTGTATGTACAGCACCCGCATATTTAGCACTAAGCTCAAATGTTTGCCTACACTGTAAAATAGTTGCCAAACAGTGCGGTTTAAGAGCATGTCAAGGGTATTAATTTCTAACAATTAAGAAGGGAGTGAGAAACGGTGTGAACAAGCTGTAGTTTTTGTCCAAAACAAAGTGACTGAACCTGGAACTCCCTGAAGATTTCAATCAGAGAGCCCCAAATGCAACGTTGGTCAGTACACAGCTGAGGTTGTCTGTGCAATGACATTTCTGCACCTTAGCTTCTTTCTGCCTCGTGCTACTTGTATGCTAATCACAGCCATCATCATGAAAAAGTTTTGATAAGGATGTTCTCAGGAGGAGTTGGAGAGCTCTGGGAGGCTACAGTCACTGTATTCACAGTTAACAGGCTCCATTTGTTCAGGTAAATTAGGTGTTTGGAGATTTTTCTTTACCTCTTCAGCCTGTCCCCTTTTATCCAACAGATCTACTGTGTGAGGCCCCAGATTTTTGATCCTGCCCTCAAAATGCAGGCCTGCTTTAAAGTCAGAGGAACAGTGCCTTTGATGACTTTTACTTATTATACCATATAGCCCCTACACATATACATTCAGTTTATAGGTAAAAACACAGCTGCTTTGACTCTGTATGGCACTTCTTCACATGATGTGATTCTTTTTTCTGATGACCTGCAAGAGTATGAAGTAAGTCAGAAAAAAGTATTTTCACCCTCAGTTCAAGTAGAAAAAAGTAATTGTGTGGGCATGAGCCACTGGAAGTTTGTATCTGTTTTCTTTCCCTGACTACCATCATAACCTGAAATCATAAAATCACTCTGCATCTTTCTTTTATGTGGTCTCAAAGATGAGATCTTTTAGTCTTGCTTTTCTTTCTGCCTGTGATTTTAAATGAGTAAAAGATCCTCTGAGGAGCTGTGTTCATTTACCTGCCTATGTGAGGCTACTGCCATTTAAGCTGTGCTATGGAAGATGTCCATGTGAGCTTGGTAGGGTCTGATATAGGACCTTGAGGGGACTCACTGCCTTTTGAAGTGCCACACTGGGATCAGGCAGAGTCCACAGGACATCTCAGGTGCCACCACCCACCTGTACGTGGGCAGCTGTGTTGAGTCCTTGTTGAGTCCAGCAATGAGAAGAATTGCTTAGTTAACAGATCCAGAAAGCTCCTGATCCACTCCCTGGTCATCCTTTTCCCCATGAATATCATACATTTCTTCTTCCTTGCTCTCATGGGTGTTCCCAGCTATCCAAGTAAATACAACTTTTACATTTGCCGCTGCGTAGAGTGGATTCCCACCTTGAATGTCAATATGATCACTCTGCAACACCCTAGAAGGGTGTCAAAATTATGTAGGTAATTTATTATCACAAATATGATCTGATTATTACCTCCTAACAAGCTTCTATGAAAATCACAGAACAGAACATGAAAAATTGGCTACAGTATAAGATCAAAGTAGGGGTCTCTTGAGTGTGAACTCCAATAACATTGAATGTCCAAAAAGTGAAATCACTCTATTTTTTTTAAATTATAAATTTCCAATGCCTTGTGCAAATTGCCCTCATGTTTCCAAAGATGCCTGGAAGAAGATCAGGCCTTGACATTACTGAATGAGTAATATGAGGTATACTTCAACATACAAAATTGCTAGATAAAGAAATGGCACAAAGAAATGCTTTTTTCAAGCCTGCCCTATCGCAGTGTCTAGAGATTTACACTAACACTTTGTTCAAACCTTCAACTTAGCGTTTTCATGGAAAAGAAGATCATGTGGAATTTCAGAAAAACTGGACCTCTTATTTAAGTCAAAGCTTACTTATCTCTGGATCCATTTCTTTATTAAAGACACATGACGAAGTGAAGTTAAAGTGTATCTACATCTGAGGCAGGTCACGGAGTTGTTTCTTATGGTGGCAGTAGGCTGGTGAGGATCAACGTACAATATTGCTTGTGATGAGTAATCACATTTAAAAGTCTAGCAGAGGATTACCCCTCCTGCATTCCTTCATGCTCTTGATCCCAGATTTTCAGTACTTTATAGAAACCATCTTTGTGCCCATTACACTGAATCCATGAAAAGCAAATTTGAGTGTGTGATGGCATTGATCTGTAGTAATGAAGTGCTTGTAAAAAACATTGTTTGTTTTACCGTGCACACAGTGGTAGAAGGTATAACACAAGAGCTGCCATAAACCAGTATTCCTGGTGCTGCTGAGCAGCACGAGAAGACAGCTGCCTGTCTTCTTGGCAATTGCTATCAGAAGTCAGGGTGGAGCTTTCACACTAGGAATTCAATGTCTTTTCTAAATGTAAGTTTAGGCCAGCTGGTAGTTCAGAGGAAGCTCTGTGAGGGGTGAAGTCTGGCCATGATGAGGACTGTCTGTACATGGTCTCAGTGCCTTAAATGTGTCAAGAAGAGGACTGGTCTCCTCAGCCCTGTGTCCACCACCAGAGTTCTCCAGGCCACTTTTCCAGAGGGGTTTGCATTAATGTTAATAAAGGTTACACAGAGAAAGAATTTTTCAGCCAGTCATTTGTTCACATACACACACTCAAACCCAGCTAACACTGTTTCTAAGTAACTTAAACAATTTATAAATTCAGTTCTAATTCAAAAAGAGATTAAGACAGTAAAATGGGGAAACAGCTTTGGAAAATACAAAGCAATTCAAATGTAGGATTTCCTAAGTGAAACATGTTTACATGTTTATAGTACTTTACCTGATAAAATTGCTTATTTATTTTAAGGGGAGCAAAAATCTTTCCCCAAAACCATGGGGAAACACCATTGGCCAGATCTTCTTTGTATGCACGATTTCATGCAGTCTGAACTCAGTCCTCAATTTGACCAGTAAAATACCCTGGTCCTTATGCCCTCCTGTCTTGCCGGGAAAGCATTTGCTGCCTGGAGGCACAGCCTGCTAAACCTGTAGCAGCACCACCAAGCCATCTCCATCTCCAAACCAGCCACGTTTGGTCCAAAGGCTGAGGAAAGGAGTGCTTGGCTTAGTGGCTTCCCATCCTTCCTAACTGGAAAGCTGCTATCTTTGCTCACCCCAAAGCAAAAAGAAGGTGGGAGAGCAGCTCAAATCACACCACCATGGCTTTAGGACCTAGACTGTAACAATCCTAGTGTTCACAGTGTGAGACACTGTACTGGACACCTGAGAGCACTGAGGTGCCCACAGTGTGTCCCTGCTGAAGAGCCCAGCAAAGGGGCACCAGGGAAGGTCTCCCACCTCCTGAGCTGCCTGCGTTGAAAAGGAGGATGAACTCCAGAGCATTCCCTACCTGCTCTCTGGCATGCCTGTGTAGGGTGCTTGGGGGGAAAATACGGGCTTCCTCAGGATCACTGCTCAATGCCATAATGGATGGCTAATTATAGGTCTTGCAGTGAAAGAAGCAGCCCCACAGAGATCTTAAGGTACTATACTTTAAGTAGAAGCATTATTTCTGGGATATTATTCCCACAGGCCAAAGTACAATTACAGTGTTGGTTTATGTTTCATTGCAAAAAAAAGTTAAATGAGCAAAATGTATGGTTTTAAATTATTCTTATCAAAGACTCAGACAAGAGTTTCACCTTTTGCTTCCTCCTTGTAATGTCAGTGATATCTGGGAAAGTCTCTGGTTTGAATCTTTGCATGGCACAGGGTAAAGGGCCTAAGCAGGTACAGGGTAGCAGGCTTGGTCCTGCAAGGTTGGGTACTTTCTTTGAAATCATCAGGAAACCTTATCCTGTATAGTAAATTAACAAAGAAAGAAGCCCTTTGCTGTGCAGTACTCCTCCAAAACAGCAAAGAGAAATTAATGTTTTTCCCTCTACACATAGGAGAACAAGTTCTTGAAGCAAGTCAGGGGTCTACTTCATTCATATTGGGAGCCTAGAAATATGGTTAGTTGCACCTGACCACTCTAAGATGAGATATTGCAGTACCACTCTTTGCATGCATCCTAATAATTCCCAAGAAAAATGTTCCCACAAGTTGTCCATAATTAACCTCTCCCCAGAAGATAAACCATATGAAGAAAAGTTTGGGAAAAATGAGCTCTGATTTCCGAGTAGTGAGAAACCATTTTGCCCTCTCAAGTGTTGCTTCCTTGGGCAAAGTGGTAGAAAGATGGATGCGGTTTGAAAGCTTTGAGCTGTCATGGAAGTGGTCTTTTCTAGGGCACAGATTTCTAACTTGAAAATAAAAATGGGCAGACTTTGACAGAGTTAGGAGTGGTTTGCAAGCTGTGTCTTGGGAAGAGGCAGTGGAAGAGAGAAAAAACTAACCTATGAGAACTGAGGACTGTGCATAGACCAGGATAATTTCAAAGTCAGGGCACTGTTTCAAGGGTCATTTGAGTTCATTCAGGATGTCATTGAAGTGCAGAAGCCCAAAGTTTATATGTGTCCAACACTTTGTGTTGTAGTACTGAGAAACAGCATGCAGTGGGATGGTGAGAAGTCATTAAAAATAAGGAAGATAATAGATAGGACCATATTTTTCAGTCTTATTCGTATAATAACTTCAATCCCACAGCATGTGGAAGGATTTTACGGAAGGATATACAAATTGTATGTAATGGCTTTTCACAGCAGCATGCCACTGACTTTTAGACACACGGTAGAAAACACAGCACTGTGTTGTGCTCAGCAATACTTTCCACTTCCCTTTAGAGTGTGTGGGTTTGGAGTATGTGACTGGAGGGGTAATGTTTTAGGTTTAACAAAAATGGGCTCTGGACTGTGCCTCATAGAGGAAGCTCAGAGATTTCACCTAGAAAGAGCAGCAGGGCTTTGGTTGCTTGGCCACTCTGCAGGGAGCGGGGTGGTCCTTTGTAGGCCTGCATTCCCGAGACTTGAGCTTGGTAACATTCCCTTTCCCAGGTACCAAACACGGTTTAAATAGGATGCCTGTTTTCTGATCTTAAACAGCACCGTCAGCAGCTTGATACTTCAAAGACCATGCTAGGCTGCTGGCTGGGTGCCAGTCCTCTGAAGGAAGGGTGCCCACATCACTTGGCACAGCAGCTGGTGTTTCTCTTCGTCTTGTCTCCAGTCACCAGTGCCAAACCTGCCCCTTTGGTAAAGCCCAGGATCTCATCTAAGGCCGTGCCTACTAACCACAGGCCATGTATACAATAGCCTTTGCAAACATGATTAATTGTCTCTGAGATGTACAGCAGCCTGGAGAGTAGCTCAATCTCTAACAGAGAAAACCTGTTCCCTGAGATGCAGGTATATGGGGACAAATGAGAGTGGAGGTGGGTGCTTTAATTACAAACCCAGGTAGTCTGTAGCAGAAGTATCCCAACCTCCAGTTCTCTGAACACATTTAAAGAATGAAAGTGAGTGATTCATGTGTAAAAGAGGCACTAGTCATCAACGAATATCCCAGTCCTAGAGTAAGCTGAGTATTGTTTTTAAAGCCCATTGCTTTCCCAAGATGTCAATTTGCCTGACGGGATGCTAGCTGTATTGTCCAAATGGTCTGTCAAATCTATCACAGTGACAAGGAAATACTGTGCTCTTCTCCTTCCCACTGAAACTCCTTGAATACCTGGTGCCAGCAGTTCAGCTGATAATGCAAAGTGGGATGAAAGCAGATGGCCTTGTTTAGAAGAAGTGACTTTTCAAATGGGCTTTGACAGGCTCCCTTCATCTTTCTGTACCATGTCATTTCAATGCAAGCAACAGACTACAAATAAACCCTTCGGTGCAGCAAAGGCTACGGCACTTCTCATATTTTCAGTAACTGTGAACTGTTAACTTAATTGTTAATGTACTAGTGATTATTCCATTACTTGGAATACATAGAGTGTTGTATTTCAGCCTCTGAGCTCAGATTTGGCTATTTTCAAGATACTTTTCAAGTTTCTGATCAACCTGCTAAGTATAGGTTTATGTTAGGGTAGGTCTCTGCTGCTTATAGTGGTATTGTTTTGATAGGGAAATTATAAGACTACTTCCTTTGAGTGCATTGAACACCCACCAGTTTTATCTACATGATCCTCTTTTATTAACTCTGTCAACTGCCATACAGAATGTGCTCTTTGTGTCTCATGGCTCAAGTCCAGATGCCGCCAGCATCACTGAGAACTTCACTGCAGACTTCAGGGGGGTTTCACCTGCACAGCTGTGCCTCATGCTTCACCTCAGGGAGGAAGCTGTCTTGTTCATCCTCAACTGCCAGGCTGTACTTTTGAAATGGGGTTGTTCAGACAACACACGTCCTCTCAAGTGTCTCAGCCCCTCCTAGTCTAGGGACTATGGTCTCTATCCCTCACAGGTCTGGAGTCAGGCACCTCAATACACACCCTATCTCACCAGATGGAAGTGAGTGCCATCACACAGGGAGCATGGGACTGTTCACAGATACACAGCTGTGTCACTCTGTGCCTTCCAGTAAACACTGCTGGAGATGACAGATTTTAAATCTTTAGTACAAGAGAAAAATCTCTAAAGGACAGGGGGGGAAAAAGCCTGCCTAGACAACAAGGCTGGGCTGACTCCATCTGTTTTAGGGCAGAAAAGCACCATGCAAGGTGTGACCAGGAGCTACTGCATGCACACCATGTAGCTTGCACAGCAGAAGAAATATATCCATGTGGCAACAGTGGCCTCAGCACAGAGCCTGAGGCATGCCTTGGGCTTTGCCTCTCCTGGCTTAGTCCCAAAATATATTAATGTAGCCTGGAAGCTGCTTTGACGTGTATCCAGGTATAAGGGCTCCAGTGGACCATGGAGGCACACAAGGCAGGGTGTAGTAATGGTTACAGGTTTTCTAAGATATCTGAAGCATCTATGGCATCATGTCAGACTGATCCATAGGAAGATAACTAAAGTCTACTCAGCTGCATATGAGCTCACTCTCTTAAGACAGGTCCAACGCTTTAGAGAAATAAGCATGTTTACATAAGAGAGAAAATGTTTCCCATATTTGCTGCTTCCAAACCGATCTACAGCAGTCAGTCTATCATGGGAAGTATCCTTCTGTGTTTCAGCCCCTCCCTTTAAAGGAAGCCCCTACTATGCAATACAGCAAACAAATTCTGCAAGTCTACTTACCTGTACAGGTCATGCTCCAGCCTCCATTACTGCAGTTCACTTCCAGGACGGCCTCCCTTCCCTGCAGGATAACCTTCAGTAATGGGAGGCCAAGAACAAGAGCAGCACTACACAATGGCATGCTGTGTTTGAGCCACCTAAGAATACGCATCAGAAGTGTGCCTGGGTCTCCTATGGGTTGGAAAGGCAGCATTAGTCCTTTCTCACACTGTAGAGCAGTTTCTCATATACATACGGGAAGACCTTGTCTTTCCCTATGACAGGAGACTCCCCTTTTCCAGCTGCAGCACAGTCAGGGAGTTTCATACAGATACATCTCAGATAAAGTTGCAGCTAGAAGTGCTGCCAACATGCAGGACTTAAGCACAGGATGTCAGCAGCAAGTATGTGAAGCATGAGAGAACAATTACATTTGTGGCCCTCAGCACTTTCATAGCTTCACGATGATGCGAGTCTTAGGCTGTTCCAGGTTCCTTCATGCTGGATATTAAATTAATTAAGTAAGCAGTTTGAGAATGCTCTAGCAGCCACCTTCAGAAGAAGCCTTGGAGGTTTAAGGTGCTTTAACTTTATGGGTTTAGTTCATATTACCAGTTCAGGTCCTCTCCCAGAATCCACCCCCATGCTTACAAGCCTTTAGTGTTATTTTAGCTTCTCGCTCATGTATTCATCATAATCTGTGAAAATCAGAGTTGACACAATGACAAAAGTTGTCACGTTGAATACATTGTTTACTTGGCTTGAGCAGTTATTTTTATAGTCTCTCCAGGGAAAGTTTCTTACTCAAATTTGCCAGAGATACTCAGCAAGTTTAACTAGAAACTTGGCATTTCTTCTTCCAAAAATTCTTCGAATTATATTTTCCAGCAACAGACTAATTGACAACATCTTGCTTCACAGAGGCACACATCCTCCTGCATTAGATTTCCTCAACCTATTAACACTTGGAGTTGATGGAGGTGGTCAGCTGTTGGGCACAGCATTGAACAGCCAGTAGATGGCACACTGATCAATCCCCCAAATTCAATTTCGTGTAAATGAGGGATAAAAATCCTGCCAACTCGTGGCAAGAGTGATTCTTCATGCCCAGACTGAGATTTCGCCAGTGTTCTGCACTGTATATTTTACATGCTGAATCTCTCACCATTTTAATTTTCCCCAAGGCTTTCATGCTGTTCTAAGGGAAACAACTGCTCTTTTTCAAACCAGTGGGACGAGACAGCGTGTTTGACAAGAAAGGCCTAAAATTTATGTTTCTCTTGCTTCATGCTTAGACTTGAATTTACCAAAACAGCTTCTCCACGAGGTAATAGTTCCTTGTTATTTATATCCACTGAACACCACAGTCACCTGTGTGATCCAGGACTGTCTGTGTCTGGGTTATTTACATATTGATACCTGCAGAGATTTTAACCTGGAGGAAGGGTAGAATACTTTAGATTTTATTTGTGACCAGCAAGGAATAACCACCTTGAAATTTTTAGCTTAGAAATACTGAAATTTTTAGCTTAGAAATACTACCTCCCACAAATTTGGGCTAGGTAAGTTCGCCAGCACCATAAAATACTTTAGGATATATACCTTTGGACTCCAGAAACTATGGACCTGTTTGCAAGAGCTCTGCAGCAATCACTATTAGATGCCTATAGGGCTGCAAAACAATACTTCTACATATAACAAATTTGTTAATATTAGTGTGACTTGCAATCTACAGTGTAGTGAAGGTGGAAGGATGTGAGGAGACATGGTAATCCAGCAGCCATGATTTCAGGGTGGTCAAGATATCTTGCCACAAAGAAGGAACTGAATTCTGCATGCTAGAAACATGTTTATTAAAATTAAGTTTAATTTAAGGTGAGATTACTACCAACATCTGTTCCAACTCTACAGAAGACAAAAGAAATGGCTAGAAAGGGTTAATGTCTGGCTGTCCCACCAGCCACCAGGGAGGAAAGTTCCTATAAAAGGAACAAAACCCTCAAAATTTCTCATTCTAAAAAGTCTTATCTATTCTGTTTCCAAACTGTGTAACATTTTAGGCCTTAAGGAGTAAACCATGTATTTCTGCTTCTGGCTCTTCAAAGCTATTTGATTTACCACTCTCAGCTCTAAGACAGTGGGTTCAATGCATGTCCTGCCTTGCCTTCTGTCTCCTCCCAGTGCCTGGACACCGAGCTCTGTGCAGGCAGCAGCACCAGCTCCTCTCAAGCCCACATGGAGCCCAGGAGCGCCCAGCATATGTCCTTTTTGGGCTGGTTATCTTGCTAAGCCACATGTGCCCTATCCGTGCCACCCTTCTGCACTCCCCACTGCTGTAAGTGCCTGCCGCATCATAGATCACGAATCAGATGTGCAGGCATCCCTTTGCTGTGCATAAGGTTTTTTCCAACTTGCCCTGCAGAAGCAACACACACGTTTTTAACATAAAATGTAGCTTACCAAAATATACCAAGTTAAATATATCAAGTTGGTTTGGGAGGTAGCTCTCCCAATCTGTCCTGTTCAGGAGGGGAGGTTACTACACCAACTGACTCTAGGCAGCACCTCAAGGTCCCCTAGAAAGTACTGAAGGAGTTATTATCAGTATGACCTAGTTGTGTGTGAGCTGATTCAGACAAAGAGAAGGCTTCCTCCATTCCTCCAGCTGGCTTTGATGTACATACAAGCTTTCTGTTCAGCGTAAACTCAAAGCAATGTGGTCCCATCCCAACAGCTAGAATTGAGAATACCTGGCAGATAAGACACAGTCTTCCCCCTTTCTGTACTTCTCCAAAAACGTTCAGTTAGCACTGGCTTGCTCATGTGATAGTGTAAGTAGACTATTGACCCGTTTGACTCTTTCAAAGTAGATACTTGACTCCAGCTAGTGCTTTCTCTGGGTGCAAAGTCAAGCAAGCAATAATATACCTGCATGGAACCCCAGGATATTTTCAATGCACTGTCTTTTTAGGAGACTGAAAAAGAAAGGTAGAAAGCTAAAAACATATATTTTCATCATCTGGCTCTTTTGTCCTTGGAGCTTGATTTTACTGCAACCCGTAAGATGGGGTCCTTTAAAACTTCACTCCCTGCATGGAAATTTCCTTCTCTGATTGCCCTAACTTTGGTTTAGTAGGGGCCACATAGTGTTAATGATGAGAAAATCTTAGGGTTTGTGTGAAATCAAAGCTTCCCATATTTCTTCTAAGTTGTTGATCTTCAAAGTGCAGAGGTGCTGGCCCTGGAGGAGCAGTGACTGCTTTATACTACACAAAGCTTCTGAGAAGCTCAGTGTCTCCATGTGAAAGCCATCCTTCAGTCTTCCACACACACAAAAAAATGCAGCCAACACTAAGCCATGGCAGATGTACTCCAAAAAGTCAAGATATAAGCTTCACTATAGCATCTCCTAGGCTCTACACATTACATATCACTCTGCTTTGCTTTTATGCTCAGGATGGCAGTTAAATGCAATTAGTGACCCCCATTTCTCTCAGGTCACTTAAGGAGTTAACCAAATTTTAACATAGTTGTTTAGAGAGCAGTTAAATATCTGCAAAGGATATTTGCAGACATTGATGGTTTTGTGTTGTTTTGTTAAAATAGGTGTTATCTATTAAGACATCCACCAGTAGTTTGAGCTCAGAGTTGGCCACCAAGTGACACAGGAGATACTAGGAGAAGTTAATGGACAAAGGGGAGCAATTTCCTGGCTCTGTTTAAAGCAGAACTGTTCTTGCCAGCACTCACAACTGGGCTGTAATACATTCAGTCCTCAAAAAAGAGACACTAGAATTTGAGGATGAAAGCAGATTTTGTAGTGGAAATATTGCAAAGATATTCTGCCAGAAAAATCTTTTTCAGCAACTTGAGCATCCAACTCAAAATAGCAGCTCATGATGCTGGAGTCACTGCTTTCATCCAGCATCACAGTGAAAAGATGTGAGCTGGCATGGCTCAGCAGTCTGCAGGAGAGACGATGACAGCTTTCTGAGGGTGCAGATTGCTTTTGTTCTCCAGATGAAAACACTCTTACCATAGCAGTCTCAACATCCCCTGCACCAGCCTGGCAAAGCAAGGAGCATGAAGAATGGGAATGTGTTGCTATGGCATCACTGGCAGAACAGAAAACTTGGTAGAGTTTACTCCAGCAGAATGAAAAACCCAGGACAGTTGTTAGGCACAACTGGAATGTATTTGCAGGGGTATAAATAGAAACACTGCAAAACTGATATACATCTTACAAATGTAAGATATTTTTTCTCATCTTGGTAGTAATGCCAAATAGCTTATGGGGAAGAAAGGAGAAAATTTACCAGCTTCAAACATGTAGCAGCTTAATAGATGAGATTTTAGTCTCCAGTAGATACCTAGCTGACTGCAGGGCCTTTATTCTCTCACAGCCTCATCCAGGGATGTGTGAGAAACAGCTTATAAACTCTTGAACGCAAAGCTCTATCCAGGGTGGCCAAGGCTTTCATTAAATTACTCTGTTCAGCTTTAGACATTCATTTCAAGAAACATGAGGTCACGGTGGACAAAATCCAGGTAGAAGCACAAGCAGACAGTGCTCTAGAAATCGTGTCTTAATGTTGCAAGACTGGATGACTCAGAACTGTTTTACATAAAATATGACCAAGTTGAGGTCACAAATACCTAGGAGACTATTTCAGAGCAGAAGGAAATAATCCCTCATGTCTGTGGTGGGTAGGAAAAATGGCAGCTCCAAGTGAATGAAGAGAGATGTAGATGAGACATGCAGAGAAGCTGCCTAACAGCAGGAATGGCAAAGCACTGGAACAAAGAGATGAGGGAAAACTGTGTAATCTCTGTCACTGGAGGTTCCCAAGATGCAGTTAGATAAAAGTTTGTTGGTGTGGCAGAGAATGATTCTCTTAGCATGAGTCAGAAGTGAATGTGAATTCTCCGAATGTGAATCAGAAGATAACTTCTTGAGCTCCCATCTGGTCCTGGTGTTTTTTTGAAAACTGGATTATTTGATAACTGTTAACTATATAATAAGTACTTATCACAGAAGCAACTTTTTTTTTCCTGATGGGATACACTTTAATGTACTGATACAATGAATAATCAAAAGTCTGTATAATTTTCTGTAGAATCTGATGGCTTTTTAGTCTGGTCTATCTGGTGTGTCTTGGAGGTAGATAGACTTTTAAAGAAAGTACAGCTGAGAAGATGCAAAAACCTTGTTTTAATTAGGTTAATTTAATGTAGCTCTGAGATTTGTTTCAGCGTAAGCTTTATTCTGTTAATGTTACTTCTTTAAAATCACTGAAAAAACTGGGAGGTGAAGT
Source organism: Gymnorhina tibicen (assembly GCA_013399875.1). Taxonomy (NCBI): domain Eukaryota; kingdom Metazoa; phylum Chordata; class Aves; order Passeriformes; family Artamidae; genus Gymnorhina; species Gymnorhina tibicen. The sequence goes on from VXAZ01003150.1 coordinate 1,157,473, forward strand.
ATAGGAAAAACATCCATTCTGGCCTTGTAATAGGAATTTTTATGTTCAAATACTTGGCCACAAATATCACATACATAGACACAAACTACAAAGCTGTCAGATGTGATAGAAATGAAATATAGGGAGAATTAATTTCTTCCATGTTTAGTAATAAACTGCATAAAGGCCATAAGATGGAGATGCAATATCCAAACCAGTAAGTATCTGTGGTCCAGGTTTTCCGATAAAGATCCATGTGAACTGAAGAAGAGTTTGCAGTATCATCTGAATTGCAGGCAACTGTAATCCAAGGAAAGCCTTCAGCCTCTCATTGCTGCAATTACAGAGAATTCTTAAGTGCCAGGACAGTAAAAAAAGCACTTAAATCTACAGCTGTAAGCTATTCTTCATCTTTCTTATAATCCTGATAAATATGAATTATCCATTAATTGCCAAAATTATTTTTAATCTTCTTAGAATTATCTTAGCTAGTTTTAGCCAGCTCTGCTTTCTGCCTTCCACTGCTGTGCTATCCACAATCTGAGTGGAGTGCCAGACATGTAGCATTTCTCCTCTGCCAGGGACCTACTGCACAGCTTCCCAACAGCCCATCTCTCCCACCCAGAGCCCGGCACATCCGACTTCACCCCTCATCCTGCCGTAGCCACACTACAGCTTAGGAGCTGTGTGGGACCTAGTCAGGCCGTTTCTGAGTGCCTCCTCAGCCACCTCCTCTCTTCCCTGTGAAGTCCAAATGTGATCCACCAACCTGTGGTGAGGTAAATCTGCGTTCTTAGCTGCAAGGCTCTCAGACAAAACCCTTCATGGCATGTCCAGCCCTGAAAAATACAAAGCAAAGCAAAGCAAAACAAAACAAAAAACAAAACAAAACTCACAAAGCCCAGTGAGAACCTCCTCCTCCACAAGCTCCAAAATGGAGGGACCGATGAGTAAGCACAAACTTCCAGCAAGTTCTGCCTCTTCCTAGCCTGGAGGGATCCTAAATAGCTCTAACACTTCTGCCCAGCTCTGCTCTGAAACCTGTTCAAATATACCCACAGGGGAACTAGAACAGTGACTGGGATTAGCTCAAGTCATCCAGCACAGGTATAGTCCTGGTGCAGGTATCAGAATCTTCAAGGTTTGAAAATATCTCTAAGATCATTGAGCCCAGCCATTAACCGAGCACTGCCAAGTCCACCACTAAACCATGTCCCCAGGTGCCATATCCACATGCTTTTTTAACACTTCAAGGGATGGCGACTTCCCTGGGCAGCCTGTTCCAATGCTTGACCACCCTTTCAGCGAATAATTTTTTCATAATATACAATCTAAACTTACGTGGGTGCAACTTGAGACCATTTCCTCTTCTATCGCTTATCACTTGGGAGAAGAGACAGACCCCCAAAGGGCTATAGCCTCCTTTCAGGTGATTGTAGAGTGATAAGGTCCCTTCTGAGCCTCCTCTTCTCCAGGATAAACACCCTCAGCTCCTTCAGCTGCTCCTCATCAGACTTGTGCTCCAGATCCTTTACCAGCTTCATTGCCTTTCTTTGGATACACTTCAGCACCTCGATGTGCTTTTTGTAGTGAGGGGTGAATGAGTAATTTACATTTCTCTACGATCTGAAACAAGACACAGAGAAGCACCCACCTCCTCTCAGCTGTGCAACTGCAAAACCATTGTGAGGACCCCAGTGAGAGCGTGTTAAGGCCCCAGTGAGAGGGTGATTGAGTTACAGAAAGCACATATCTCTCCCAGGAACATGTCCTGGACAGTCCCAGTCTGCCTGCCAGCTCAGGCTCCTCTGAGCTAACCGGTTCCTCCACGTGCACTGCTCAGGGCGAGGGCTTCACTCAGAAAGGCAGGACCTGCCCAAGTGCCTTCTCTCCTGCCATGTATTTCCTGTGTTTGACGTATGGTAGCTGCTCTGTGTATACATACCCCTCAATTTCCAGCTCCTAGGTTCAGGCCAGAATACCTTCATGTCTTCCTTCAGGGTGGTGTGTTACTGAGTTTTGTCCTACCAACTAATTATTCACTCTAATTCTTGTCACCATCCATAGGCACTTGGCACAGCGCAGCAGAGTTCTGCTGGGGAAGTGTGAGCAGGTCTCCCTGTGCTGCCATGGGGAAGACATCCTGGCTTTCAGTCAAGCTGTCTTCTCCCATGCCTGCAAGTAAGAGCTTGAGCCTCATCACAAGGATGGTTTAAGGCTCATCCTCTTCCCCTCCCACTGCTCAGCACAGGATGGCTCCAGTTCTGCTTCCTAAGCCTCAGCAACCCATGCCATTCCATCACGTTGTGATTGCTTCCAAGCCTGGAGGCCCTATGCACTCTGATGGCCTCCAGACCTGAAGGCCCCATTCCATTTTCTGGAGTCAGGTAACCCAGACTCCGCCAGGCAACTGGCCATGGAGCAGCCAGCAGGCAGGACCCCTCCACAGGGCAACTGCAGCCCATGCTTGGCTCTGCTGCCTTCCAGTTATGTCCCATTTCCCATTCCTCTTTCTGCTCTCAGTGCCCGCTCTCCAGCTCAGGCTCCTGGTCTGGACAACAGCACTCCGTGCCTAAGACTTTTGCCCTGGTTTCTGCTTCTGCCCAGCTTCATCCCTCCTCCCCAGCTGCCCTCCGGTCTTCATTTCTCTTCTAAACAGAGAGCAGGGAGCCCCATCCCACCCAAACCCTGGTATATAGGTGTGGCAGCACCTTGTGGGGTTTAACTCTTAGGCAGAGCTCAGAATAATTAAGGGGCCAGATGGATTCCTCCCACAGTTTGGCGGCCCCAGGAGAGCTGGGATGTGCATACATTACCCCTGCAATCCTGCACACGGCATTCTGACACCACACAGCTCCTGTTTTCATGCTGTTCCAGGCAGCCTTTGACGGATACAGGTTTGCAGCGTGCAGACAGGACCTTTGCCATGTCAAAATGCCTCCAAGCAGTAACCACCCATGTTGGCAGGCTATTAGGTTTCTATAGAATTTTGACAAGTCTCCAGATGAACATCAAACCATCTCAAATCTCCTGAGGGATTAAGAATTAAAAAAAAAAAAAAAAAATCCCACACCAAACTGATTTCACATTTCAGGATTCCCTGCAGCTTTGTAGCTAATTTAGAATCTGTTGATCCTGGTGCCAATAAATAGTTTAAACTATCTGTGTACTCAGACTTGGTTTCATCCTCGGGTTAGCATTGGTTGTTTAAGCTAGCAAGTCAGTAATCAGCAGTACATATAGGAGAGATACTCGTGCATATTTGTTCTGTTAAGGAGAATGTCTCATGGTAGCTAAACATTTCTCTGGAAATCTTGCTTTCTCAGAAGCAGGTGAGTGAACTATTAATATATGTGCTAATGCACTGCCCCCCAGTGGAGTCGGAATCCAGTTCAGGAGATTGAGCTTTGCCACTCACAGGACATACGGTAAAGCAAAACATTAAATTAACCATTGACGGGGCAGTATTAAATCTATTCAAATGTGCTTTATGGGGAGGATGATTCACATCTGATTTTAAATTTGCAGTACAAGTAGTGCTGTCCCAGAATATCTCCTTTCTCAGCAAGCACTGCAGTTACAGGGAGCAGAAGGTCTTCAGCTGTTTGTGGGTGATACTTCACATTTCCAAGATTCTAAGAAGAGCCATAGGAAGTTCTCATTTTTAAAGAATAGCCAAGTCTAAAATGTCTTAACGCTGATGAGGTATTACATATAACTGTTAAAGCAGCTGTAAGGAGCTGTATTTATTGAGTACAACATCCCTCATCACCTGGTAGGAAAATGTGTCTCTTTCTGGTTGGTAACAGAAAAGATTATATTTATTTGATCATACTGGATGTTTCTGGAGACAACTTTAAATACTCTCACTGGCTCCTTGTCTTCCAAACATTGCTTCACAGAGGTCCCTTTCCTATCATCATTTAGTTTTCCCTACAGCAACACAGAATATTGTAAAACCTGAGGTTAGGTTCACAATTACAGTCAGACTCCTGGCATGTCCAAAGACTTATCAAAAAGCAGCTTTACAAGACTACAAAATTTTAAACATGCAACTAAACACCTAGATGGTAGAAATCAAGACTATGCTATTCACTGTTGTGTCAATTATTCTCTGGTGTCATCCTCTTCATTTTTCCACAGTGCTCTGCCATATTTCCATCACATCACCTCTGTGTCAGGAGAGGGTAGTGCTTCTGAAACCACATCTCCATGTTTTCTTGTGCCTGTGTCACTGGAATGGGATGAGGCAGTGATGTGCTTATGAGTGATAAAAATATCTTTTCTCCTCAGCAGCTTAGTTGGATTGTAGAGCCATAAAAGGCATCTGAATCAGCTAAATGACCAATTAATGGAGTGAGGAGAAGAAGAAATATAAAGCTGATGTGAAATACAGTATATTTGAAGAGAACACGTAGGCTAGGGTTAGCAGTACCCAAGCCAGAGGCAGTCAGTACCCCTCCCCAGGTGATTGGGGAAGGGAGTCATGGACACCTTGCAGTGCACAGGGGAAGAGCATCACAGCACAACACTGGCAGCAGGAACGCGGCTTCCTTTCTGCAGATGTGTCTTCTGAACACTACACAGGCTTGCCTTCCAGGTCATTAGTTTGCCAGCCTCAACTCCCCACTTCGCATGTGCTTTCTGGAGTGCCTGCTGTCAGGTCAGCAGGTGGCCAAGCTTGGCCTTCATATGTTGCAGGGTGGCCTGCAGCATGTGCAATGGTTTCCAGTTACCTCACTTACCAGGCCACAGGTATCGAGGCTGAGACACCAGTGGGACCCATGGAAGGCAGACCCATACCTGCCCTAGGGCAGCCATCCTGGCAGGACGTTTACTCAGCTACCTGCAGTGAGCAGCCCCTGGACACCACTGACCCCTTTTTTCAAGATGGGTGCTGGTAGCCTATTCCCTCTCCTGTAAAGCTTATTCCCTCTTCTGTTAAATCACAGAAGAAACAGAGACATTGCACAAATTAAATGTGCAATATGTCCTTGGTAGGTAGTACTTGGCTCCTAAGTTCTCCTTGACAGGAAGCTTTAATTCCTAATAAAGCAGGTACCATGGACTGCTTGGACTTTGGTAAAACGTTTGACATTCATATGCATAAGGAACCTGAGACAGGTCCTACAGGTCACATCAAAAGAGCAATCACTGAATTGAAGACTCCTGCCCGGTCTCTCAAAACCAGTCTTATTTAAGTGAGTGTACTTGGCTGCAAGTTGCAATAAAAAGTGGCTGAGCGTGCCATGCTGGAAAGCAATAGCTGTTCCCAAACAGGCAGGGTGCAGTCACAAGAATGCTGTTTTGTAGGAAGGACGTCAAATGGTTATTTCCACAAGCTGACACGTTGTGTGGCAAGGTGGTATCTCAAAGTTTTCCTGAGTCGTGCAATGGTGGTGTTGGGAGAATAGGCATGGAGAGATAGGTGATGTCTTAGACCAGTTGATAGACCTAGAAAAAATAAACATCTCAAGTTCCTTCATCAGGTCCAGAAGGCACCTGTAAAATCCATGCTAACTGCAAGGCAGAAGCAAAAATTCTTGGATCAGTCTTGCTATGCTAATAAATCCATCCACATGAGAGAAAAAGGTGGTTAACACCTGTGGAGCATAGTGGGGTGTTACCTGGGAACAAAGTGACAGGATGTAAGGTCCTGCAGAGAGGAGAAAAAAGGAGGAGGGGAGGAAAAAACAACCAAAAAAAGTCATTAGCACCTGTGTTGTATTTTTAAATACATTATTACATTTCTGGTATTTTGTAATTAACCCAAGTTAATCGTGAGCTCTTGGTCTGCATATTTCAGCCCAGAGGATAACCAGTTTTTAAAGCTAGCTTGCCACCTTGAAAGGCTCAGCTTGACATAGCCTACTAATGGGTTTATCAGATAAGGTACCACTAGGCTTAATGCGCTCCTTAATTAGGAATGTAAACACCTTCATTAAAAAAGAAATGAGGGCCTCAGAGAAATTATGAAGAGATTTTATGATTATCGAGTCGAAAGAGAAAGCATTCCAACAGAGAAAGCCATTTCTCACTCCTCTAGGAATGGAGGCAGCATACTTTGTAATTGCAACCCTACACAGCATGTTGAGCATAGAGATTCCACTGCACTAGGACATTCCCTGAAATTTGGGACATCCAGGCTGAACAGAGATGTGAGGGACAGTCAGGCTCTCTGAAGGCGTGTGTGTATAAATAGATGTGTTTGTGTACACACGCGTGCCTGTAAACACGCAATTCCTGCAGACATGCCCATGTGACGGGCTGCAGCTTCAGCTCTCCTTAGCCAAGGTGGTGGTTGTTCCTCCTCTTGCCTCCCTATATGTGGTGGTTGGCATAAAAAGCAGCCTCAGCAGGTTGTAGCTCGCAAGTACCCACAGATACGGGGGATTTGGTTGTTCCAAAGGCGTGTTCCTCTGCCCAGCACTGGGACCGGGAGCTGTGTTTTGGCCTCTGTGCCCCATCTCCTCACTGAAGCCCTGGGGGCAGCCATGCCCATGAGATGGGTGGGTGGATGGGGCACATGGGGGCTGCTCCCATGGACCATGCCTCAACCCCCTGCTTGGGGCACTGGGGCCCACAAGCGCTGGCTGGTGCTCCAGGCCCTGTGCCGTGCCCTGCAGCCGCCTCTCCCCTTGGGCACGCCGGCACGGCGCCTGCTCGCTGTGTGGCCCCTGCTCCCAGCGGAGAGCTTCCCTCCCTCTGCTCTCTCTCCCTGCTCTTCCCAACAATGGAGGCCCAGGCAGCTTGGGATGTAGTTTTGAATTTAAATGCAGCCAGCCTTTAGTTTACAAAAATAATAAGTCCCCTTCAAACACAGTTATGTAAAAAGTAGAATAATAAAAAATTTAATGTTTGTTGGCAGCATACATATCCCTTTGTCTGTAAGACAGAGGCCTGTTGACAAACAAGAGGCTTTTCTGGGACTCTAAGATCAAGTACCAAAGTATACATGGCCACAATTACCTTTGCCAAACAGTGAAACTGCTGCACCATTGTTTAATGTGCTTGTACAAGGAAGGACGGTTCGTGGCCAGGACCCTCCTGATGACATCCTGCCTCATGCAGGGACCTGCTCTGTGGTACCTTCAGAGGCACCACCACGCTCTGCTGCGTCTCCCTCCCACTGCACTCCAGCTGCTATTCACTGTGCCTGTCAGATGCAGTAATTCAGATGTTTTCATGTAAACCGTGGAAAAAACAGAACTGTGTGTTGACCTCTCTAACAATATCTGGCTTTTAATTAAGAAATGCAAATGTACTGTAGAGCTAAGAACAGACGTTATTTGTTGAATGGTCACCATGGGACTTTTATTCTATTTACAGTTTCAATAAATTCTGTCAATGGTCCCTGCAGGATTTCACCTCAGTTCCTTCCTGTAAAGTATTTATAAATTTCAACCATTATTGTATTTAGATAATAGTACAATAACAAATACAATAATCAACCATTATTGTATTTAAAGAATGACAGTGTCTGCACTGTGTTAAAAATCATCTGCTTCCCAAATATTGTGATCTTTGAAGGTAATCAGCAGCTCCCAGGAATAGACCCTGAGAAATGGAAGCAAAGTGTGAACTGAAGTCCTTATTGGTCTTAATGAAAAATAAGACTGTTCTTATTATGTTACCTGTCATCTAGAACAGTAAAGCACACCAAAAAGGAAAAGGTGTTAGAAAAGCGCCATCATTGCTTTGGTAGTTTGTATTTTTCTAAAAAGCTTTCAATTCTCTGCTCCAAATGGAAAGCAATACTTGTCTCAGGAGAACTTCTGAATCTAAATTGTTTCCAAATCAGCAGTTTTACCTTGCCCCTGGAAGCAAAATTCTGAAAGCAAGTTTCCTGTCCCTTGGGTAGGAGTAAATAGGGAAACTTCTTAGGAAACGGTGATGGAGAAAGCACTGAGCAGATGTGGCACTGAGACAACCCATCAGACAGTGAATGACTGTGTTGCTGCTCATTAATTCTCACCTTAGAAGTATTAGGCTGGGGAGTCTAGCATGTTCACTTGCAATTTTTCATGGTGATGTAAGATCCATCTTCCTACTCTTTCCATGGAAAACTCAGATGCCCTCTGGCAGCTGTGAGCTGGCAGCAGGGCGAGCTCACCTGGGCGGTGGAGCAGGAGCTCTGCTGGGGAGGATGGGGTGCAGCCCTAATGTGCCCCCAACCACCACCACCTTTGCCAGTGCTTCTTAAAAGAAAAGCCCAAGCCCTCTGAAAACAAATACATAAGCAAGGAAACCAGAAGGAATAATATGACCATTGTAGCACTTTCTGGTAGACATTAGGAGGAACTGAAAATAATCGGAAAGTCTTCATGGAAATCATCTTAGAAAAACAAGCAGAGGTGGAAAGCAAGCCTACACCACTGAGGAGAATCCTTCTGGGGACTGGCCAAAAAATTCAAGATTTTTTTTCCCCATTATATCTATATCTCTATCTATCTATATCAATATCTATATATCAGAAATATAATGTTTCCGAGGTGTTTTTTCTTAATTATGCATCAGGACACATCACAGATTTATCTATCTATCTATCTATCTATCTATCTATCTATCTATTTATTGTAAAACACTGATAAGAAAGCAAAAGAGCCTGTGTGACTTATCCTAAGATCAGCCTACGGGCAGCCTTTTGGCTGGGGGAGATGCAAATCCCTGCTCACATTTTTGCCCTAATATTTTCTTGTTTGTATAAAGCAGCAGTAGCTGCCAACTGCAGTAGCCTCCATGGCAGGAGGTCATGAGTGCCTTTTCCCTACGGTATCACTTCCTCATCAAAACATCATGCTTTTCCAGCACGAACGTTACTGAAGTGGATGTGTTGTGGTGGTAGGGTGTGAGATCAATGAATTACCATTTTCCTGCCCAAAAAATCCATCCTATGCTCACTCCCCTCTTACCTTCCCAAGTGGCTTGGGGCAGCAGGGAGAAGTGTTGCCTGTGAGCCATGTGCCATGAGAGGATTTTGGAGTGGGAATGGAGACCACAGTGGTCCTCCAGCAGTCCCAGCCCGGCAGGGTTAGGTTTTGGAGGGATGCTGCTGGCAGGTAAAATCAATGTCAGCCTAGGGGAGAGGCTGAATCAAGGCCTTGCCAATAGCAAGGGGGCTGAGGCACAGCTGGGTTGGTACCAGCCAACAGTGTGTATGCTACGGGAGACCCCAGGGTCCTCTCAGACCTTGTTAATGCCCCCTTTCTGCAGAAATGTGTGTCAGTCATGCAAAGTGTGTTGAAAAAAGCCTTTTCTGCTTTCCTGTTTTTATTTTGTTCCTGAATGGTAGCCTCTTTTTCCCCTGCAGACCTTTTCATAAGGCTGATGGGCCGCCTACCCAAGAGCTGACATGTGTCTTTATGTAAGGTGAAAAAACAGGTTCAAATACCAGCTTCCAGATGTAGTTTCCAAATAAGCAAGTCTGTAGGAGATGGATGGCTCTTCATTAGGCTTGACTGTCCCCAGGTCCTCAACACACCCCCATTAACAAATTAAAGAATCTTTTTGTCTCCTCTTGTCAACGCTGTTCCCACTGGAGAAAGTCTTGTTTCTGTGCCCGATCAATCAATTATTTTTCTCACAGAGTTGCCAAATCACAGGGCAATTAAAGTTTTATGTGTAGCCTGGGTTGTTCTCACTGCCTTTTGATGTTTCAGGTAAAAATGAACAATGGAGTTGTATAATTTTAGAACTTTCTACATCTCTCTGAAGAAATTCGTAAGGTATTTGCAAGGTCAAAGTGATAAAGAAACAGTGGGAAACAGTTTAGTTGGTGTTGTCCTACAAATGTAATAAGGTTCTGTACAATGTTTTTTCACAACAATGCAAAACGTAATTAAGACTACAAAATAGTTTTCTTCCATCATCTCTGTGGTTCCATTTACTTTTAATTCACTGAGTTTTTTCTGTCCCTGAGCATGCAGTGCCATCATTGTCATTCAGTGATGGGCTTCCCTCCTGAAAGCAAAACTCAGACTGCATCTTTTTTCAGAAGCCTGGAGCCAGACTGAACTCTGCTGCTGAACTCTGATGCCTGTGAGGCCCTGCAGTGAGGATTATATGCTTATCTCAATTAAGAAGGATTTAGCACCATCGGGAGCATCCAGAGATTATCTACTGAGCTCATGCAAAAAACTGTGATAATAAGTGGAAGAGGTGGTTTGTGAGGTTCCTCCCATAAACCCTGGGAACTCAGGGCAAGTGTTGGGTTTGCTGGTGGCCCCTGTGAAGTACGTGCAACTTGCCCACCTTTATTTATATTAAAGCCTTTGTCTTGCGTTCTGCTGTTCTTAGTTGGGGTCTTGGATGTGGATTGATGATTGATACCAATTTGCCAGCTACTTAGGTATTACATTCCTAGCCGCAGACCTGATAACCAAACTGCTGCTCAGGAAACCCCAGAAAAGAAATGCATATAGACCTATTGGAACTGGCACAGAAAGGTTGTGCCTTTCCCTCTCACAAGGTTGTTTTCTATCCTTGAAGTATATCTATGTCAATGATGAAACTAAAGAAATACAGAGATACCAAAAAGCCTCCATCTCTCTACATGAGACACGTTTCTGTGCTTCAACCCATGGGTTTGTTTTCCTCCTTTTTCCAACTATATTTTAAAAAACAAAAAAAAAAATCTATGATAGGAAATTATTTTTCCACAGTATTACTTACTGAAGCCACAGAATTAAAAGAACATGTAAGGTCATCCATTGAAAGCTGTGAGCTTTAGCTTAGTCCACCAGCTGTGGTAACCTCATTGTTTGTACATTTCATATATTTACTCTGATTATAATCATGGATGCTGTAAATATCATGGCAGTGTTACCTAATAATCGAAGTAAAATATCTAATTCAAAGGCTAACTACAATGCATGATGCTTTTTCTTGTTTGGATGGCATGAACTAAGCATTTTTTATCTGGTGATTTATTGATTTATTTAATTACTTATTTACTTATTTATTTGTATCTGCCAGTTCTTGATAAGAAACCACAAGGACTGTATGGAAGGATTTTTGGTCTGAGAGGAGAAATATTTGAGTAATAGGATCCCAGTCATCTCTTTTCCTGTTCCCCAACTTTCTGCCTTGCAGTCTACAGGAAAGTAGCTGAGGCAAGGGGTCTCTAGCATTTCTTGCTGTGGTTGCCACTGGGAAAATAGTCTTCCTTTTCCTGTCTTCTTACGTGTATATACTTACCAGCTATTAACAAACATGCCCAAAAGACAAATATATCTGTAATTAGCTACCCCCGCTAGTCATGACAAGACTTGCTGTGTGTTGCACACCTGATCCACAAAGAGACCGGTCTATGTTTTACACCTCCTCTCTGGAGACACCCACACGTCCCAAACAAAAACACAAATCAGGATCTCTGGAGGGCTTGGCAGTCAAGCTGCCGGAGATACCGAATTCCTTAGGAGCGATACCATAGTCCCAGCAAAAAATACACCTCCAGCTCCTTCCTGCTCACTGCTTCATGCCATCCCACAGGAGAAAGTAATTTCTTCAGCTGAAGTGGAATAATTCATTAAAAACTAATTTCCTGTAATGGTTAGGGGCCATAACATCTGGTCACTCTTTTTCTTGCTTCTTGGCAGAAGCTGGCTGGTTGTCCGTGTCTTCATAGATGTCATCTAGAGACAAAACCGATCTTGGCACTGGAAGATCCCTTGTTGTGTGGATGGGATTAATGAGTGACAGCATGGTGCAGATAAAACCTACCATGCCTGAAAACTGACAGCAAGCCCAAGAGCAGCCTGGCATATCTTGGTATCTCCCCAGCTGAGTGCCCTACTGCCAGAAACCTCCTTCAGCTCCCTCCCCCCACTCCCATGTTCACTCCTGTGTTATAAAGTTAGAGTTTTGAGTTTTAACTCCAAAGGAGGGGAAAATCCCCAACCAACCAACCAACCAAATAAAACCAGCAGAAATAACACAGCCAATTTATGGCAGTGTACTTGAATAGGAGGATGAATACCAAAATTTAACTTTTTTGATACTGCAATTTGTGGGAAAAGTCTCCCCTGGAGTTCTAATCTAGCCATGGCTAGCACTTTGAAATGGCTTTTTCCAGTTAAAAAAGTATTTCCCATATGCTTGACATGTTGCTGCATAAAATGATGGAATGCAGGGTGAAAAAAGTATGTTTACATACAAAACATACCCCACATGCATATTTATATTAAGAGAGAGAAAAATATTTTTTTAATGTATGTATAACTTGACACTTTCAACATTTTATGTAAATAAATGCCAAATGAAGAAGATTGTATTGTACATTAGTGGGCTGCACTTCTTCATTTCCATTTTCCAAATCTGGCTATGATTGCATACAAGTACCTCAAACAGCGAACATCTGGGTGGCTTGAAAGCCTGTTTTTGCTGTAAGATATACTCCTTCTGTAAAGTTACAGATTCAAGGTTTACTGGGGAAATTTTTGGTTCTGAGCAGCCTCAGACCAGATTTATAATAAATACGATAATTTGGCAGTATCAGTGGGGACACAGCCTTAATGATATTAACATCTAAGGTCCAACAAACTCTTCTATAATTAGGGTACAGTTTAACATACATATGCATTAAGATAATATCCTTGGAACTCTTCCAGGCAACTGCACTGCCATAGACAAAGCCTTCATCCAGCTTCATGTTTGACACTTTATACAATGGAGTTACTATTTTCCATCTCTTACCTCCAGATTTAGGACAATTAATCTCCGATTTTCTTTTGTTTCTAGGTTTCAAAGTGCAATTTCCTGCACAAACGAATATACTCATAATTCAGGTTGTCCACCCACCCACCCAGTTACCTGTCTCAGCTAGCCCAATTGCTGGAAGGAACATATAAAGCAAGTTCATAGCTTGATGCTGGAGTGATATAATCTTTGCTTAATCTACTTAGTGTTTAAAAATGTAAATGTTAGTGGCTATCTCAAATACTAGAGCACTGCTCTCATGTAAGTTGTATACTCGAATGTGGCACAAAGCAGTAATTGTACTCTTCTGGGAGGCTAAAAGTCTCCCAGGGTCTGAGACATGGAAAATTGAATGACTCGTTTACATCTGCTAGGACCAAAGTGTTGCAACTGCATCTCAAACATTTGCAATTTGAAGCTCTAAAATCCCTAGGGCATATTATGTGCTGTAACAAGATAATTAAATACATTGTATCATGCTAAAAAAACCAATTTGTGCCTCCTTTTCCTGTCTCTTTTTTCACCTTAGAAAGAAATCTAGTACATGAACGTGTAACATCAGCTCTTATTCAAAATTAATCATTTTAAGAAACTAAATAAATTAGCACTCTATGTTTCTAACATTGATTTCAGCCTTGCTTTTCCCCAACTGTTTTAATAGCTTTTCAGATACAAGGTTTGGCTCCTTGCTTGGGTTTATCTTCTTGAATCCGCAGTTTGCTTATCAAGAACAAAACGCAGCTGATGCTAAAGAAGGGAAAGCAGCCCTGGGCTTTCTCAGTGCATCCACAGGAGCCGGCAAGGAAAGTCCAGCCCTGGTGTTCTGACTGCCCACGCTGCTTGCCACTGGTTCACTCCCTGGCTCTGCTTCGGCTGCTGCATACGGATCTTTGCCAGACAAACCTGATGCAGTGTGGTCAAGCACTAAGTAGTGCAGACATAAGCCAGGCTACTGAACCCCAGCCCTCCTTCACTTAGTGGTCAAGGCGCAGCCCTTCGTTCCTCTGTGGGAGGATTTCTCAGCAAGCCAAGAATTCAGACTCAGTTCTTCATCTTTCACAGATTTTTGCAAATATGGCAAAACTGGATTCCTTCCTGCCATTATCTTCTCAAAGAGAGGAAAGAGATGTGCAGTCAGGGTGTGTGGTGTCTGTGTGTGTGCACAACTGCACGTGCACATCTGCCCCTCTCTTTGTTTAGACCTCTGGGCATCACTCCCATGTAACCTTTGTTCTTCTTATGAGCCCTTCTGTTCTTATTTTGGCAACACACACAAATATTTACTCATGTTCATAAACAACCACCAATTCTATCTTTTCAGGTAAAATATCCAGAGAGCATGGCTCACCTGGGTGAACGTAAATGGACTCACGTGTTCCCTTTCCTGGTGGTAGGTATTTATGTGTGTACATGTCTCTCTAGTGTGCAAAGATAACAGGGTTCTGCTTGGGTTATTCACAACCACCTATGAATTATGGCAGAACTTCACATGACCTAGGGACTGAATCTCAATGCAGTGATCAGTTTCCATTCCATAAAACACCTGAGAATGTGCTGCTTAAACCGTGGCTGCCAGGAAGGAGGGGGAAGGAGAAGGACCCAAGATGGAGCAGAGATAGAAGCTGCTGGAAGAGCAGATTAGCCTGGGTGTCACATGAAGCACAGCCCTATTGTGGTTGAGGCCCGAGGCAGTGCATTATCTCAGGCTGTTATAGTTGTCCCTTGCAGTCACATTTATGAAGGCTCGTTAGAGATGGGAGTGGCGAGGGTATGAACTCGGGCATTCACTTGTGTGGGAGAGCATGTGAGTTAGTAAGTCAGGAACCATGGCCTTCAGTGTTTTAAGGAGTGGCTGTGCCAACAAGCATGAATGTCAGTCTCTGAGAAACTCTTGGAAGTACCAAGTTGCTGAAACCTGCATCTGCTTCCATTCAAACAGTGTCACCACTTCAGCTTCTGAGCTTTAGGGCTGTTTCGCACTGCAGTGCTGGCCCTGCTGCCTGTTGAGCCACAGCAGGTGGGCAAGGGGAGGGGGTGAGGCATGGAGGACGATGGCAGTGGAAGTGACAGTGCTCTGGAATGCTCTCTAATGACAGGTCTCCCTGGTGTACTCTGCCAGTGCCGAATACTCCAACTGCGGTGAGAATGAGTACTACAACCAGACCACCGGCATGTGCCACGACTGCCCCAAGTGCGAGCCGGGTGAAGAACCTTACATGGTAATTTCAGCTTCTGCTGCTGTGGGGCACATATCGAGCACCAAATGCAAAAAGCAAATGCTTTGTTACATGGCAGTAATGCACGTGTAGGAAAGGAAAATGGGAAGGGTGCGGATGCCTAAGCAGGAGCGCTCACACTTCCAAGTGGGAGCAAGGCATCGTGCATGCATGCCAATAATCCACATCCCAGGAGCCGCCTGTTAAAAGGGATACTGTAAAAGCTGAAAGGTAAAAGTTCCATACACAGTCTCTGCCAGTCTGTTCTCATCTCAGCAGTTATTTAGAATCTGATGCTGACGTTCCAACACAGTGGTAAATCGGTCAGTCTGGTCTGCTTGCTGGCCCCCCACACTGACAAGTTGATTTTGCTCTCCCGCTAAGATATTTTGGCACTAGAGGAACTTGGATGTTTCTGCAGTATTTTAAATTATGGTTCCTAAGTAACCATTTGATTTACAGCAGATAATTGTTGCTTATTAAAAAAATTAAATTACTGAAATCCTGTTTGGTTTTAATGGGATAAACATCCTATTGCAAGCATTTCACACAGTTGGTAGTTCCGAACCGAGTATGTGTGAATAATAACCAGTTGGGTTTAGTTTTATTTAATCTAAACTTAATGTTCGGCTGGGACATGTGAGTTCAGAGGTTACAAAATCTCATCCAAACATTGCCTTTTGAGCTGTTTCCTCTGGGGTCTCCTAGCCTGAAAGCTGCTGATAGCCCTGCTGCAGCTGCGTTTCTCTTGTAGGAGTCTTCTCTACTCTTCCATTTTCAGTTCACTTTCTATCTAAGCAGCAGCTGAAATTTACTTCCACAATTTGCTGGACTATGATAGAAATAGTATGGGGGGCCACTTACAAGCAGTATGATGCTCCAGGTCCCTCTCCAGCACACAGTATGCTGCATCCTTATATCCCTGCATGGTTGTTTTAGGATAGGCACTAACAGGCCAAACAGCAGACTTCTCTCCCTTTGTGCTGCAAAGCCAAGGGGGCAGGCTGTGAACATTCTCTTTTGCTAGAAGCTGGTGTGCAGCACAAGTCTGCTTTTGAGTGACTGTGTGTTGTTGCAGACATGTGGATATGGCACCAAAGATGAGGACTATGGCTGCATCCCCTGCCCTTCAGAGAAGTTTTCCAAAGGAGGTTACCAGATATGCAGACGGCACAAGGACTGCGAGGGGTTTTTTCGAGCCACAGTCATGACACCTGGTGATCAAGAGAATGATGCAGAGTGTGGTCCTTGTCTCCCAGGGTAAGGACTTATCCGCAGGCCTTTGCTCTACCCAAGGCACTGGGAAGTACTTTTTTAATGTGTAAATCTCTGACAGCCTCTCCATGTCAAAGCTGACTGTAGGTACAATACTGGTAAATTATTTCATCTGTGCTAAGACAATACATTTAAATGTTTCAAAAGCATTGGTGAGTTTAATAAATCATAGAATCATAAAATAGTTAGGCCTGGAAGGGACCCTAAAGAAGACGTTTTTAATCTTACTGAAATCTCACCGAAGAAATAGCTGTTTGGAACAACTAGAAAACTTTTTCTCTTACTAGAAGTGGAAAAGGAACAAGCACAGGTGTGCAGTGCCATTTTAAATGCTCAAAAAAATCCAGCTTGGCCTCCAGCTGTAGCTTCAGAGGGCCACCTTGTAAGTCCTGCATCCTACAAATGAGCTGCATCAAAGCACCTTGGATACCCTGTAAGGTCAGTGCTGGCACTACAGCATGTTTAGGGGTATAAAATATCTCCTCTCCAGATGTGAACAGCTGGCATATTTGTCAGTAGTTGACAGCATAAGCTAACATAGCTGTTCATTGAGATTTACCTAGGCATTTTAGTCTCTCGGGTCCTTTCTACACAACAGAAAGGAGTCTAAGGAGCTGTTAATGTGGTGTGTGTAGTGTTGTTCCATCAAAACAAGTTTCAGGGCTGGCTTAAAATAGATGCTGTTTATTAAGTCCATCTTTGTAATGGTCTCTTATCCTCGGTGTAATTCTGACAATAATAGTGAGAAAGAAATTGCTACATTGGATATGTATACCCTTGACAATATTCCATCTGAAGGTTTGCAAACCCAAGCATCTATTTGCACTCTTGACGGTTTTTTTGTAGGGTGAGTAAATACTCTAAAATACAACCTCACCTTCCATACCTTTTCAGTTTCTGCCACTGTGTCTTTGGTTTAGAGAGTAACTCCTGCTGACATTTGGCTTTTGTGCAGCTTGCAGATGCTGTATAACCCACACTCCCTATAGCACAGGAAGCCCTGTTAAAGAGGCTCTGCAAGCTTCCAGGTTTATTTTATCAGTGAGTCTGTGTGAAATTTTCACAGTTTACAAATAAAATGAAGGACTTGTCTAGCTGCCAGCCAAACAGACTGATGATGTGATTTGAAAAAAGCTCCCTCTTGACTTCCCCTCATACATCATAAAGAGCGAGAAACTTAAATAGTGGCCACAGTTGCTGTTTTGCAATTTTTGTCGGGACTAATGAGGTCACCCAGGTGGGAGCAGGGTGCTGGTGAAAATAATCAGCTTGCACAGCTGGTGCTTGGGGAGAAATCTCAAAACATCGTGTTTGCACAGGTGTAGCCTGTAGCAGAAACTGGTCTGCCGGAATCTGGCTGTGTGCCGTTCCTCCTGCAACGCTCAGGTCCTGGGATTGTTTGGCAAAGCCAGCAGTTAAGGAGAAACACCCTCTCAGTCCAAGCCTGAATAGATGGAATTCTCAAGATAAACTAAATATGAGCTAAAACAAGCTCCAAAGCTGCCCTGACTCCTCGTGCTACTTAGAGTCCTCAGAGTTTGCTCCTATGTGCTGGTGGGGGAAATGCAGAGCCTGTGTGTCAGAGCAGAGAGCTGGTGAGTGCTGGTTGTCCTTACTGCCCCCAGTGCCACAGGGACAGCCAGGCACCAGGGTGAGTGGCAGCTGGCAAGGGTGCTCCCTTGCCTGGGCAGTAAACCTCGGAGAGCCCCTGAGTTGATGTGAGGGATAAAACAAGGTTTCCATTTTCAGAGGACTGCTTCCATAACACACTGCAGACCTTCCCAGAGCTCCTGACTGCACTTAAGGACATCTCATCCCTCTGCTGTTTTTCACCAGCTCAGTAAAGAAGCCTGAGGAAAAGATGAGCATATGGCACATTCTGTATGAAAGTTTTCAGACAAAATACCACTGAACTGGCAGCGTTTTCCAGTGGTTACAAGTGCCATCCTCTGTACTTTACCTTAAAATAAGTGCTGGATAATTATATATTTTTCCTTCTATTTTCTTTTTTTCACTATTACTGATGACCAGTTTTAGAGAAGAAGGAGACATTTGGTACAAGAGGAGAGTTCATCCACTGCTTCTTTGTGTTCCCTCCCATATAAAATAAAAATAACACTGTCAGGCTCACAAGAAGGATGCAAGACAGGGAAGATTTTAAAGGCTTAGTTCCAAAGCTGTGATCCTCAAAACCAAAGTCCAGTTGCCAGTGAACTCTAGAGGTACCTAGACTGAACCTCCTGGGGCACGACAGGCTCCGTCCTCTGCTCCTGCCCAGAAGCTCTTCCATCATGCCAAATAGGACAGGTTAAGAATGTGGAAATTAGGTGTGACTCAGACTATTTCCCTCAGTGGGGTGATCCATTAGGTGTTGCTGGAGTGTGACTGAGATCACAGCCAACTACAAGCAGCAATGGCAGGTCAGAGCAAGGGTCCCTCTAGCCTGGTTGTCTGTCTTCATTCAGTAGTGGCCATAAGGAGTAAGAACAAGTCAAGTATAAATAATACATATCCCTTATGCTGTCCCAGCACCTATTTTCAGCTTGGGGTAAGTCCCCAGTCCCCTCACAAGAGAGAATTGCAATGGGATAATTTTCTTTTTAAATGCAGTCAGAAATGCCTCTGCTACTGACACTTCCCCATTTCATGTGTTTGTCCGTGGCTACACCAAACGCAGGATCAGTTCTCTTCTCTGAGAGGTTTTAAGACAAGGAGTGAATGCTCCTCTGTTTTCTGCACGAAAAGGTTTAGCCAGTGAACTCCTAATGAAATTAAGTCCCACCCTTGCTATTCTGGATAAGGCAGCAGATGCCTCCACCAAGGAGATTCCTCCTTGCTGTCTCTCTGCAGACCGTCCCCTGCTGAGAACAGCACCTGCCCCTCTCCAGCTCCTGTCCCGGTGGAAGGGCAGACCTAAACCTGGGTCCAGGTCCCTGAGTCTGGAATGACACCACCAAGGTTAGCCCAAGATAAGCCACTATGGTGTTAAGCAGGAAAACAAGTCCATTTTTCACTCTAGCCTCTATTCTTGGATTTTGCCTTGTAGCCTCTCCAAACCTGAGCCTGGCAGGTGGAAGGAAAGAAAGAATAAATATCATAGTGGAAGAGTAACACTGTGAAAATTTGTTTTTTCATTAGTGGGTCACTTCTCCGTAGCTGGTGATATAAAGCTATCACATATTTCCAAAATTACCTTTAATAACTGGTGATTGGAAAGTAACCAGAAACACTAATCTGTTCCCAGTACTTCGTGGGGGTGAATAATTAATGCTTGCAACTGAAGAGTTTCCTACTCACGTGAGCGAATGGTTGCCTGCCCTGAGCATGCTCTTCAGTTTTCTTTACATGTCCTCCACCATTCTGCATTGTGGTGAAAACCAAGAATTATTCCACCAGCTTGATTTAATTAAGTGTCAGAAGGATTGTTTGTCTTTCCTAAACCAACACAGCTATTAGGCTGTGGATCCTAACTGTCCTGTATTTTTCTTCATAGATTTATATGCATCTTTGGCCTTCCATTCTTTTGTTTTGTGATTTGGCAGTCTTTTCCTGTGTATTTATTAACTGTATTTACTGTATTTATTATTTATTCACAACCTAAAATTATGTAGGCCCCCATATGGGAGGAAAGATGAAGTTTTGCTCCTGAGAGAATGGCAGAGTGGCAGATGGGGCACAAGAGATATTTGAAGGACAGAGTGAGGGTGAATCTTTTAAAACCAGTAAGAAAGAAATGAGGAACCATGTGTAGTTCCCCTGCTCTCTGAGTTTCCTCCAGTCCCTGTCTCCCCCTTGCATCTCTGTGTACTCTGTTTCCTGGACCTATATCCCTTATTTGTCATTCATTAATACACCAACTGATTTTGATGGACTGTTCCAGCAGCGATTTCCTAACAATGCATACATTTTCCAGAAAAAGGCCCATACTGCACATGCATAGACAGGTACATAAGAGCAGAAAACAGATCCCCAGTTGAATAAAATGTTTGTAGTGTTGAGTTCCTGTCTACACAGAATGGATTATGAATTTATTCATCTCTTCATTAAAATATGTAGTGATTTACAAGTGATTTGTAAAGACATATCCGTAACATCAGCAGTATGATGTTACATCAACATATGTATGGTCCTGATGTAATTACTCGTTAGGGTGCATGTGGATCCAGCTCTTGAGTAGCCAATTACTTTATTTCAACACTAACTTTATTAACAGCCCAGAAGTTCAAATTATGAAAACCTTTCCTTCACACTGTAATTCCACTATCAAGGACTAATTTATAAGCAATACAGCAAGGAAACAAAAAGACCAAACCAAACCTGTAAAACCCAATCTGCCTTGCTCTGTAAGAGTGGTGTTTTCCTGTATTTTTTATTATGATCTGGCTCGGATTTGGTTCTAAGATTACAGAGATTATTCTTACGGTGTTTGTGAATAAAATTAGCCAACCATATCCAACTGGTGGTCTTGCTTGAAAAATTACTGCTTCAAAAAACAGCATTCTCATATTTTGAAAAATCTTATTTCAGGGCATGCTGTAAACTGCAGCTTGAACTCAGCAGGGAGACTAATGTTGTTTTAGGCAATGTTACCACTTCTTGTCATGTCTAGATGTTTGATTGATTACATTTTAGGAGGAAAGGAAGAAGAGAAACACAGTCTCTATTGAGGCAATTTGGAAAAAAAAAAAAAAAAGAAAGAATAATCTTTGCCTCAAATTGCTTATAAAAGTTTTTTTAAATGATTTTATCTCCGTATAATTGGTTGCTGCTGAACCATGTTCAGTCGTATCATATTAATTTGCACTGTTTTGCCTCATCTTGCCCTTGATTGCAGTTACTACATGCTGGAAAACAGACCTCGGAACATCTACGGGATGGTTTGCTACTCGTGCTTGCTGGCGCCTCCCAACACCAAGGAATGTAAGTGTCCCGACGTTTCTACGCATTTCATCTGGTTTTGACTTAAAATCATCTGGAAGCTCAATGTGAAATCTTTCAGCGATGATAATTATGTTCAAGCAATAAACCCAGCACCAGTTAAGTAATTTCTGCTTCCAACTAACCTTGCCAGCAAAGGGTGGGAATGCTTATAGTTTGAGGAAAAATGAGAATCTTTGATTTTAGGATCTACTATTGCTCATTTGTTCTCCGGTTTTCATCTGTTAACACATCCCATGCAGGACTTATTAGGGTCACTTAACCAGCAGGTCCAGGACATCCCACATCTGTGTATTTTTTTTAATTGAGTTTCAGTTCACCTGTGAAGAAAACATGGGACAATTCACAGATTTGTAATTTGTAGGAGTAAAAGTGCATCACACCTTTTCATATCCTTTGGCTGCAAAGTGATTCAAGGGTTGACATTCGTGCATAGTGGTCAGCACTGATAAGAGAATTAATTCTGTATATTTCATTGACAGAAGGGTCTGTAGTTTGCTAATGGAAACAATTATGTATCAATGCATGTGTGACACCCTAGAGGTACCTGTTCCTTTGCATGCCGTGTACGTGCAGTGGTTTATCCATCCTCATGCCACGGGGAGGAGGGACAGCTCGCACCAGCACTGTCCTGCAGAGGCAACCTCCCAGAAAACTGCTTTCTCCTTTAGGGGGCAAAGAAAGTGAGAAAAAGAAAAGGAAAACAAATAGGTGCTGTGTAAGCACTGCTCAGCAATAATGAAAGAATTATCAACAGCATTTTGGTCACAAATCCAAACCTTAGCCCCATACTAGCTGCTGTTAATAAAATTAACTGTACCCCAGCCACACCCAGCACAGAGAGTCATGGTGGAGATGAGGTGATAGGGTAAGAGGATGCAGATGCACCTGGCTGCCCCACTGGTGGGAATAGAACCATGCATGCTGCTAACCCATAGCTGGAAATTAATCCCTTGCTCAGCTCTGATGGTCTGTCTCAAACACACGCTGAAATAGGTTTTTAGTAGTATCAGACATGTTATTACTCACTGATTTTGGAAGAAGCTACCAGATCTTATGGCTATTACTCAACTAAAAGAAAATAAATCTTTGTCTTTTGTAGGATATCTGGCAGATACTATAGGTAATGTGTTTCTGTAAGGAAAGTATGATCAGCACAACTGATTAACTACATGCAACTTTTAGCTTGATAAACACAAGAATAAATATATATTATCTTTGTGAGGAATTCAGGCAGGTGTGTAAACCAACAAATTGACTGGGTACTAAGATAAAAGGAAACATTAGTCCTAGAAAGACTAACTACTACCATTTTAACCAAGTCCATGAGACCAACCATTTGATTGCAAGTGTTCAAAAAGCAAGAAAGTGTCTTAAAATCCAAGTCCCTCAAACCACTAAGCTCAGGTAATTTGGTTTAGGATATCTAAATCTCTGGACCCCATTTGGAATGGCAGTGCCCCAATTCATAGGCATTAATTTGTACTCCAGATGGAAAATCAGCCTTGCTGCAGGAGCCCCTTGAAAGGCTCTCTGTTGCTGTGGAAGGCAGTGTAAGATCTGGTATTAGCAGATGATCTTTTTCACACATTTCACTGTCATCAGATTATACCAGTCAGAGCAAAGAAGAGGTGACATGTCAGTGTTGCACAACGGTGGAGTTTTTTGAGGTTTGCAAATTCCAAACTCATCTAAGTGCTGCGCTCCGAGCACACAACCTGAACATGAGGATGCGGTTTCTGTCACATGAAGGATAATATTAGCATTTTCGTAGGACTGGTTCCTTTGTGCAGAACAACCTCTGCTTATTAACTGGCTGTCCGGATGCAGAACCCAGTATGAAAACTCCAAGTGGCCCCAGGAATCTTCTGTTCCTTTCCTGAGGCTTCAGAATGGCAATGAACAGCATTCAGGAGCCTAAACCCCACACTACAGTGTTGCCTCTCCCCCAGTGCTCCTGTTCTTCAAACTCTCCTGCGTACAGCACACCACTGGAGAAAGGTGACCCAGCAGATAACAAGGAAACAAGAATGGCAAATTACTTAAAAATAGGAAGCTTGGGGTGACACGCTCTGGGTTTACAACTCTAGACAGAAAAATGAGGCCAGAAAAATCCTGATTCAGGCCTTCATTAGGGCTGAGGCAGGATGGGAGAACAGTAGTGCTCTCCTTTGCTGGAAACATTCCTTGCTGGTGAAGTGCCTGGACTATGTGTTAGAGATGGCCAAGTCCAGGGCTATGTGCCCCTGCATGGAAACTTGCTCAGGGAATTTGTCTGATGACACGTTTTTTTCTGGCAGAAAAGTATTTGGGTTTGATCAAGGGGTAAACAAATATCTTTCAGCTCATACGCAGTCAATAAAACTTGAAATGGCCAAGGACAGAAGATGAACACCCCATGCCCCAGCATCTGGAATATTAGTGTAAAAAGGACTTGAAGTGAGAAAGAAATTCCTTGATAGGCCTGTGTCACCTTGTTGGGGTTTTTTCCCCTCTCAAAGGACTTGAGACATAAATAGCACAAAATAGCATGGAGAAAAGGGGGAGGAAGGGGAGATGCTTCACCGAGGCCAGGGGTTTAATTGAGGCAAACATGTCACCAGTTTATGGTGTTGAAATTCTCACCAGTCTGAAGGACGGGAGCAACAGTTGTGCAGCCTGGGAGGAATAACAGGCTTCAGTGGCAGCTTGTGGGCGGTGGGCACACGCAGGGAAAGGGCTGTGCATACCTGAGCATAACAATGTGTGTTGTGTAGCAGGAAAGATTTTTCTTACTGTGAAAAAGGTAAACATCACCATAAAGACTGCAGTTTGCCCTGTCTTGTGCACTGTGAAACATCTGTGTAAGATTTCTGGCCTCTCAGCGTGCAGCTCCCTCGAGTCTCCTGTGCAGGAGCTTCTCTGCCGAGCACAGAGGAGCACAATGAGAAACGCCAAAGGTGTGAAAACTTCGGCTGTGCTTGAGGCAGTTGTGAGCCATCCATGCCCCTTGCTGACACCGAATGGGGATGTGATACCTCTGTGATAAATAACAGCACTGCAAAGGGGAGGGGAGGCAGGTTTTCCATGTAAATCAAAGCATTAAGGTGATGAACACCAAACCACTCTAAGATGTGGCTTCCCACAGTTAATGGTGCTGGATTTTCTGTCAGCACCTCTGGAACTGGCGCCACTTCAGGCCTCTGAATATGTAGGGTGTTTTCGTTCTTTTCTTTTTCTTTTATCCAGTGTAAAATATATGCAAAAGACAGAAGATTCAGCCATATATGGAGTTTCTCTGGCAGAGAGGTACAGTTACTGCTGGAAGAGATTTTGTCTTTTAGCAGCTGAAACTCTCAATTAGTTTATGTATATTAACTCTCTCTTTCTCTTCAAACTTTGATATTTGCCCCTCCAGTTCAAAAATGTTGGAGAAAAACAAAATCAAACCCCCTACAATAACTTTAGGAACACTTACTTTGAAGTTGAATTTACACAATTACATCAAATATGCAAATCCTTTTCCACTCACAGATTACTGGTCTAGAGAACTTCAGCAACTGATTGAGGGTTTTCTTGTTAATCTACTGTATATATTCATAAGTGTGCATGGGCATAAAATACTTCATGTTATTTATTTCATATTTTTTGCTGGTTTTATATATAAAAACAGATACAATAACCAACCTGTGTAAGTTTTTAAGTCTCACACTTACCAATGATAGCTTGGAAAAATCTGAAAAAAAAAGGAAGAAAAATACCAATAAAGGAAAACATACGTGGTCAGGCTATTTTTTAAATACTAGAGAGCAAATGACATCCAGAAATAGAAAGGATAATTTTTATTATTGTATCATTAGAACTTCAAAGGGAACTAAACAGATGATATGGAAAAATTGACTGACAATTGATGGCTTTGTGTGACGAGCTGTAATCAGGGGGGCACATCCACTCCCGTACTGAAGACTCAGAGCTCGGCCTCCTTAATTGAAGGGCTTAATACAAAAAAGCCTAATGCCAAAACCACTGCATTAGTTCAAATAATTCTTTCAGAGATTTTTATTTTAATTCTCCATTCTTTGTAATATCACTAATTTCTATTCCTTTCCAGTTTTGTCCTTTTGCAATACAATCAACATCAGGACTTTTTTCCTTCTGTTTCAAATTATGCCTACAAACGAATAGGCTTGTTATCTGGAACTAACAAACTTTTTTTCTTTTTTTTGGAGTTGTTTGATCTCTGAACACCCATTTCCTCTTCACGTGTGTACTGGGAGAAATGTTGAAGGCCGTGCTTTATTATTCACTGGTGGTATGGCCTGATTCTCCTCCCCTAAGGATTTGTCCATATTAGGAAAGGAACCTAACCTTAGGATAAAATTGGCCAGTTTCAGCCATCAGCCTTGAAGGGGAGGGATCTGAGAAGAAAATGTGGGCTTTGCTGTCTTCAGCTGCTGGGAAAGCTGAGCTCAGGTATCCCTCAGGAGGGTATGTGGTCCCGGTGCAATTCTTCCCAATAAAACCACTCCAGTGGCTTTGATGTTTTCACCAGTGCTGGAGCTGCATCTCCCACGGGGAGCACCGCCCGCCCGCGGGAGATGCTGCAGGGCTCCGCGGGATTGCTCTGACCGGGCTCGGGAGCTGAAAAACCTGCAGAGCTGCAGCCTTGTACCAACAGCCTGGCCACCAGGGCACCGGGGAAATGGGAGACCGGCTCTAGGCGGGTCTGTTCTCTTCCTTATGGTGCTCTGAAGTCATGATAGCAAAGTTTAAATAGCAGTTACCTCCAGTGTTGCACAGAGAAAGTGGTGAACACACTGAATTCCTGGGCAGAGGCTTAGTTCATGGAGTGTTTGTCTATGACTTTCCAGTGCTGTGCAATGATTGTGGCTCCCAGTGAGTCCTAAACAAAAATTCAACAGATGCAAATAAATTGTCAGACTAAGGCCACGTGGCCTGTAATCATCATCACTTCCCTGCCCAGGCAAAATAAAAGGAGAGAGAAATAAAATAGCTATAGACATTGCAGAGAGCATAGCAGCAAAAAAATATTTCCTTTTATGTGATGTGGTTACTTACAGAGATATTGAGGTTGAAAACAAAAGTGTGGGGGAACTTTCCTATGATCATTTTTAGAAGTTTAATCCAGAAATTAATTTACTTCATGCTCTTCCTGGTGTAATAACTACCTACACTAACTGAAGTAACTACCTGTGGCTCCAGAAAATATCAGAGTAACTTACAGTATTCTGTAAAATAAAGATCACTCAGGCAGTCCTCCATTGCCTAGGGTATGTTCTAGTATCAGTGATTTGCCATATTTTCAGAGTTGGTTTATTTTGGTTACTGAAGTCACATGCAGGCACCTCAGAAAGCAAGTTGGCTCTGACAGCTGCTTTAGCTTCCATGACTTTCCAAGAGCACAGGCATTCCATTTGAAGTGTTGTTTCCTTAAGTTTGAAAGCAAACCTTTCATGTAAGCACCTGAATACAGATTTACATTATTTAAAAATTCTGATCTCTGCTTTCTACATATCTAGGTCTTTATTTATAACTAGGTTTAGTTAAAATCCAGTTTTAACTTTGTCAGCCATAAACTGCCTACTTTTATTGAATTTCAACTCAGTATAATTTATTTTCCATCTCATATTTTAGGCTGATAGTTATTTGCATGTGTGTTTTATCCTACTTCAGCCCATAAAAGAGTCTCCGTGATGGCACTCGCAGCTCGTCTGTGCCATTCACAGCTGGACTATGGGTGGGAGAAGAGAAATGCATCTGGAGAAAGCAAGCTGCACTCAAGAGCAAGAAAAAGATTCATATATAGACACCAAGTTTTTAAAATGCGTCTTATTTTATGATCACTCCGATAGTCTGTTGTGTACACACTTTGGGGATTTTTATAACATATTATTAAGTGTTAAATAGACTCAAAAGAAATCTGTTGCTAGCTGTGAGCAGCAATCCTTTGAATGGACCAGTAAGCTGATACCCACAGCAGCATATGTCAGGGGCACATCTGGTCTCCTACTGCACCAGATTTTATTCACTCACAAACACTTGCAAGGGGGCATGGTGGTAAAACCTCCTTTCCCTGTGCCCTCCTGCTCCTCCTCTCACAAATCTGATAGTTTTGTTTGTCACTTCTTATTGTAAGTTCTGTCCCAAGACACAAGAACAACTGTAATAGTCTGTTACATAAAGCAGAAAGGTTCACTGAAACAACAACAAAAAAGTATTTTATTGCCCAGCATTTGTTTCCTGAAACGACAAAAGGCAGCTGCATAGTAATTTAAGTTAAAGCTATCTTTTGAGTTCAAATCCCCAAACATTCAAATGTGAATACAGATTCAATTGTTCTTTTAAACAATAAGTATGGAGCAGTTTTTTATTGAAACTCTAGTCAGACTCCAAGAAAGTTACAACTAAATCACAATTTTTTTGCATAAAAACATTTTTAATGCAAAAGTTGACCAACCACCAGTGACAGACTTCTTTCGTAATTTCTTTATCACATTCCTGCAGTATTACATACAGGTGTCTAGGAATATAAACCACTCTTTTGCACAGCTATTTTACAGCCATCGGTCTTTATTTAAAAAGTAGAGTTGTTTCCATATGTTGTGCTATAACACCTTAGGATGTCTCTGCCTGAGCTATATCTAAGTCTTTATAGATTATGTGCTATTTATATTGGAAGCAGAATTAATAATGTGATTGGGATGCAAAACTGGATGTGCACAGGAACAACTGACATTGCAGTCATGGTGTGGTGCTGACTGGGAAAAAGCAGCAGCTATGGGTTGTTTGTGTTTGCTCATACAAAACTGATATAAACTGAAATTCCACAGAAGCTGGCAGTTTGGTTCCTCTTGTAGTGCAGGTGCATGAACTGGCACTTTCTTCTAAGCCACATCTAAAGAAAAATCTTGGCTCATAATGGATATGCCAAATTATTAAATTTGACAGTAGACTTAAAATACGCGTAACGACTAACTCCCACCCAGGCATGTGTAAAAGGCCACCACATTCTAGCACCAGCCTGGATTTTGCCATGCCAGCACTACAGAACAAAGGAGGTGGCTCCATTCCCACGCAAAGGACATTCTGCACAGTGGCTCTGGGGCTGGAGGCTCTCACTGGTGTTCACAGGAGAGGGGGGTGTGTGCGTGTCCACGCGTGTCCGTGGTGCGGGCAACGCGCCCTGCCCTGGTGTGGGGTAGAGCTGGGTGAAGTGTGACGATGGTGCTGAATGAGGAGTGGTGACCTTCCTCCTTACCCTTCCTGTGCTACTTCCTGCTGCCTGACTTCCCACTTTGAAAGGCTCTACTTCTCTTCACAGATGGGTGAAAAACACGAGGTTAACAATAACCAACCGACTGAAAGATTATTAGGCAGAAATACTTCAATGACTTCACGCTTCAAGTGAAGGAAAAGAGAGGCGAGTTTGCTAAAACTCACTTGCAGAGGAGATGAGCTGAAGCTTGTTAGCTAAACTCCAGGCAGACAAAGCAGCACAGCTTGCCTGTGTTCACTGAGAGGCAGTGTCAGAGAAGCTATTGTTGACTTGTTGCAGCTTGCAAGGAGCGCGCAGAATTCCAATTGGCTGTAATTGGATTTGCCAGGGGGTCTGCAAGAATAGGCGTAAGCCTGGTGGCTGTGCATGAACATGAAGGAAAGTATCAGACTACAGCACTGGCCATTTGCTAAATTTCCTCTGTTGTCCGACCACGATGAGTAAACACAGAGGTCATGACCAAGGATGATTCACTTCAGTTTTGTGAAGAATTGCTGAAAATTTTACAAATTACCTGTCTTTAATGTCCACTACATGCAGATGACAGCTGCATTTACTGATCCCTAGATAGTCTACTGCATTGCAGTTTCTGGAGCTAATAACTAATTCTTCTTAGAAGAAAACCTGTCACAGAGAAAGGACCAGAGGCAAGATTTACACAATCTAGCCTTCATTTGCAAAATACAAAAAGCATCTGAATTAATAAATTAGTATATTTAAAACCTCATGAAAACCCTTATTCAGTTTGAAAAAAACACCAATTATAATGAGTTAATCCATTTCCTTCCAATGAATGATGTTTGAAAGAAGTTTTATGATTGTTAAAGAAAATTTCTTTTGAAGACATCTGCAGCTCATACTTTGTGGCCTCTTTAAGTGTACATTTGTCATTCACAACATGCAGACAGGTTTTATTTTAGATAGTAGGTTTTTTTCTTTTTTAAAAAACATTTCATTTGGAGAATGTGCATACTACTTTGTTCTTAACCACAGATCCATTCCAGACCACTTGCTTTCTTGTCAAGTTTACCTGGGGATTTGATTTCTTTGAATATTTACTTGGTCAAAAGAATGGCACAGTGAGTTCTCATCTACCCTAGCTGCCAAACCAGCTTGTGGAGCCATGTGCTGTGCACACCTTACCAGATGACTGGGACAGCTTTTTGCCTTTAGGTCTGCTGAATTTAATTATCACTGGACTTTTTCCACAGACAGCTAATACAAAGCAGGAGGAATTTCACACCTCCTCCAAGACAGAAAATGTTTTTCAGCGTCTGTTGATAGTAGCTATTTGCATTACATGCTTACCAATGGCATTAAAGTTCATTTGAGAACAAAGATAGCATTTACTCCCAATCCTAATATTTTTGTTCTATTTTGGAATACTATGCAAACACCCTCCCATATAAAAGCATTCCCATCAACAGCTTTATTCCAATAACATGCGCTATTGTTTGCTATTGTCAAAATATGTTATTTTATGACTTGGTTTAATGCTTTGAAAACTTGGTGCATGACACTAACTGAAAGATTAACTTTAACCTTGACTGTAGAGTTTAGACCTGGAAACCCCTTTTTGGACCGTCTCACCCCTCTGAAAGGATGAAGTTTTCCTATAACTTCTTCATTTACTGTTTTAGTGAATTTTCCTTCTCCCCAGAATATAGATTTGGACTGACAGGAAATCACAAGAAACATACTGCCCAGTTACACTACAGGAAATTCTAAAATTCCCTTTTATGACTGTACAGCTCCATGGAACAGAAAAGCCATCAACATCATTATTTCCCTAGGTCACCTTCCCTAGATTTTCCTGTGGAGTCATGAGGGTTTCACAGCTTCACAGTAATGCTGCTAGGGAAGGATGCTTGTGAGAAGCACTAGTTTGATGAATCTACCAGCTAAGTCTCAGTCTGCAGCTGCAAATACTGAAGAGGGGGTTGTAAGCAGTTTGAGTTGTCAGCTGCATCATGGGAAACTTTCTGCTACACAGGACAGATCCGTAACATGGGAATCTATGTGTAACAGTTGGCTCTTTCTTCTGAGTTCATATCTGTTCAGGACTTTGACTTTCACTCCCTCTGGACAGTAGCAAAAACGTGGTCTGTAACCCAGCTTTCAGTGTACCAGTAACACCTTTCGGGATTAGTGAAATTTCAAAGAGCGAGCAGTTCATGGGTCCTTTGCTAATAAATGGGAATGCAACCAAGCCAAGTAAAGGCTCTCTTTCCTTGAGCCAATCTATTGCTTTGACTGGACAAAGTAACCATGGAATTTTATGGTGTTTCTGTTTGTATTCCAGGTGCAGGTGCTAACTCTGGCATTTCAGCCATTTTCCCAAGTACCTCTGGCACAAGCACTTTCTCACCTTACCAGCATGCTCACAAAGGTAAGAATGCACTCACAGGGTTAATTTAGCAGCTCTCTGTTTTGAAAAGAGCATCAACAAAGTGCAACCAAACTGAAAATATCTGTTGCAGTTTCCATTGTCACTATTTCCAGATTTCTAAAACTTGCTATTAGAAATAATTCAGAATTCATTTTTGTTTCTCAGTTAATCAACACTGCTGTTTCAGTCAGCTGAACATAAAAAGGATTTGAGCTGTACTCAGTGATGCCAGCAATAAATTTAGCTCATTATTTGTAGCTATACAGAAATAGCACTCTGCCTCAGCAAAGTTCAGCTTAGAATGGTGAAAATAATTTCATGCACAAATATGGTCAGTCTCTTATTGAGCTAACATAAACAGTCCTCCAGCATGATTCTTAGGCTTTTAAAATTTTTGAACCTGAGAAGACAAAACAGGAAAGGTGCAGTTAAAGAGGTACTGACAATGCTGATCGTCTTGGTATTGTCTGAAAACCTGACTGTTAGCATCACGTTTTCAGAAAAATTAAAGTTTTCATGCCTTTTACCGTATCTGTAATTTTCTGCATCCTTTCAAGGCTTTTCAATTCTAGCCTTTCCCATCCAAGTTTTCTTTCTGAATATCTTTTCACATAGCTTATTTTAAATTCACCTTCTAGCCATGCCGCTTTTTAAGTATCTGTTAGAAAAACATCAGTTATTCTATGTGTGCATTGTGTCCCCCTTTTAACTTAGAGCTTTTGAGGCAGCCACAGTTACCAACAGTCATTTTAGCTCTTACTCCCTTTGTATATTTACTGGGTTTTGTCTTGTCAATTCTGATTCCCAGAATGCAGTGCTACAAAAGCTTCTACTCTTACTTATGTACAGCTTCCCATCTTAAAACACAATTTCCTGCATCTTTGTATCTGATGAATCATACTGTCAAACATTTTTAATGAATGGTTTATGCATAAATATCAAAATTTTGAAACATTTTTTAATTAACTTGCCTTTGAGGTGCGACACTAAGTTTTTCAATGCTTAACAAGTAACCACGACTCAGATCGACTAAAGGATTATGCAAACTATGTGTAGAGCAGACTGCAAACTGTTAACTGCTCTCTGGTCCTAAGAGTTGCTCCTTTATTTATTTTTTTTTATTCCAGCAGATCTTTCAGGACAAGGACATCTGGCTACAGCTCTTATAATTGCCATGTCTACCATCTTCATAATGGCTATTGCCATTGTCCTCATCATCATGTTTTACATTGTAAAAACAAAACCATCTGCTCAAGGTAATTGTTCAGCAGGTGAAATTTTAGTTGCAAATGCTATTTTTAAAAAGCTTCTGAGAATAATTAGTGTTATATTTGTATATTCTAGCCTGTTGCAAGAGCCACTCAGTAAAAAATGTCGAAGCTCAAGCTAACACACAAGAAGAGAAGAAAGAAGTGCAAGGTACAAGTTGTTTTAGTTTTGCTTTTTCTGTCCAAGACAACATTGGGCTTAAATACTCTTAATACATTTCTCTTAATTACAATTTCTCCTTTGGAGTGTAGAAAACCCATATCAGTTTACTAAAGAATTGTCCATAATAGTTCTTTGTATTTCCAGAATGTCATTTAATCCTCTGATAGCAATTAAAAAGATAGCAGAGAGATTTATATTGTCAGTAAGGTCGCCAGCAGAGCTAGCTCCTGACACAAAGCACTGGTTTGGAAACTTACTGCCAATTTAAACTTCTCTAATTGTTGTTCTACAGATAATGTTGTGATATTCTCTGAAAAAGAAGAGTTTGAAAAACTTACAGCAACTCCAGCTAAGGCTGTCAAAAGGTGAGTAAAAGTTAAATATATTGCTAGTTTCACTGAAATGGGGGAGGCACATGGTCATCATTCATCCTGGTACAGTGGAACACATGAACAAATTTGATGGGTATGCTGGCAAGTTACTGCAGCAGGGCAAAGACCAGATGCCTTAGTAGGCTTTTCCCCCTCTGGTTTCATCATGAAGAGACCCCTGTGTCCTCCCGATTCCCTCTGTGACCAATTCATCAGATCTTGGGGCTCCATCTCCTCTTTTGAGAGGTTAGTTTCTGGGATCTTCTTGCAACTCTTGCTCACATGGCCTTAACGAGGTTCCCCTTCCCTTCTAGGCAGGAAGAGTAAAAATAGCTGCTACAGGCCTTAAGGAAACCCCTTGTCCATAGCATCATCTGGATGGCAGGGTGTGGTAGTTTCCCTCATCTTGTCTCTGCCCAGCAGCCAAACCTGCCTGGGTAACAAGATTAAGGTGGGCTAAACACTGTCCTCAGTTGGAAAATCCCTCTATGAAAGGATTCTTGCAAGCTACCTGCCCACCTGTGTAACCTGGTGGGCACTGCACACACACCCTGAGCTGGTGAAGGCCATTACACTCGTTACACAGGATTTTGGAGGAAAGGCATTTTAGAAAATGGAAGACACTTTTATTCAATTACTCTCAGACAGCAAAAAGGAGATTACTGGAGTCAACCCAAGAGGCTTCACTAACATAACCATATCCTTCATTTTACAGTGAAAATGATGCATCTTCTGAGAATGAACGACTTTTAAGCCGGAGTATGGATAGTGATGAAGAAGCTGCAGTTGACAAGCAAGGGACTCCAGAGAGATGCTTGTTATCTTTAGTGCATTTGGCCAGAGATAAATCTTCTACAAGCAATAAATCAACTGGGGTAAGGCTACCTTGAGATTTAAAAATTGAGAACATTTTTCTACTTTTTTTAAAGAAAAAAATATATAAGCTATCACCCCCCAAAATGCATTGTAGTGTAGATCAGATTGATTTACAAGAGCTTCTCCAGACAAATCTCTTATAGAACCTCCTTTGCATAATGACATATATATACCTGTATAATGTTCAGTTATGAAAAGCAAAATTCTACAAGACTAATTACCTTGCTTTTTTGAGTATTATATTTTATAGTTTAAAGAAAGAAAAAACCCAAATAGCAGCAATCCCCTGTTACAGCTAATGCTAAGACAGTAAAACAATGTATCAGCATGGCTGGATTCAGCTGACAGCAGAGCATCTGAGTACCTTGACCCAGCTGCATCAGTATTTCCATGGCACAGACTTCTCAGTAATATCCGGTGTTGAGCTTGGTTTCCATGTGGAATTTTGAAAAACACACACATGTTTTGAAGGTCACTCCTGTGCTCTGAAGGACGCTGTAATCCACTGTTTTGCTGTGGAAGGCCTTTGCTTCTTCCTGCTGAGCATGTAATGCTCAGGGCTTTTTATCTCACTTGGAGTATTTTAAGGCACAGTTAAGGCCACAACTCACCCACACAACCTTTTAGTTCATGTTAACATCAAACTATCCTTAAGAAGAAGGTGTCTGCTCAGATTTTTTTATCATTTCAAATTTATTTTAAAATGGCAATATCTAGGTCAAAATAACATCATTAATATCAAACATCAGATATTGTTTAAGAAAAAAATAGGTTTGAAAATGCATCTTTTCCTGTTTGCATGTTTTAAATTGTTGGGATGGATCAGCTCAAACTTTCTAAAACACACCATTTTTCAGCTGAGATCAGACGCAATGTCTCAACACAAGCTAAACGGTTTTGTAGAAATTTATGACCATCTGAAAATAACTTACTACTCCAATGCTCACATATTAAAGCTCAGATTTTTCAGGTCCCTCTAAATATCCGACTTTATGATACTTTTGTAAGCACTAGCTTGAAATAGGATAATACACCTTGGGTACTCATGAAACCAGAATATTTAATAAGGAGCAGGTTACCTTCAAAAGACCATAGATCATAGATATGTTCTCCAGAGTCATTTAGATAGATAGCTCATAAGTGCACCTTAAGCATGAGCTACTTCTTCCAGACCTGTTCTAACACACACCCTCATAGACTAAAGACTGCACACAAGGCTGAAGACAGACTTTTCAATGAAAGTGCAGATTGCATCAAGATTCTCCACTCCATACCTAAGATGTCACAATTAAGCCGGTTGCCAGAAGTCAGAAAAGCAGCAATTTTCTTCAGATTGGGAACTAAGTAGCATTACTATCACAGGAAAGAGTATTCAGAGCAGTTGGACAAGGGTAAAGAAAATTAGAGGCTTGATATTAATCAAGTCTTCTTCTTCCTAGTTATAACAAAACCTATTTGCAATGAGCTGCCACACAGATGATCATCAGGCTAAACATTTCCTGTTTGCTATCAGCTTAAGGTTTAAAAATCCCACATCTTCTGGCTCTGGTAAAAGAGCATCTTGCATAATTCTTCATGGAATTACTGAACCTGCTTCTTACCCTAAAAGTGAGGGGAAAATGAAAATAAGTATCCAATCTTTTTCTTAGGAGAAGTTTTAATAAACCCCATTAAAAGAAAATTTCCTGTTTCAGGGTTCTGAAACAGATAATCCAAGCCTACAATAGCAGCATGATCAACTCAGCACACGTAAATTACACAAGGAAGATGTGAGCAACACTCAGTGTCTGCATTGCGTTGCCCTGCACCGTGTCTGCCAGACACGCCTTAGCTGGAGCAGCCACTTTGTGCTCTCCAGCTGCAAGTCCATTAATCCACGTCGTTGATGTGCTTTGCCTTTTACAGCCTGAATAAAATGAGGAAAATCTTTCCACAAAACAAAATACTGAAAGCAGAGCTTTTATTCAAGCCTCGTTTGCAGTGAAAAGTGACAAATTTGTGGAGATAATGCTAGAGTCCTATCAAAGACAGCTTTTCAGAAAGCCCAGTCCTAATGAGAGCTGGCACAGGGAAGAAAATTTCAGTCCCTGAGAGCTCATAACATTTAGACATTTGTTTTCACTCCGCGTTGAATCCAAAGCCAAAACTTGAGAATATTTTGCTAAATGAAACTGTATCAAAATGTCCATTTTTAGCTTGAAAAATGTCAGGTTTTCAGTCCTGTTTCTTTCTTGTCAAAAGTTACTAGATTCCCCTGGACCTCAGATCTTTTCTCTGCAAAACTTCACTGATTTATTTTTTTAATCTATCTGTAAAGTATTTCAGTTAATTAGTAATGCACTAAGCAGGTCTACATCAAGAGACAGAAAGGAAGAGCCCATCCTCTACAGTCCTCTTAGATTATTGGAAGAAGGCAATTTCAGTCTGAATTTAATTCCCTGTATCCAGTCCTGACCTGGACATCCCTACATTAATTTTGCATACGTGGTACTGGATTTGTCCTCATTCTCAGGAGTTTGCCTCAGTCTGAAAGAGAAATAAAATATACAAACACTTGGAGCAGAAAAGTACTTGCTCTCAAAAAAAGTCTAGAAGTTGGAATGAAAGATCTCTAGCAGTGGCAAGTGAAATTAAAAATATGTTTATGTTTCATGGAATAATTGCTATGTCATTTTCTTTGAGTCTTCAAAAGGTACCCTTGAGGACACTATGTGAAAACCCCATAAAATGGAGATGTCCCACAGATTTTCCACTGCTGTCTGCTAATTGTTTAATCTTGTAACTGAAAAATTAATGAAATAAAACTCTTGTCATTTAGATTCAAAGTCGAAGGAAAAAGATACTTGACGTGTATGCTAACGTATGTGATGTTGCAGAAGGTGAGTGTACAATTTGCACCTGTGTTTAAAGCATGAAATTAGATCACAAGCATTTGCTATGAAATAAGGAAGGCCTCTGACTATCTATGGAAAATAATCCCAAACCAGAGAAGACACTCTGCAGGCAGATTTGTATTCACTTGCCAGGAACCCTGTGGTGCCATGACCCCAGAGCTGTCCAGGCTGGCCTTGGGCTGGAGCACACCACAGCTTCTCTCCAGGCACGTGCGTGAACTTCCTTCCTGTGGAGAGCAGGAAGAGTTGTGATGGGCTGTGTTGGGATACACAAACAGGCCAAGATGCAAAGAAGCAATTTTGCATTCCCTATCTAGAGGAAACCTGTTGGACTTCTTTAGATAACAGATAAAAAGTAGTTCAAAATATGAAAGTGTGATTTGGGGAGGGTCAGGATTGAGGGTAAGACACAAGTCTCAACCTGCTCTCTAAATTCCTGCCCACATCTCACAACAACATGTGGGGTTTCCAGGCTCTTAAGTGTTTTGACCCTGTTTAGCACTTGACTACCTGAAATGTTTTAGCAGAAGAGACATGAATTAAGTTCTCTGCAGAACAGGAGATGTGACTGCATTTACCTCCCATCTCACACAAACTTTGTGTGCACATGTAGGAGTGTTCTGTAATTCAGGGAGCTCTGTCACCCGTCAAATTACTGCTGTTGAGTAAGAAGCAGGAAAACTACAGAAGCAAAAGACTGGTTTGGGAAAAATGCTGAAGCTGATTCTCTCCTCTGTTTTCTGACCATGAATACATAGAAAATATGTACAGGAGAAAATAGCCTTTTCCCCACAGGATGAATGTTAAATCCTCCCTAGAGATTTATGATAGTAATGACAGCTAAGCACTTGCAGGGACTTTTATACTTGCATCTGGCATCATTGCTTCACCTCACTTCCTGCTTTTCTACAAGGGCAACTTTCAATTACAGACGTGTTTCAGCAGCTGCTGGTGACAGTCTCAGGGAAGGGTCAAAGCTGTCTCTGGAGCTCAAACACTGAGCCTGCTGTGCAGAGGTGTATTAATGGGGCTGCTCACTAGGGACACAGTTGCAATATACTTTTTCTAACAGCTAGTAAATTGTTGAAGCAAGGGGCAGAGCTGTGGGAATTCATACAACCCATCTCTTGCTTCTTTTCCAGCCAACGTTTTTCCCCTAATTATGGTATCCTACTGTCATTATGAAGAATTAATTCAGCAATATACAGTAATAACTTTGGGGCTGGACATACCTATCATGAACTATCACTTAAGATTTTAGCTGTATTCATTGCTAACAGTGTAATCTGTTGTACTTTAATAAATGTCAAGACTTGTTCCCAGAGCCACCTGACAATCCACCCCTCGCTTTTCAGGTCTGAGCCCTACGGAGCTGCCATTTGACTGCCTGGAGAAGACCAGCCGAATGCTCAGCTCGACCTACAACACAGAGAAAGCCATAGTGAAAACATGGCGTCACCTGGCCGAGAGCTTTGGGCTGAAGAGGGATGAGATTGGCGGGATGACAGATGGCATGCAGCTGTTTGACCGCATCAGCACGGCAGGCTACAGCATCCCAGAACTGCTCACCAAACTGGTACAAATCGAGCGATTGGATGCCGTTGAATCCTTGTGTGCAGACATTTTGGAGTGGGCACAAGCAATGCCGGCTCCTGAACCAGCAGGGACATCCTGACATGCCTGCCTGGGGCCTGCACTTCCATATCAGCCCAAAGAAGTGTGATTCCAGTAAGCACTGCATCAAAGACTTTGGACTAAAGACCATTGATGCTTCTTCTACATAATTGCTCACGATAACCAAGGGGAAGCTCTTCTCTTTGACTTCTAAAAGTGAAGTTACACATCTACCAAAACAAGAGCAGAAATCTCCCAAGAAGCTTGGCATGAAACATATCATTAAACAAAATGCTCATGTTAAACAGTTACTGATAGTAACTGGACACACAAACATCCCTTTTGCAGTTTGTGTATGAGTAAAAGGGCAAATAACCCTGCTGATATCAACCTTCCTGCCAGGCCTTCAGGAAAGGCATTGAATAGCTCTCTGAAAATATTCCTGTCTCTTAGGGCTTCATTCAATGGTTCAATGGTTTAACAGTTATGGTCAGAAGCAGTACCACAGCTACAGTATCAATTAATACACATTAGGCACGTACATTTCTATCTGCTCCAACCAGTTTCACTTCCTGCACTTATTATGGGTTTGTTGAATCTAGAAGTATGTGCATTATGTGCATAGGGTTATATGCACAGTCCTCAGATTGACTAACTATGCTACATGAAGAAAGAGTCAACATAACTTACAGATTGAAGTGTTTCGAAACAATCTATATAATGCAGGTAAATGCACTCTTGGTCCATACTGATATTTCAGAAACTATAAATTCAAACTGCTGACTTGATGAGGACAACCTGGTTGGCAAGTGGGCAGTAAAAGTGGGCAGTTAGTCCCTGCAAGTTGAGAGCAAAATCTTCTTTTCTTTACTGTTAAGAAATAAGCAAAACCAAAACCAGATTGTTCACTACCATTAAAAATATATTTTTCCAATAGTGACATCTATATATCAAATTATATTCTAACCAGAGGAATTTCAGACAACAGTGGTGCACATGTGACACAAAGAGCAAAAAGAGTAGATTTCTTTAGAGACTTGACATGCGGAGGAAAAGGTGTTTCTTAATGCTGTACTCTTGTAAGCCTAGACCATGAGCACAGAATCCACCAGTGACATCAAACTCATCTGGAAGGTAAAACATTATTGTGAGTTTGTGAAGTACAAAAATTGACCTAATTTGTTTTTCTTTTAACTAATGCCTGATTTTCACAGTTAAAATTTATCTAAAACTCATTCAGACCACAAGTCAATGTCTGTCACCAAACCTATTTGCCTAATTCATAGCTAAAATAGTGATGACAGATTCTACCAAGTACAAACACTAAATTAAGAGATGTGTCAATTACAAAGCAATACTTCTTAAATTCCAAAATGCATGACTGAACAAAATGCTATTAAAAATATTAACTATTACCCAGAATTTAACAACCAGTATTCCATCACTTAGTAACTAGATTTAATCTATGATAGTATCATAACTGTGCAAAACATTTAGCATCACCCTTTAGCATCTATGTTTAGTATCTTTTCAGCACTTGATTTGTATATCAGGGAAGTACATGCTGCAACATAAAACCTATCCCTCTCATTATTCTTTTTCCACCCTTTCTTTCATATCATAACACACTCTTCATTAATCTGCATATGCCAAATTTGATAAGATTTTAACTCTTCTTCTGATGATGCACCAAGTTGCATTTATTTGGAATTTAACTAGCTGATTGATGTTGAATTTAGAGGTGAAATTCTCGCTGTCTTGAAATCAATGAAATTCATACAGATTTCAACAGGCTTCAATAAGACTTCTGGATCTGCTTACAGCTCAGCAATCTTCAACATGATTTTCAAGACCATGAATTTGCAGTTTTTACTCTTGCTACTAGAATTTTTTTAAAAAAAGGGAAAGAAAGAAAGAAAAAAGAAGAAAGCATCAAGATTCTATTTTTCTTGTGCCAGTGTGTAACTACAGTGTTATTCAGTAGACTGCCTCCTATGTTTTATGTGCCATTTAAAACTACACATCACATACTTGTTAAAAAGAAGATAATGAAGATACAGGAATCTTCTTTTTTTATGTTTATTGGGCCATGAAAAGTTAGGGTTTTGAAACTGATGGTGCCAATGCAAACACAGACTATTTAACATTATTTTATTTAGTATACAGTATTTTTATTGTTATACAAGAGATGTACAGGATTGAAAAAAGAATCCTGTAGATCTTGCCAAAGCTTACTTTCTAATAACTTTTTTTAATGCTGTATATATAACTTATTATATTGTAAAATATGAACATAAAATATGCTAATAAAAGAAAGAGGTCAAACAGTTGTATTAGCCATTTCTTTGATTAAATAGCACATTGCCTTATAAATCTGTAATTAAGGGCTGGCAGGCACATTCCTGTGGTATGGGAGGGTCTCCGTAACATACGTGGAGGAATCTTTGCATTCCTCTAGGATACTGCTTCTCTGCATCACTTAGGAAACTTGAAGAAACTCTTTTGTCAAGAGAATTTGTATTCAGTATTTCACCTTGCAGGTAATGTGAAAATGCCAAGCCCCTTGCAATTCCTCAGAGAATCTCTTAAGTTTTTATCTGTGTACTGAGAACCGTGCAGACTGTGAGACTGGTGAGTAATGTCACAGTAATGGTACTCTCATTAACGTCTTCATTCTGCATTTCTGAATTAGCAGTAGTACACAACATTACCAGAAATCTTAACTGGATGCTTTCACTTCATGACAGGATAATGGTGTTCATGCAGTCTTAGGCTGCACAGGTGGGACCACCAGAAGAACTGCTAGCTTCTGTAAAAAAATACAGAGCACCAAGTTGGATTTCCCCCAGACTGAACTACTTACTACCTTGTAAGACTTTCCCTACCTAATCCCAGCTTCCTAGTCTGACCAATATTGTCCCAGGTTTTCCTTAGAGAAACTTGCTGGACTTTGCAGACTTTCTCTGATTTCAGGTTGCAGTCAGGGACTGCCTTTATATAGTGTTCAGTGTCTGATGGTCCTGGACTGATGACACAAATAAAAAGAAGAGCAGTAAGGTGGGCTGAAAAGGGTAGGGGTCAGCTTTGCAGTATGAAGCAACAACAGCTGAATGCCTTTATATTCTATAATTTGGGATAATTAATAATATTCACATTACTCATGAACAAAGAATAATGTGCATAAATGCCCAGCAGTATGTGTTGCAGGATAAGCTGAAAAGCACACCAGTTCCATTTCTCCCTGTCAAACTCTTAAGCTTCATACAGTTCGGCAGTCCTGCTTTGTTTTAAGGAGGGTGTACTTAAGAGAAAAATTCCTACTGTTGCAGGTGCAAATCATGACCCAGAGGTACAACAACGATTCCTGTATGCAGAAGTCATTCTTCTTGATACTGAAAAGATTCTTCTTCTATAGTCGTCTTGTTAATGAAAAGAAAATGGAGCCCATGCCCTCATTATGTATGGGATAGGCTTCCTAGTGCACACTTCACTAAATATATTAATATAAACAGGGCAAGAATGGACTGTCTCAGGCTATATCTAGTTCTAGATGCACAATATTGCATATATATGCTATCCCCACATCCAAATAAGCTCTTTTGATTATTTATTGTGATATTATTTATAATGCATAGCAAGTGTTACCTCAGGCATTAATTTATCACTCTCAACTACTCTTCAAGGACAGAAATAGGTTGATTCCTTTTTGCCACTGTTCTGTGAAACTAGACTGTCTGAATATTTAGGGAAGAATGGTAAGAAGCCTTTGCATGCACTGCTGCAGAAGGCATCAGTGATTAGCTGTTACACAGGTCACACACAGGCATCTCATTTGTCCATCTTCTATAACAAAAAAAAAAGATTTTTTTTTATAGTTGAGGCTGCTAAAAAAACAAGCTTATATTAGGATTCAAGTTAGTATAGCAAGACAATTTAGGAATTATTTTCCAATTTAATCCACCACATGGAAATAAACAAAAAATCAGGAGGAGGTAGTGCTGAAGACTGATTAGTAGAGAGACAACTGAATCAGGAAGGAAACAGAGTTCAGCATCTGCTTCTGAAATTCTGAAATTCAGCCTTGGTGTACAAGACTGCTGTGAAAAAAAAATCATCCTCTCACAATTCAGTGGGGAGGAGGACAAATCAAGCACACATCAAACTGCTACTTTGTGGGAAGGATCATGAACAGAGAAATGATGTTTAATTGCATTTCTTATATAAATAACTCTTGAATCCACACACTAGAATATTGTTTCTTCTGAAGCAAAAAACCAGTCTGGCAACACTAGTTATATCCAACCTTCTTCAAAAGTCTACTACTTTTCCAAAAAGCTGATGTGTGGGTGGGATATTATGCTCCTGTTTGAAACTCTACCACGTGATACTTTTTTCCCCCTGAGGCTGGATAGATTATTTTTATGTATTTTTCTCCATAATTAACTGCACTAAGGATGCCATTTTATGGAGCTGAAGATGATCTTAAAGTAAACTTATTAGTAGGAATTTTTTTTATGCTGACCTTTCAACTATTGTTAGCAGTATCCTGGCCACTGAATTTGCAGCCCTAGCTTGGGTACACCTATCAGAGCAATTACTTGCCATTAAGCTGCAGGGGTCAGAGAGATGTGTTATATTCAGGGAAATATTCCTTGGGTCCAGTCTAAATATGCTTTAGTAATGGGCACAGAGAGAACTGTTTTTTTGGGGAAAAAAAAATATGGTAAACATATATGGCTTCTCAGATCTCTTATCCTCAGTTAATTCTCTCAGTGTGATTTTAGAGATCAGAACGTCTTGTGCCTTACATCTTGTTAAATTTCACCTCAGGACCACTCAAAAAAAATAGCTACAAGCAAATACACAGAAAGTGATTTTGTTCAAAGTTATCTCTTCTAGTAGTAATAAGGTAGTCATAGATACACAAGACACTTTCAAACTTATGTAAAAAACAAAACTCTAATAAACAAGGATGTTCTTAACCATGGTCAGAAGATGGCATTCAAGGGTTCATCAGCCCAAAAGACAAGATGGATAGTGGAGGTTTTCACACAAATCACGACGTGAGTCAGTGTAACACATAAAGGTGCCTTTGTCCATCTCAGTGTTCTTCAGGGGGTGTAACAGGCAGGATCTCAACACTGCACAGCAATATTACTTTTACAATAATTTCTGGGAGTTTTAAAAACGTGAGCATTACATCATTCAGAGGAACACAAGGGGTCACTGCTTTGCCACTGCGGTTCCTCTAACCATTTGGAAAGTGGAAGATTACCAAATTGCTTCATAGATCAAATTTTCCAACTTTCTGTACTACATTTAAATACATTACCCTGAAAAGAAATGCTTTTTATCAGATCATCAATCTCCAAAGCCATAAGTTTTAGGTGAAAAATTCAGTATATAATTAAAGGATCCAGTGTAACAGCTCTGAATTATGAGCTCTACTTACAGCTCCTTTTGAAACTGGTCTGGTAAGTTAAATCATATATTTTAGACATTGATGCTGATCAGGAATAGAAGTTCTTCAAAATATGTTGCCTTCAGCATACTTTCACCTTCCAGGTAAATTTCTCTGCTACAAGAAATCTTTCCCTATTATGTATATCAAATTCAGCTATATAACATTAGAAAGAGATGCAAGCCAGCCATGCTCGGAATAACAGGAAGATAACTTGTGAAATCCCACTTTCAGGCCTTTTATCAGCTGGTGAAAGTCACAAATATGAAGAAAAAAAAATGAAGAGCACAATTGTGCAGGTTGGGCAATGTTAGCCTACTTTATTTAGCTCTGCCAAGCTTCTGCAAATACAACTGTCCCCTGCCAAGGGAACAATCTTTCTTACAGATTTGCTAAATCTAGGCTTTGTAGATGAGGTCTGAAAAATTTATCAACAGGAAACCTTTGATAAACAGCAAGGGTGATTACAATTCTACAGTAGATGGGCTTGTAAGAAAAAAAAAAAGAAATTATTTTTCTTCATATTTGGTAGTCTTCTCTGGTATGAAAACTGTCTCAACATGAAGAGATGCAATATTCTTGTTGACTTTCTCAACAAGACAACACTCACAGCTGTTAAAAAAACCAGCAAGACAAAATTGTGTGTTAATTCTTTATCTTTCCTTAAAGTAATAGGTTGTGACTACAAGAAATTTTCTTTGTTTCTTGCCAATGATGGTAGTTGATCACTTCTGAAGACTTACACACAGCAAAACATCACAGATTATAGCCAGTTTGAAGCTTGTGTTCTGACTGACCAGCTCCCAGAAAGTGTGAGAGTACCTGCCTTTCTTTTAAGGGCAAGTACTCATCATGTCTTTCACTTCCCCTCAAATTCTCTCTCAAAAAATGATTGAAAAATTATATTCTCTGGATGGATATTAATTCACCTCTTTACAGAGGTGTTTGGCATATTTAAAATAGCATATTCCTCTGTAGGAAACTAGAAAAATACACCATACAATACACCATAGAAAAAATCACATACACCATGTTTCCCTCAGGAATAGGGAGCCATGGGAAATAGCTAGAGGTACAGTTAACTTTTTCAAATGTCTCTTGTTGCAGACAGTTTTCTGGAAGGTAAAGTAGAAGAAATCCATATTCATAGTATCTAGGTGTCATAAAAGCAGAAAACACCCCAGAAAATTCTAGATTCTATCTGTGAGGGGAAGACAATACAAAGAGATGCCCAAAGTGGGGCCCACTTGACAGAAATCTACCATTTCCAAAACCCGAAACAAATCCACAAATGACAGCAGAGAATGCAACTGGCTTCTTCTATTCCCCTTCCCCATAGAGACTGCCAAGGTCACTCAGGGGAATGATAACAGGATGGGGATGTTTGAGCAAGGCCACGACAAGGGCTGGCGTGGACAGCTGGGGTGGGCTAGTTCAAAAGGCTGATGTTCAAGGCAGGGATGCCTCCC
Organism: Gymnorhina tibicen; assembly: GCA_013399875.1. Classification (NCBI taxonomy): domain Eukaryota; kingdom Metazoa; phylum Chordata; class Aves; order Passeriformes; family Artamidae; genus Gymnorhina; species Gymnorhina tibicen. Next base: position 1,202,358 of record VXAZ01003150.1, read on the forward strand.
ACTACACCAGGTTGCTCAATGCCCCATCAAACCTGGCCTTGAAAAATTTGCATAAGATCAAAATCATTAGTCTTATCCTTAGGTCACCACTATAATGCATTAATATTTGACAGACTGGAAAACCCTTTTATTTTGCATTTTAACAGAAACCTGACATTTAGATCATAAAAACTTGAAATTAGCTGTGATTCAGCTTTCCAGAGTGTAAACAATACTGCATACAAACCACAAGGGACCAATATTAAAAGCTACACTGTGCTCTCTGTGTCTCTTTTCACTGTATTACCTTTGCCATTATTAAATGACCACACTGTGTTAAATTGGGATCACAAGGAAGATCAGTAGATTAACAAACTACATCAACGAAGGCTGAAAACTAAAAGCACAATCAGCATTCTTGTGGAGATAAGAAAGCTAACAACTTTCCACAGGTTTTTTTGGTTATTGATTTTGTAGTATTTTTAAATGGTAGTAGATGGAGAAGCACATGAGGACTGGGAATATTCATCCTAAATAATAGGATTTTGTCTCTAGCCAAAGGTATATGCAAGCTTTTGCACTGCAAGTAAATTTGTCAGAAAACCAAAACTACTAATGAAGAAATACTTATTTCAAAATGGAATTGATTGTCAGGAAATGCTTTTAGCTATGATTAGTGTTATTTAAAAATTATGTAGAATTGGTTTCCTGCCCAAAGAGTGCACAGTGCTTGCTCTCTCTTCTAGACATACTTGGTGCCAGATCTGGTGTAGACTCCTTTCATAGAAAAGCTTGTTAGAAATGTTAATACAAATTGTTAGAAACATATTTGCAGTTAGAATTCAATTTCAAAGACCAGATCAAAGACTTCTGGTAAAAAAAATACAAAAAAAAAAAAGAGAGACAAAAATGAGAAATAAAAACTCTCTGAAGTTTTATACTGATGTCAGTGTTAGTCAAAGACTGAAATACAGCAGATCTTTAACCTTTAACTGCATTTTCAATTTTACAAATATAGATTTTCAGTAATTCCAGTGCAAATCAGAACTGGAAGACTAATTTCAATTTTGAGAAGTGTCCTATTTCCAATTTGTAAGTACTTCTAAACACTGAACTGTGGCAGACAAAAAATATATTCATACTCAGAAAAGAAATGTGGGCACTCTGAGGACTGTATTGCAAATTAATACAAAATATAGCAGAAGCAATAAAATACAATATTTTATGTTAGGGATTGCTATTGCCAGACATTTTAAGAAATGCTTTTATTTACATTTGCAAACATATTACCATCCAAAGTTTCACTATACAAAGCAGGATAAAATACTAAATGTTACTTAAATACAGGAAAAGATCTTAAATACTAAGAAATTCTGAAATCAAAACAACAAAATTTCTCATTCAATACATCTAGTTACGTTAAATTAAAATCTGGCTTTAATCATTGAAACTGTAAGATTATCAAAAGATAATCTGCTAAGATACCTGTCTGCTACTTATCAACCATAAAATAAATTAATGAATTTATAAAACTCTCTGAAGATTCACAAGTAAGTAAGATTCATACCTGTAAGGAAAGGTTGGTATTTCTGATCTGCTTACTCTAAGGATTCAATTGCTTAGATTGCATGAGTCATTCACAACAGCAGCATTATTTCACTTCTTCAGAAAGTCTTGAAGAAAGCCATCTAGCATATTACAAAGTTTTTCATTTTCCTTTTTATGAATGACTGAAATATCAGGGAGAATCCACACAATACACAGCGAATTACACAGTACTGAGGTGCTGCTTAATGTATTTATACAAATCAGTAAAAAAAAATCCAAATTTCAAGTAACATAGGCAGTTGGTATAAATTATACAGAACAATAATTACATTGAAAACTAGTGCTAGTGACTTGTGCTTAGACTGGAGGCAAGAGAGCTACTCTTCAACAATTCCAAATTCAGTAGAATTGAATTGAGGTTTATACAGAGGAAGGTGTGATCTGGATTTATAGTTCTACGCAGTTCTTGGAGCATTTGATGAAGAGCAAACAATTCAAACATCTTCTTATTGCTTCTGCAAAAGATTTTGAATAAAATAACTGTCAGTTGAAAATTGAGAGGTTTCATATAAACACTAAACATGCTACCAAAAAAATTTTTAATGAAGAAAAATATGCATTAGTTTGAGGATTTCATGTAATTCTTCTATGTTGCATATGTTTCTAAGCACAATGTTATCAATGCATGGTGAGAAAATTTTGGCAAAAATTACCAAAAATTATCATTTTTCTTGAATAAGTGATATGCACACATAGTGTAATGAAAGCTCAAGGAAAGGCTGTAACAGAGCTTTTCACTCATGTGAAGTACGATTTCAGAGACAATAAATTTTAAGTTTTTATGAGCCAATTTTACTTTGACTAGTAAATGCCAGTTATAATTTGTATTAGATTATTTTATAGGAAATTTTTTTGCTAGAGTACAATTTTATTCCTTTCAAGAAATGAAAACCTCAGTTTTGTCAACAGCTTTAAGTCCAATGTAAAAAATTCCTTAGTTTAGATACCCCCTTTCCTAAATGAAACAACCCCATTGAGCAATGTGCCAGTAAAGCTCAGCAGCACATTATTGTTGTAATACACCCATAATCAGTAAGCAATGGGAACACAGTTTAAAAAGATGAACATTCCCAAAAGGGCTTAATTGGCTCAAAACCTTAAATTTCTTTTGTTGACAGAAATGAAAACTGATGAAACTTGAATGCAAGTCAAAGATAAGACTAAATTTTCAAAGGAGATTACTACTTAAGTGTCTGAGTAGAACTGAAAGTCTAGGATTCTCTTCTAAGAATTCTAAGCATTTTTGTCACCTGCAGACATAAGGAATAATTCCTCTTTGAGTCTACATTGTGAGGCTTTTTTCTAGTTTATACTCTGTAAATTGAACTAGATTTATGCTCTAATTGAGAGACTTGTGTTAAACCTCTATGACAGAAACAGTTTAAATTTAACTGCTAACATTAAACAACTAGGACTGTATGGTGTAGGGGATAAACAGAAAAACAGAGATGAGTTTCTGGAAAAGAAAAAAGATAAAGGTCACCAAGTTCATTGACCTAATAATAGCTAGCAGAATAATGGTAATAAAGGATTACTTTATTCTGGAGAGTTTTTGCAGTATAACACAGAGCTTTTCCAAAACTGGAATATCTAGCTTAGAACTTCGAAGCAATACAGAGCAAGTCCGGAAGAAGGATTCATTACTGCAGGCTTCCAGGAAAGGCTGTAAGGAACCTGGAAAAGAAAATAATTTAAAAAGTGTATCACAAAGTTCAGTGCAGGGAAAAGTACAATAGCTGTTGATACTTTTAGAAGGCCTTAAATGCTTCATATGTTGTGCAATAATTAGAACAACCAAATAATTCCATTTCTATTGAACATGTGATGCAAAGCTCAGGTAAAACTAGAAACTGAAAAAATGCAGGTTCCTAAGAGTTCTGACACTACTGATTCTTGGATTAAAACAGGGTCTATTCTCTTGAGAACAAAGGAAAACCGGAAACAACTATTTTAAACTCAAATAAAAATTCTTACATTGAAAATGTTTATTTAGTGCTCATTTATCATGGTTCTTTCCTTTAGATCACGAGAGGGGAACATTAAGCTGTGCAAAAAGACTCAGAAAGAAATATTTTAAGCTGCTGCACATCGCATGGACAGGGATAGTACATATAAGAGATCGTGTGAGACCTGGGAGTCTTTCACTATCAATATACTGTCCCTGTACTCAGTTTTAAGAGAGGAAATACAATAATTAAAGAGGTAAAAGTAGGATCTGTACAACAATTAAATACAAAAACCCCTCCCTTAAAATAGTGGATGAGTTTTTATGTCACACTGAAAAACATTTCCCTCTACCCTGTTTCCCAAAACCTAGTAACTTCAAAATAAGGTTAAATCTGTTTCCTTGTTACCTCATTCTTGGTTCTGATATTACAGATTAATTTATAGCAAAAACGTAAAGAAAACAAGTAACAATTTGTTTTTCCTTAGAATTAACAGACTTTCATATACCACAGGGCATTTGCATTATCAGAGTACACGTGAGGAAAATATTTTAATTGCATAATGTTGAAATATTTAATGCGCTCCACTTAATAGGAAATGGCAATATGCAAATTACAGCATAAACCAATAAGCAAGACATTAAGAAAAATTCATATCCTGAATACTGCAATTTATAAATAGGATGTCAAGATGTTTTTATCAGTACAAAGAGGGCTGGATGTATGTTTTGGTCAAAAATTTCCCTTTCCTCATGGAAAGGGAAAAGGACATGTTCAAGGGCATGCAACTTATTAAAGGTAACAAGTAGCCTTGGAGTGAATTCAAGGTTTTAATTTATTTCAGAAGGTTTACTGATAAAAAATCCAAAGAAATGCTACAGAAAACTGTTTGAAATAGGGCTTAAAAAAGAAATCAACTTGGCATTACAAGTCAGCCTGAGAGCCTAAATAACTAATTTTCTGAGCTGGGCATTTATACGGAATATTCAGTAAGGACTCAGTTATTCCTGTTCCAACAAATGACCAACTGCCACCTCCTAGATGTACAGGGAACTCATGAGACTTGTGGGTCTTTGCTGGTTTATACCTCAAATGAAGAGACTGAGAAACAGCAAATGCCTTTAGCACAGACCAGAGAAACCACAGCTACATGTAATCTTTCCTCTCTTTTCAGCAGAGATGCTTTGGCAAATGGATTTCAAATGCTGGATTCACCAGGTGGGATCCACAACATACATAATGGAATGTATGGATGGAAACCATACAGAGGCAGGATAATAGAGTTTGGTAGCAAGAGGCCAACCTTGCAGCAATAAAAAGCAACAACAACTGATGTTCTATAAAGTTTGGAAAAGGCAGGCAGATGTTTTGTGGTTTGCATAGCTGAAGTGTCCCCTGTTCTTTACCCAAAGCAATGCAAAACAACAATTATTCAAAGAGATATGCATTATCAAGGCAATAAATCATTATAAAGTAATCTGCTTTTCTGTTTACATCTACTTCCATGTTTCTTGCATTCTTTCTACCACGTTCAATATGCCTGTGGTTTTATACATGCTGTCCTCTCAGTTTTAGTACTACTTCCTGTTACAATTTGCTGTCTCCAAATTGTAATAGTAATAAATGTAAAACCAGAATGAAAGTAAAGTAGAAAAGTAAGCAGTAATCAGTGAAAAAAAGAAAAGGTACTATTTCTCATTTTATTTTAGCTTATGGTCTTCAAGGCATACCACTTTTAATACTTTTTTCAATATTTCTGTACTTTTGCTGCAGAAGGTATTATTCTTTGGAAATTGTCATATAAAAAAAACTCAGTATCTGTCAATTACAGCAAACAGAAAATCCTTAGATGAGTTCGCCACGTGCTACATTTAGTGATACATGACTGACATACACTCAAGACTCAGTGCTCTTTATTGAGCCACTGCTTCTCTGTGACAGAACTCTGTGGTTATTAAGTACATACAGCAGAGTCCTAAACCTGGAAAAATCATTAACTAAAATTTCACTTCTGGTATGATGCTGTAATGCCCTAGTGAGTCTAACTTGCTAAAATCCACAAGAAGAGGTGACAAAACTACGAACAGAAACAGCAAATAAGCAAAGCCCAATGAAAATCTATCATCTTAAAGAATACTTCCTGACCAAATATTTCTATCACTGAAGTGTGTTTGGAGTAAAATTTCTGTACAATAGCAGGAAGGGGATAACCTTCTGTAAAGCAAGAAAAATCTAGGACTACAAACGATGTAGTTTGTAACTTTATAGTTATTCTGTAGAACTACAGCTTTATAGAAATTCTTCTAAAATTTGCTAGAGTTGCCACAAATGACTGCCTATTCCCAAGAAACAGAAATGGTTGGTCCTATCAACCTGCACTGCACCACTGAAGAAATGTGTTTTAACAACAAAAACTTGAAACAGTATCTCACCAAAGATGCTTATCAGAAAAGGAAGAAAAGAATAAATAAATGTGTGAGAACACTGACATTCAAAAAGCAAATTGAGAAGGTTTTTCTTCTTTCTGTTGCCCGTTAAGACAACAAATGGCTTTAAGAACTCATTTAACATGACTTCTGACTCAGCTGAACTCTGATTCATGAGAGATCTGAAGGTAACAAAGACTGCTTGGATGAATAGGGCAATCCTACAATTTATTCCTATAAATATCCTTAAATAGCCATAAAATGGTTTTAATTCCTTTTCTGCTGGGTAAACAAATACCATATTTAGCTGACCTGAATATTTCTTTACTGCCCTGCTCTTACTGGTTCCTTAAACATATTACATTAAAAAACAACACACACACACACATATATATATATATATTCTGTAATAATGTTCTGACTTTGAAGTTTACAAATTAACGTAAAAGACAACATTACTTTTAAGACAAAGGATTTTTCCTATAAAACAGAAAAGCTAAAGTGGTAATCATTTCTATAAGTTTGCAAAGTTAATCACATGAAAGCCAACTGATAAAAGCCCACGTTTAAATGGACTTCCTGTAAACTGCTTACATATTCAATTCAGATAAGTTTTGAAGATTATATTCTAAGTAATCAGAAAATGAACAAAACAAATACATAATTTAAATGCATCTCTAGCTGATTAACTAAGAGAACATAAGCTTCACATTTTAAAATATTTTGGTGGCTTAGATTCTGCATAGATTTTGCTTTTATTTAACTATTTTAGAAAAAACTTAATTGGAATTCATCCTGACAGGACTTTGTCACAATTTAAAATAATCTGCAAGAGCCTCCCCTGGTATCCTTAAAAAATTGGAGCATGCTGTAGTTGCATTAACTTAGCTTGATTGGTAGACTGCAACAAACAATAAGCAATTTATCATTGTTGACAGAATTCATCTGAAATTTACCCTCAAAGTAATCAGTCACACACAGCATAAAATCTCACCAGCTATAGTTATCCAGAAAATTCTGTGTCATGCCTAAAGCTATGTCACTTCAGGAAAAAAATGACAACTCTAAGTTCATGTTTTAACAAATTAATGATTACATTTTTGCCTCATTTTCTAATTGTGAGAGGATCTGCTGGGAGAAAGGAGAACACATCTCAGCAATGCAAGTGAATGGTGCAGCAGTGTCTACCAGTGTGGAAAAGTTACCAAACACAAAAGTTAACTGTGCACCACAGCAGAAACACTTTAAAGGAAACAGCTACATCACTTGCTTATAACCAACTGACTAGAAGTGCCACCCACAATTGCTGAATTTAATATTTTCTTCTGTAATCAGTAGCCAGGACTGTTCAGTGTCAGTGGTTAGAGCACAGTGCAAGTGCCTGCATGGGTGACACTGAGTTAATAGAGCCCAAGTGGCAATTTCAGCTGGTCACCCACCGTATGTTGACCCCAGTATGATCTGAATTGCTCTTCAGTTTCCTAGGATGTGCAAGACATTCAAACAGACGTGGGACAGGATGTATAGAAAACCAGTATCATTCTCATATGGCAACTGGAGATTACATCCAGAAAAAAATTGGGATAGCCCTGTATTTTATGGGGATTTTCACTGTGTAGAGCTTGATGAAGGTTATGACAGGGTTGGGTGTTTGGGGCTAAGAATCAGGGGAAAGGCCAAGGCAGATACCCTGGTGGGAGTCTGTTATAGACCATCCAACCAGGATGAAGAGGCAGATGATCTAGTCTATAAAAACTGGGGAGACGCCTCATAATTCCTAATTGTTCTCATGGGGAACTTCAACTTACCTGATGCCTGCTGGAAACACAACACTGTAGAGCAGAAACAGTCTAGGAGATTCCTGGAGTGTGTGGAAGAGAACTACCTGACACAGATGGTGAGGGAGCCAATTAGGGAAGTCTCCCCATTGGATCTGCTGTTTGTGAACAGAGAAGGACTTGTGGGTGAAGTGATGGCTGGAGGCTGTCTTGTGCACAGAGATCACAAAATGATAAGAGTTTTTTATTCTTGGGCAAGTAAGGAAGGGAGCCTGCAGAACTACTAACTGGGACTTCCAGAGGGGCAGACTTTAGCCTGTTTAAGAGACTGGTGGAGAGAGTCCCTTGGGAGGCAGTCCTAAGGGGCTAAGGAGTCCAGGAAGGTTGGACATTCTTCAAGGAAGAAATCTTAAAAGCACAGGAGCAGGCTGTCCCCATATAACAAAAGACAAGCTGGTGGGGAAGCAGACCGGCCTGGCTGAACAAAGAGGTTTGGCTAGAACTCAGGAAAAAAAATAAGAGTTTATGACCTTTGGAAGAAGTGGAAAACAACTCAGGAGGACTGCAAGCATGTTGTGAAATTAACGCAGGGACAAAGTCAGAAGGGCCAAAGCCCACGTAGAACTTAGTCTGGCTATTGGCTATAGACAATAAAAATGTTTCTATGGATACACTAATAACAAAAGGAGGGCTAAGGAGTATCTCCATCCTTTACTGGATGTGAGGTGGAAACATAGTGACAATGGATGAGGAAAAGACTTCCTAATGCCTTCATTGCCTCAATCTTTAACAACAAGACCAGTTGTTTTCCAGGCACCCAGCCCCCTGAGCTGGAAGACAGGGACAGGGAGCAGAACAAAGCTCCCATAATCCAAGGAGAAATGGTCAGTGACCTGATACACCACCTAGATACACATGCACCTATGGGGCCACATGGGATCCACCAAAGGGTACCGAGGAAGTCAGTGGGAAATGCTCACCAAGCCACATTCCATCATTTACCAGCAGTTCCGGTTAACGGGGGAAGTCCCAGGTATCTGGAGGCTGGCAAATGTGACGCTCATCTACAAGAAGGGACAGAAGGGTGATTCAGGGAACTAAAGTACTGTCAGCCCAATGTTGGTGCCAGGGAAGGTCATGGAGCAGGTCATTCTGAGTGCCAGCACATGGCATGTACAGGGATCAGGCCCAACCAGCACAAATATGGGTTTATGAAAGGCAGGTCCTGCTTGACCAACCCGATCTCCATCTACAGCAAAGTAACCTGCTTGGTGGATGAGGACTGTGGATATTGTTTACCTGGACTTTAGTAAAGCCTTTGACACTGTTTCCTACAGCATTCTCCTGAAAAAACTGGCTTCTCAAGGTGTGGAAGAGTGCACTGTTTGGTGGGTAAAAAAAACTTAAGTAAAAAGACCCCAAACTGGTAAAAAACAAGTCAGGAAGCAGGAGTTTGTAAAGAAAGAATAATCGATGCAATGTATTTGCTGGATTTGGACCAAAGAGTGGAAAACTGAAAACTGAACATATGTGCCCTTCAATAAAAATCTAAAGATATTTTCAGGAACTAAAGCAGAGAAATAAAAAAGAAAATAAAATGTACTATAGGCTTATCTATAAGTATGTGTATAGGAACTATAGTTGTTGAGGCAGGATAGTCAGATATTTTTGTTTGGTAAATAAAGGCTACAGCAGTTATATCTAATCTAGACTTCAATACCATTTGAGAAAGCAACACGTGATATTAATTTGCAGAAAATGGGGGTTAGTAGAATGGCTGGAAGGTGTGGAGTGTAAGGAATTCACTAAAAATGAACTTCAGTTTTAAACACTGATTTTTGCAATTGTGCTTATCTGGTGTATTAATTAATGACTATGACATAAAGGTAGGAATAGTCTAATGAAATTCCATGTTGGAACTGCCTACTTAGAATGAAACAGGTATAAAACACATGGAAATCAGAATTATCTTACTTGCTAGAATAGCAGAAGCATAAGGTTGATATACTAAGAAACAACATACATTTTTCCTGGAAAATCACTGATTATCAGTGGATCAAAGGATGGATCTGATCATCAGAGGATGAAAGCTTTTGCTGTGCTGACTGAACTCAGTTTGTCTATGAGCAATCACCATGGTCTTACCATTAAAGACTGATTCTAAAGAGGCCTGACAGAGAGACAAAAAACATTTTATAAATAACGTAAGCAGCATTTTAAATTGAAGTTGTATACTACTATGGGTTACTTTGTTCAAGAAGCCAGAAAAAGTCCAATGAAATACCAGAATCCCGGAAGGAATCACAACTGTCTCAGTGCACACCTAAAGGAGCTTCGTTCCAAACACAATGACAAACTCTAAGAAAACCTTAACATAAGTTGGCACCACCTGTAATTCTATAACATTAGACTGCAAGTGAGAAGGTATATAAAGTCTGAGCTCTGACAATGCCTAGATGTTATTCAAACTACACAATTTTTACTATCCACTTTCAAGAAAAGCCTTTCTTTATGGAATTATTTCAATTATGACATTCCTCCAAAAAAAGTTTGCTAAAAAGTACAGTAGTTCTGATAGTCAAATACAAAACAAAATGTGTATAAAAATATTCTTCCTACTTAAATCATTTTATGGAAAACCATGAAACTGTAAACCATTTATTAAAAATATGCAAGTTTAGTAAATAAGAGCAAACAAGATCTTACTTTAATAAACTTTAACATTCTAAAGATTTCATAACTTAAATTAACTTGAAAGGAGATGTATATATCCAAATACTGATATAAACAACTCTTTTTAACATCAAATACTTTTAAAAAGTTAGCATTCACATCTACCTTCAAAATGATATGATGCTTAAGAACTACAGTATTACCCTAAATGAACAGTGAAGCTTTACTTCCAAAATGGCTACTTGACTCTACATAACTTGATATTTAATGGTTCCTTCTATTTATTCCTTTGGAGTGGATGAGACAGGGGTCCAAAATTCAGAATGGCTAAGCATTACATGACTGTTACTAGAAGAGGGAGAAAATAATGACACACACATTATTTGTTACTAGAGAGGGGTATGTCATACTAAATTAATTTCATCAAAATCAAAGTATTCAAACTAAACTTGCAATCAATTAACAAAAATGTGTGCAAAGTTTTGGTGTACTTGCTTGCTTTCAGCACATATAGGTGGGTCCTAACATTATCTAGACTACATTTAACACAGTTAGAGATCCTTATCTGTGGTTAAAATATTAAACTAAAACATCTATTAATCCAACACAATTATTCAGTGTTTTCAGAAGAATTAATAAAAATTATGAAGGTAAGACAGGATAATAGAAGAAGGGCTTCCTTTTAAATGGTTTGTATTTCAATGTTCACGCCACATAAGCTGTAAATAATTTCTATCACTATAGCTTCAAAACACAAGTCCTCAGGACAATTTCACATCTGCTTTTCACACAGGTGAGGGGCAATCCTACCTTAATACAGTATTCACAAACTTGACATTTTTATCCTTTCAGTACTGCAGAACAAACTCACTTGAAAAGTTGCAATACTGCTAAGTTACCAGTAAAGATAATATGAATTTTAAACTGTTTAAGCATACAGGCATTTTTTACTCCATGCCTTCACTGCTTGTAGTCTGTAAAGCGTCAAAATGCTAAGACTCAAGAGGAAACATAAAGGGGCAGATTTGAGTTTCCTTGGCAAATTCTGACCATTGACTTTTTAGAAGTACCCACAGAACAGTGCATGTTGTAGAATTCCTAGCATTAGTTATGGGAGCATTCCAGCACAAAGGAAAAGAGAGAGTGTCCTATGATAGTCAATGTAAGAAGACTTCAGTTTACATGTAAATAAGCACAGCTTCTTCCTATGGACAAAATCCTTTTATCTTCACTGGCTTCATTAACTTCCCTATGAGATGAGTGCATCTGGACACAGACTTGGTTATCCATGACCATAATATTTTCTTCCAAAAAAAAATAAAATTAAGGTTCAGTGAATACGTAAATACAGCTCACTTTTGCAATTACTAAAAATCTTCAGTGGTATCAGTATGGTTAAGAATCACACTTAAGTCCTACCAGAATGTGCCATAACTTACAGTAAACATGAGAGTATCATTTCAAGATTATTTTTTTTTTTAATATGCTCTCATTTTGATTTGTGAATAAGTACACACTAATATAAAATATACTCTCTGCAAAACAGAAATAAACTTGAAGACAAAGCACATTTAAGTTTTATTTAAAGCAAAGGCCAGTGTTTTGTAATGTCCAGTGAGCAGGTAAGTTTTGATTTCATTGAATGAACTTAAGGTTGAGAAAGAGGAACCTACTAATCTACATGACAGCAGTCAGATATCACTGCAGGCGGAATTGAAGATGTATGATGTCTTTGAATAAAAGTGCAAAAGGTGAAACTGAGGCAGGGAGCTCTCTCCCAACAGCAGATTTCAAATCAAGCATGAACCAGACTGCAGTTAACAATGGTATTGTTGATAGGTGAATACAAACTCACTACATAATTTGAAACCCTTTTAACTGATTCACAAGTTAAAAACACCATAGTAAGCTGCGTGAGAAGTGAGAAGACAGGAAGAACACTATTGAACAAGACTGCATATGACAAGTATGCAACTACAAGGTGATTTAATACCAGTGATGTGATGTTCTTCAACACCCATAGAACAAATTTTCTTGAGAGGTCATGCTACTTATTACTAGATTGTTTCCAGAAAATGTTTCAAGTATGGTATCCAGGAATTCTCTTGAGCAGTGTGTTGCAACTACTGTCTTAGCAACGAGATCTGCTGAGAAAAGAAATTTCTCAGCAAAAGTCTTAGGGAGGGAGCTTTGGAGTATGAAGATGCCCTGGAAACCACTGGTTCATACTATAACAATCTGGATTATTAGAAGTAACTATTACTTTAATTATCAAACATTAATTTTAATATAATTTTAATGGGAAATGGTAAGAACTTTGTTAAGCAATATATACATTATATGCCATTTGACTAAACTGAAACATCAGCATGTAGCAGTTAATATGTTTTGCTCTCAAAATTTCAAAGGCAGTCAGAGCACTCTGCATTTGTAGAAATCTATCACCAAGCCATTCAGCATTTAACAAGATACTAAACCTACTTTCCATGACAATGCTAACAGAGAAGATTTTGTTTAGATCTGAAGCCTCAGATTCAAGGAAAAGAGTACCATGACTAAAAAAACCCTGCAGGACTTGCTGCCTTGATTCTGCTTGTATCAGTCAATCTTTGCAGTAAGGGAAAGATGGGCATCCTCCAGAAAACAAGCATGGATTTAAATACTGGTAATGGGTATGGAGAGCCAAAAAGAAATTGAAAAGGATAGAACTGAACTGACACTCCTCCTATCTGACCATGAAACAAGACAGGAACCAATAAGAGAGCTACAGTAAAAATACAGCTATACCAATTTATACACCATTATGTACACTTTTAAAGGAAAATATTAGCAGAATATAATAAGAGAAAAGAGAAGACTATATTTGTGGAGTTGATTTTCTACTGTCAGGTTCACAACAAGCTGTTAACTCTCACAACTGTGGAATTTAGAAGCAACCTATTACTTCCCCTGAAGAGAGCTGACTAAACCAACTAGACCGCAACTTAGGCCACTGAGCTCATTTGAAGAAAAATAATTTCTCCGTCATCAAAACAACATGAAATATAACAAATTATTTAGAATTATACAGTTTATCCTAAGAATTACTTACAACTTCATTTCAGTTACTTACTAAGTTCCTAGCATAGATTAAACTAAGCAATTTGCTAACACAACGTAAAGTGGTTAGGTAAGGACCGATTCAGTTGCAAAATTTTGTTCCTCAAATCTACTAACAGTAAAAGTAATGAACAGAATCCACAAAAATCCTGGAATATGGAAAAAAACACAACACTGTGAGAGCATAAAAGTAAACTGAAACTGAAGTTCTTTTGACACAAAGTAAACTGTCTGAAATTACTGCATAACATCTTCAGCAGTTCCTCTCGCTCTTATGCCCTGAGGAGCATACTAACCTCAACTTTTTTCACCCCTGACATTTAAAAGTCAGCCTTTGGGACATCTATGAAAGTTTGTATATGACAAGAACAATGCTCAGTAGAACATTTTACTTCCTCCTTAGGCCTTAAGATTTTTGTAAAAGAGGTGAGGCAAACAAGGTTGGCATATCTATATATACCACACACATACATATATTCTGTATATCGGACACACTGTTACAATTCCAAATATGTTAATGATTGGATGTACTGGGTCTGGCTGAGACAGAGTTAATTCCCTTCACAGCAGCCCTCAAAGTGCTGTGCTTTGTATTGGTAGCTGGAAAGGTGCTGGTAACACACCAGCCCTTGGCTACTGCTAAGCAGTGCTGGCAGTGTCAACACTCTCTCTCCAACATTCCCCCTTACCAGCAGGCTGGGGTTGGGCAAGATCACGGGAGGGGACACAGCCAGGACAATTGACCCAAACTGACTCCCATACCATATGGTATTTGCTCAGCAATACAAGCCAAGAGAAAAGAGGAGGGGGAAGGCAGCCTGAGAGGGGAAGGGGGTATTCCTTATTTATGACATGCCTTCCGGAGCAACCTCTATGCATGCTGAAGCCCCACTTCCCAGGAAGTGACCAGACACTACCTACTGATGGGATCTTTTAGTTTCCTTTGGTTCATGTGTGGACTTTGCTTTTGGTTTAATAAACTGCCTTTATCTTGACCCACAATTTATTTTTTCGATCTTATTTTCTTTCCCCTGTCCTGCTGAGGAAGGGAGCGCCAGAGTGGTTTGGTGGGCACTGGGTGTTCAGCCAGGGCCATCCCACCATACTGGGACAAAATAGTGGGATTATTTTTGGCTGGCACTTTACTTCGGAATTATACAATGGCATGGAAACTCACAGATGTCTGGGAAATAATGCAGCTAAGCTTGATGCAACTAAGTTCCAAGAAACACATACAAATAGCTTCCTACGGATACCAGAAGTCTTAAACGTTACTTCACAGAATTCCACTAGTGTTCCAACGGCCTAGCTGGACAGGTACACTGCTGTTGTCTACCCTTGTACAGACGAGATACAGACAGAGAAAAGAAGTACTGATGAATGTTACCTTTCAGTCCTCCATCATTTCCCATTGAAATGTGGGAGTCAGGACTCTCACAGATTGTTGATGCTAAACTCCTGAAGAGAGATGGAGTGCATGAAAGGCTGTGTGCCAGTGAGATCCACAGCAGCAAGACTATGAATTTTAATTTGCCATTAAGGTCTTGTACATAGATAGAAAAAAGACGATAAAAATGCCTCAGCTGTTGCATTTGACATCATGTTTTCAGTAAGTGAAGCACTGTCAGTGTTGTGTGAACTTGCAATGGAAACCTGGATTCTGAACCGACTGTACCAGACACACTATGAAGCTAAAAGCAATGATACTGATCCAAAATCTCAGAACGTGCATACCAATCCCAAATCTGCTTAAGCAGTACTGCAGACTCTAGTTCTAGTTTTCACCAAGAGAAATATCTGTCTTAGACTAATAGGTACCTTCAGAGAGACCTCAACAAGTTAGAGAGCTTGGCAATCACCAACCATAAGAAGTTTAACACTGTCAAGTACCAGATTCTGCACTTGGGATTCTGTCCCTGGATATGTGGACAGACTGGGGAAGAGGAAGGGGAATGAGATGCTGGAGAACAGCACTGAGGAAAGGGACCTAGGGGTCCTGGTTGGCACAAAATTGAATGAGTGAGCAGTGCCCTGGCAGCCAGGAGGGCCAACCCTGTCCTGGGAGGCATCAGGCACAGCATCACCAGGAAGGGAGGGGATTGTCCCGCTCTGCTCTGCACTGGGGCAGCCTCACCTCGAGTGCTGGGGTGGTTTCGGGTGCCACAATATAAAAGAGATACCGAACTATGAGAGAATGTCCAAAGAAGGGCCACAAAGATGTTGAAGGGTCTGAAGAGGAAGCCTTATGAGGAGCAGCTGAGGTCGTTTGGTCTGTTCAGCCTGGAGAAGAGGAGACTGAGGGGAGACCTCATCGCAGTCTTCAATATCCTTACAGGGGGAAGAGGAAGGGCAGACACTGATCTCTTCACTCTCATGACCACTGACAGAAATTGAGGAAGTGGCATGAAGCTGAGTCAGGGGAGGTTTAGGTTGAATATCCACGAAAAGAATGGTTGAACACTGGAACAGGCTCCTCAGGGAAGTGGTCACAGCACCGAGCCTGTCTGAATTCGAGAAGCATTTGCACAATGCTTTTGAGCACAGGATGTGACTCTTGGGGGTGTCCTGTGCACTGGACTTGATGATCCTCATGGGTCCTTCCAACTCAACATATTCTATGATTCGGTGATTCTTCAGCTTAAGTAATTATCCCAATATGCGAGGGAAACCTAGGCTTCATTTCTGGAACATGAGAAAAATAATTTCTAACAGGGGAGAGAACCTACGTAAGGACCTCAGATAAGTCTGGACTGCACGGAAACATTAGCATCCATTGCTTATTATAAAAAAAAGGTACATGCAGTTACAGGGAGTAGTACTGCAACAAATATTTATTTCACATCTGAGTCACATTTTTCAGTCTGGACAACTGAAATTCAAATCTGTAAAAATACCTAAAAAAACCCCCAAACCTTAAAAAATTTAAGTTATAGAAAATAATATGCTGAAAAAAAAACCTCCACTGGCCTTTTCTCCAATTTAATTTCTAATCACTTCATCTCTAAAGGTACTATTTTTGAACAAGAGTATTGCAACACTCCTATAGAACCAGAAAATCACTGCAGCGAGTTGAGAGAATGCCTAGGATGGTATATATCACAGAAAAAGAAAAAAGTCTAGACTTTGCCTCCTGTTGATTGGATGCTGTCTTTTTCGGTAATATGACTTCATATTTTAGTATACAGCCACTGCTTATGACTTCATATTTAAGGCTGCACATGAATACAGCTTTAAAACTGAGCATGAATTCCTGTTTTATTAACACAGGGAGTCCTCTGAATAGTCACTGCTGCCTTCTATAGTTTGTCTTTTAATGATTCTTTAACAGGAAACTTCCAAAGGAATGAAAACACAATTTCCCATCAGCAATACTATTTCTCATTGTTAAAAATTTCTTGCAAAACACTATGTATTGGAAAAGAGCAAAACATGCCTGATTTGTGTATCGGCAATTTATTCTACCAAAGAGGAAGGCTTTATATATGCGTAAGGCTTTACATCCAGTTGCCAAGAAACAATTTTCAGTTAAATGTCAATTTAATTAAACAGTACTCTTCCTTCCCTGATTTCACATACATACAACTTCTCTGAGAAGCAAGAAAGCAAAATTTGAGTCTCACAATGCATCTTCATTATTCTTCAAACTGCAGGCACCTAGCGTATTAGAATGACTACTGCTAGGTAACAGAAGATGTACTGTTACAGTCATTACCCAAAGAAATACCAGATACTGTCCATCTTGCTTAGGTTGTTACCTTTGTGCATTCAATTAGTTCTTTCCCAATCACCTTCCCAATCACAGTCATGACTATTAGGAAGAATACTTTAGTGTAAGACTGCACTAATTACCTGCTCAGAAAAAGACTGCAAGGAAGAATAGAACTTTAGTTAAATATTTTTACACTTTGGTTGCTACGAAATTGCTTTTTACTCAAGGCTACACCATCCCAAGTCGAACATGTTTTCTATTTAACTAGTACAATGCATAATAACAAAATACTTCCAAACCAGTATACAGATTTTCTGTAACAGAAAATACTGAAACAGAACAGTATTTCTGCTCTTAAAGGCAGTGAGTGATTTTATCTTAAAAAAAACCACCACTCACAAGGTTTGTTCAACATGGCATTGGAATGCATCACTACCTTCATGCTCATCCAGGTGGCTGTCAATGGATCCTTACCTGTATCACCTGGAAAAATGCTGTGACAAATAAGATTATTAACGCTTTTCTAGGGCCAAAGCACAGTAAAATTCAGCAAAACATAATCACCTCGGCACAGTAAAATTCGGCAAAACATAACCATCTCTTCTAGAAATACCATTTCCAAACACTAGAAACTGAAAAATTATTGGGGATAAGCTGTTCCTTCAAACTAGGAAAACAATTAAAATAAAACCTATTTTTTATCTCCACCTTCTGGCAGGTTTTCATGATTTGGCTTCCCTGGCACAACCTGACTTCAAAAAAAAATATCAGCAAGGTAATACAGTGGAATAAACTGAAAAGCCAAACCAAAAATAGCTACAAAAAATTCACAGCAAGAAATAAGAAAGTAACCAGAACAAAATATAAAACATAGTGGATGAGAGGGAAAAGAAAACACAAGATGACTCAGAAAAAGACAATTCAGAAATACATTTTATGTCTCTAATGAATGTACATGATACAAAGAATTGCTAATAGTACATTAGACTATTTATACAGTTTTTATACTGTATTTTTTATACTGTTTTTACACTGCTTTTAGGCTTTCCTCACCTGTTTCCATCATGATATTTTAAAATTTTTTTTTTGTAATTACCCAAATTTACCAGATTCCATGGTCATCTCAAGTAATCCATCAAGAGCACTGGAAAGCAGACCTCTACTGGATACTTTTAGGTGACTTAATACGACAGGCACACATTGGTATTCCAAAAATAAGGCCTTCCCTTCATCTGTCTTCAAGTCTATGTGAAGGGAATCAAAGGCCTGAGCCAGGTAATCCACTGAAAAATATCAGAACACAGGCAATAAAACTTCTATAATCATTGTTTCATTAAGCAATGTGAACAACTATCTGACAGTTACCACAGCAGATACATACTTAAAAGTTAAAGAGCTGAAAATATTAAATTTACTTTTTATTTAAAGACATCCTCTGCCTGTTTTTATTCCTTAACAATTTGTTGTGAGTGGAGAAGACGACTATCTACAATTCATATGTTTAAGAAAAATATACTTACAGATGTAAAGTCCTGCAAATATTTTGTTAAAGAGGAAAGAAAATACAAACTTGCATAGTTTGAGACAATGTTGGTTTCAACACCTGGGAAACCTCTATTAAGGGAGTCAGTGGCTGATCTGTCTGAGTGAGAGCAATTGTTTTCATGAGAGCAAATACTCCCATTCCTTCTATAAAAAGCTGTAGTTTCAGTATAAACATTTTATATTCTCATCCATTGTGAGAAATTATACGAAGGATGTAGATTAAGTGAACCAATCTATTTTCTTAATTTTCTGCTGTCAAATCTCCCTCAGTATCTTGGAATTGCATTGATCATCTGGAGCACAGAAAATAAAGTAGAAGGAAACAATTTATCCTACTGCGTAAGTTTAACTACGGTGCCATCTGCTGGATACTGACATTTTGAAGGAAAGGGGACATATGTTCAACCCAAATCTGTTACTTTATCACCAGATCATTAGTGCCATGTGGTCAGAGTGATCAAAATTCATACACGGTGATACCTGACATATGTTTAACGACAGATCATATTTTCTGTGTTACAGAAGCCAGCAGTAAAAAGCAACCATGAGAAGCTAAACTGATTCAATCTAATCAAGAGTGTTCATCTGCTTAGGGTAAATCAGTCTGCAATGACTAGTTTTTGTATTGCAATTCTTCTTGCATTTTTTTATCAGACATTCCTAGAATGTGAGTCTCAATTTGAGACTAATTGTCATGCTTCACCAAAATATGTTGACTGAAATAGTTCCCTCTAACAGCTGGAACACTGTGTTAGTTCATGAATGATGTCAGGATGGTCTTCCACCATNCTCCAACAGCTGGCACACTGTGTTAGTTCATGAATGATGTCAGGATGGTCTTCCACCATCTTTTAATCCTGTGTTTACTGTAAATACTCACAATATAAATACTGCACAGGTCATTAAGCATAAAAACATACGAATCTGCTTAAACATCTAATCCAGAAGCACTTCTGTGAAAAAGAACTCAATTCATTATTTATGCATTTAAAATCTTTGGCACTCCTTTCGTGTCAATCAGGGTGCCACAGATTGTAGCAATTTTGTGATGTGGATCTCTGCTGTCTAAGAAATGCCCCAAAATTTAACGTATTTCATGCAAGAGACTAAAAAAATCAGATGCCAAAGCAGGCATCTGATTTTGACGTTTTGGCATGGTTTTTCAGGAGTACCTTGAAAATGAGTATCTCTGGAACCTGTATCAATCTCTTTGTGTTATTGACAAAAGAAACATGTTACTTGTGAAGATATTTTAAAATACAAACCATTCTGAGAAAAAATGGTAGCAAAAATAGAATCATGGAATAATTTAGGTTGGAATCTAGTCCAACCTTCCTGTTGAAACCAGGGCCATCTCTGAGGTTAGGTTAGATTGCTTGGTTGTAACCCCACTAAAAAATTACTTGGTATGAAAATGATCTGTGATTTAAAATGTCTTTGAAAAGGGAAAAACAAGCAGTTAGCACCACAAAGAGTTGGAAAAGGGTTATAGAGATGTTCATTCTTATGCTATCCTTGTAAAACTTACTCTTGCAGAAAGTCCCAGTTATGCAGAACCACAGCTAAGTTGCTGCAGGTAAGCAGCAATCACATCTTACACCTGCTCTTAATCGTATAGAATTATTTTTCTGCCTGACTTCCATATAAAGCATCTGCAACACCTCGTTCCCTGTTT
Organism: Gymnorhina tibicen; assembly: GCA_013399875.1. Taxonomy (NCBI): domain Eukaryota; kingdom Metazoa; phylum Chordata; class Aves; order Passeriformes; family Artamidae; genus Gymnorhina; species Gymnorhina tibicen. The sequence continues at coordinate 1,222,796 of VXAZ01003150.1, forward strand.
CCCTTGAAGAAAGATAAGACTTCATAACTGAAGGTAGCAGTTAACAAATCACCTGAGAGAAGAGTTGTTTTATCCTTTGAGTTATATTTTCCACACTTTTTCTCACACTGTCCAGACACAATCTGATTCGTGTAATCTCGCAGTGTCTACTTTGAAACCTTCATCTTCTCCCCGCTCTTCAGAAATGCTGACTTGTCTGACAAGTCATCACATTAAAAGAAACACATAAATTCTAACATAAAAGGAATAATAGCAAGACTTGTATATTCAACACTTGTATATTTTGCTTCACAATACCCAAGTAAAACCACTTTTCACTAATAAAGCATAACACACTCTACAGTATCATTAAAACGTTTTTTGTCCAGGCACATGACTGAAATAGATAAATTAATATAAAAAAATCTTGGCTTACCTTGTGTCACTGTTTTAAGCACAATCAAAGTTGACAGAAACCTCAGAGGCATACAGGAACTCTTAAAGAAAGCTGCTGACTTTGATTTACTCTCTGTAGACTGTTCAGAAGAACTGTCTGTGTTTCCCTTACTCACTATGCCTTTGAACATATCTTCTCCAAGTCTCCTCATGGTTGATCTCATTGTTGCATGCTGTTTCAAAAGTGCATACAGTTAGTGTAAACATTAAAACATAACATACATATGTTCTTCATGCAATTAAATATTAAGTAGCAAATGGTGTATGGGAATATGATCAGTGTAAGAGATATTTGTGTTCCAAAAGCAGTTGAACAACATTATCATAGTGCCTTCACACTTCAGCAAGAGACTAAATAGTGAGGGTCCTGGATATGCTGACATTATTTAAGTTGCCTCTGGTTCCAGAAAAAGCTCAGTTTCAGTCAACTCAATTTTGTAAGCTTGACTGAAGTTATATCCTTTAAAGGCCTTTACAGAATCAAGGTCTAAATATGAAGCTTAGGAACACTGTACAGGCAACATCTACTAGACTTTTCATCACGAACTATACAGAAATGTTACCACAGAATCAAACTTCACATTATGCTTGTTTAAAATAAAGTTACTTAATAGAACTAAACTCAACATCTTAAAATTGTATTACACTCAGGATATTTACAGAGTTTCTAGCTTTTGATTTAGCAAATGAACATTGACAGCACAATGCTGAGTCTTTACAGTATGACTACTGTCTTTTTCTTTATTATACTGCTAAATATTTTCTTATGGCAGTCTAATTAAAAAGAGCAAGGAATGTCTTGTGGTTAGACACCAAGCAGAGGACAGAAAAATCCAAATTCCTTCACTGCTTTGCCACTCACTTCCATCAGTTTCAACAAATCTCATTCATAAAGTACACAATAAAATAACTGCCTTTTCTAGTGCAAGTTTTGTAAATACATATGCAAAAATATAGTTCCTGATGTGCTTAGACATCACAACAGAGATCAGATACAGAGGAAAACTACATTTAGATACACAACGCAAAATTTAAATTTAACCTGAAAAAAGAATTTGTTTTTCATTTCCCATCTGTGGTAAAGATGATGAATTTATGCTTTATAAATATTGTAGTTTCTTTTCTATATGCTACCTGAAAACATCCATTTTTCATACGTATTTAAAATGCAAAATCCATTACTATCTTCTGTGAATTGTTTTTAAAAAAACATACTGCATGAGGACTACTTGTCTTACCTGTATATCAGTGTCTAAATGTCTTAGACACCAGTAAATAAATTTAATCACAGGCATGTGCAGTTTAGGATTCACATATGGCATCCACTGGAGTTGCTCAGCAGCTATAGGCAACAGCTGCAAAAATATACAAAAGTAGAATTACGTGCAGTATATGAATTATTCTATATGCTAACTCTAAGTGAAAAACAAACACACAAACCTAACTTTCTCTTGGAGTTTATCAGATAACATATGCAAATACTCTCTGGGCAGATGCAGTACAGGTAACAGAATTATATGCATACGCAGGTTTTAAATTGTACAGGTTTACACGTAGGAGTGGAGATACGTGTGAGCTCAATCTCAGTAAATCCAATCACAGTGGCTATAAATCTTTTATATAATGAAGAAATACAACAAAGTGAATTTTCTGAACACCTCAATGATTTCTACATCTTCGTATCACAAGAAAGAAAACAACAGAGGTGTTGAAAGTACAGCATAGCATCACCTTTTATTGGTGATAAATTGAAATTTTAATATCTAAATTGGCATAAAAACATTTTAAACTTGACCTGTTCATCTCCTTAAAACAACAACTTAAAGTATCACAGATAAAACACAAGACAAACTATCACCTTACAGAAGTGAGTTGAAATAAAATGCTGAAACTCTCATATTGAGACAGGACACCACACTTTTTATTAAAAATTATCTGTGTGCTTTACAAATGACAAATTATCTATTATATCTCACTGCTGGAATGAATATTGACTTACTAACAATTATTTTGTTTTAATTACATGTTGACCTGTTATAGTCTCAGACTAATTTAAAATACCAGAATCATTTAAACACAGAAATCTGAAGACATATTAATACAAGCAAACAACCCAAACCCCTTTACCTTCATACACTTTTCCCGAGTACAGGGGTTTTTTGAGCTCTGGGTAACCATAGGTTTATGACTGTCCTCTCTCTCTTCTTGTCTTTTTATTTTGCTAAGATGCTGGTCTGAGATCCAATCCATAAGACAAGTTAAGAGCTCATAAACTTGTGAATTCAGTGGTAGCTGTAATATATCCACAATATCAGATATTTCAGCTTTCAATTTAATGCTTTTTCCAAGCTAAAATAGTAACAGGCTGAAATATATGAGAGTACATTAGCTATGAAATATTGTGCATAACAGAAAGGATGAGAATTTTATGCCCAATAAAATCTGAGAGGTGAGTTTCTGTAGTGTGAGCCTGTGGAAAATGTATTCAAGGAGACAGTGATCTGAAACAGGCCATGTGTGTTCTGCTGGGCCTTGCACCTAGGGTTTGAGAAGTCTGTATAGGACTAATGTAACTGTAACTTACAATATCTCTGGGAAAGGTAAACTGTATGTGGATCAAAGGTTGGAAGGTGGCAATCCTGACTGGGAGACCGCTGTACATCAAGGAGTCAGAGATCCACATCACAGTTAACTTGAGTAGGTGCAGTCTGTGCTGTGCTGCACAGATCAGTCAACTGCACAGTTTATCCTGTTCTTGGCTGCAGGATAAACTCAGGCAGCTCCCACTTGGTACTGCTGATCCTGCCTGGCTTTGGCCTTGTCTAAAAGGGCAACAAGTTCTTCTCCTGTGAACGTCCTTCATGAATAGAGTTGTTTTCTTGTAAGAAAATTATATCGTATCTTGAGTGGCCAAAAAGGAGGGTCTTCTCTCAATGGACAGGCTCTGCTCAGCATGCCATGGGAAAAGTCCACCAGGGCTCCATTTGATGCTGAACAAACATAAAGCTCCCAGCATCTAAAGGAACACAAGATTTACTCACTCTCGATACTCCTCCTCTTACTCTGTCTTACTAAAATAGCCATTTAATTAAGCCATTTGTTTGTCAGGCCTTTCTTACAAAGACCCAGAAAGAACCCTGCGGCTTTTATTTCTCTCTCTCTCACACCTCACTCCCCAGTGCAAAACAGACACCATTTGTGATGGTTTCTGGATGTGAAAAACATATACCCATAATTTATTTTGTACTTGGACAAATGGTAGTAAAACAGCTTGAAAAAAAAATTCACATAGAGAATCACTAAATTTTATAATTCTGGACAAATGAATTACAGGAGAAAGCAAGTCTTTAATGTCCTTCACCTGGGGAAATTCTTATTTCAATCCACTAGACCTACTTTGTTCATTTCATGCAATCCACTGTTCTTAAATTTAACTGAGTAACTAGTATTGTTTTAAAAAAAAGAACAAAGACTTCATGAAACTGTCATCTTGGCTCTACTACACTGTAATGAAATACTCCACAAAAGAAATCCAGAGATACCTGAGGACAGGCTGCAAGAACAAGTCCCTAAAGACCTCAAAAGTTTTCTTCTATCTACCTTCAGATAATTCTTTTCCTCTTCACTCAGAACTGTAATTACTGATACTATTTGTATTTCATGTGCAACCAAAGTATGCTAAAACCTATATAAAGAGAATTTTTTTGCTATATATAGATTGCAAAGTTTTAAGGCATCCATTGTAGATCAATTAGATAGTGTGGTGTGAATATCTTTCTCATTTCACAGTTTACCTCAGCTGGAAAAAAAAGCATCACCAGCTAGGAGATGCTGGCAGAGTAATACCATAAATGGAACTACACAGACAGAAAGAATTTCATTAAGTGACGTAAGAAGATTTTTTAAGGAAAAAAAGTTGATTGTTTTGGAACTGTGAATGAACACTGCATTTAATCTCTGTTCTTCACTAAATATTATTTCTCAAAAAAATAATAGCAGTATGTCACTTTTGGTTTACAAGATTAAGGTTCTTTACTGGATACTTCTGAAAGACTTTTTACCTGGTGTTATTCATAAAGACAGTGCTGTACTGTAGCAGTAACCAGAATGAGTCTAAGATTTGTTCTGACGCAGCAAAAGAAACCTGTGACAGTGGACACAGGTTATAATTCTAATTGGCAGATGAAAGATGACATGATAGGAGGAGGAAAACTTGCCATATAAATAAAAATATATATATATACATTCACATAAGAAATATGAAATCCAAGACATATTTTAAGCAACAAACTTAATTCTTTGCTAAGTGTGGGTTTTCCCCCAATAGAATCTGTTTCTTTTCTTAGTGTAACTCATAAAATAAAATTGGAAGCTACATTTTACAATTTTTAGCAGATGCACAGAGAATGTTACACTGCCTAATGTCTTTCAAATTAAAAGATTCAAGACTTCTGCTTAATTCTTACCATAGCCGTTTTTGATGTTGCCATCACTTTTTCCTGTTTCACAGCTTTGCTTTGTTTCATCACTTGACATAAATCGTTAGATTTCCGTACCATTGAAAATTCATGCTTCCTCTACAACAAAATATACCAATGAGTTATACTTCACTGGTTACTTATAAAAGTAGGTACATGTAAGAACAAACCTTACTTGTAGATTCTCTAAACGAGCTTGTACTTTTCGTGCTTGACCTTCCAGCTTCTTGTTCAACTCAGTTACGTCACTTAACTGAAAGAAGCAGAAAATATTAAAACTACTGAACTATAAATTCAAAACTTACTTCTTGACTTAATTATCACACTGAAGTAACTTGATGTTGTTGTTGAGCAGCTAAATTATTTAAGTTCAAATTTTTTCTTATTAGCATGTAAAGTGATAGAAACAAGATCATCATCCACCTCCCTCAACAAATGACAGGATCATAGACTGGTTGAAATTCGAGAGCACCTCTGGAAGATATCTGGTCCAAGCCCCCAGCTCAAGCTGGGCCATGAAGAACTGGCTGCTATGTCCAGACAGCTTCTGACAGTTCCAAGGTGTGAGACTCTTATCACCTCTGTGGGCAACCTGCCCCAGGACAAATAAGACAGCAGCAGTATCTCATTGTTGACCTGCAGCCCAACCTTTCAGAGTGCAGGGGAAGAATAAGCACTACAGTGACACTCTAGATATACAAGCAATTCACATTTGATTACTTTTCATGAAGAAGTGGCATAAAAATGAGCACAAATTCAAGAATGTTGTAATAGTCTTGTTAATGGGGAGGGTGGTTACCGACCACGCTAAAAAACCAGTTTGCTCGGTGAGAAAAGATCAGGAAAACTGTAACCTCCATTTAAATAAAAAAAAATGCTCTATCCATACAACAATAAACAGCATGATCATCACAGAAGCCCTCAGCTTGCACAGAAATTCAAAGATTTTATGATGAGAGGAAATAACAAGACAGATGGGTTGCAGCAGAACCATCAACATCCTAGGAGTTAGGTCTGAGCTTCTGTAAGGCAAAGAATAAGGCTCTGCTGCAGATTTTTATTGTACTCAGATTATCATAACTTTAATTAGTTCAATGAATAAACAATGCTTGAATAATTCAGATAACAATTTGTGGATCACCATTTTAGGTCAGACTTAACAGTCAAGTGAGACAAATTCCTACTCTATGCATTACTATGAAACACCGTTCTAGTTTACAAATCGAGAAAATACTTCCTTCATTAACATTTGCAAAAACAACTGAAAATGCTGATCAAACATGAAGTTAGAAATAAACATTCTACTTTTTATTTAATAGAATCAGCACACCAATTTAGCACAGAAAGTCTGCACAGGGTGGATTTGATTTTGTCATAAAATACTTTCTCTCCATCTGTTCTCAATGGATTTCCCCTTCCTAACAATTAGCTGTTGCTACTGAGTCAGTGGAATAAATCCTACTTCTTTTTTATACTGTAAAAGGTCAGAAAGGCTAAATTTCAAGTACTAAAAACAGGTGAGAAAAGTACTTTCAGTCATTCATACAATTCTTGTCTTAGAGAAACAAAAGGTCAGCAATTTTGCAAACTAAAGCTGCTCAAATATTTAAAATTGTTGACTGTAACTTGTAGAATTATTTATAACAGGAAATAATTAATTTTACCTGTTTTCTTAAAGAGTCATTCACTTCCTTCAAGCTGTCAAACGATGACTTCAGCCTCCTATTTTCTTTAGTTATTTCTCTCAAGGCTTCTGTCAGCTGCTTAACTTCTGTCTCATGTTGCTATAGAAATATCAAATTTAAAAGCATGATTTAAGAGACTATTCTAGAAACAGTAAGTTCCACTTAAGTGTGAAAAGAATTGGACAAACTTCAAGTTCTTCATGTCCAAATTTGCACGTTCAGTCAGCAGTGAGAAAAACAAGATCTGTACTGCCTATATAGAAGGCTCTGCACAGAAACTGAGAGCAACATGCACAGCCTATAGCTCCTACTGCTGCCCTATTCTACCCAGACCAACTACATATATGTGCATTTCTCAAGCAATTCAGATATGGGATGTGTTTGGGAACTAAAATCAATGACAAAGCTTTTACTTACAGCTCACTCTTCCAAATATTTACAAAAAATTGCGATGTTTTGAGGTTTCAACTCATGTTTTTGGCTTTGCTTACTCTGAATCACGCAGAGTGAAAAATTAATCCTATGCCTTGTAGAGACTGGGGCTCTGGTTTACAACACAAGCATATGAATTGTTAAATACAACCTGCATATCCATTGCCATTCATCTCTTACCCCCGAAATTTGTTTTATATTTGATCTTCTCTAGACCTTAAATTTAAGTACTTCAGATTTGATAAAAGAGCAAGGTTGTATTTTACTGAAAATATTCTAGCTTTCATTTCTCCCCTTCCATGAATTCACTCTTGTTTACTCATTCACCTACTCTTTGCTCCCACACTCCCAAATTTAGGTTGGTCTTCCTCTGAACTTTTTGAGTCTTTGTTTGCTAGTACGCTCTGCAATAGGTGTTATCTCATAAGATCTCAACGTGTCTTAAAGCATTCCCAAGGAAATCCACTGCAACTACAACTAACGCAAAGATACTCACTTAACTTACACACAGTTACAGATAGACCACATTTTTTCTCTAATATTGGTCACATAGCTTTCACTATTTTACAAACAAGTTACCTCCTTTTTTAACTTGTAACTGTAAAATGTACTACACATCAGACAATTATATGCACCATTCTGCAATAGAAGTCATACAAAAACTCTAGCAATATTGTTCAGTACTTTTAATTTAAATCTTTCCTTTGGGGATTTCAAGCACTTCAAAGAAATAAACAGATTTCCAGCAAACATGTGATGGCTTAAGATAACTACAAATGAGTTAAAAGGGCATACAGAGCAATATCCATCATTAAATGTATTATTTCACCTCTTTTATAACTCCAAATTTTGTGTGAACTTCTTCCTCAACACCTCTTATTTTAGCCAAAGCCGCTTCATGTTTAAAAAGCAATGCTTCTTGTTTTGTTAGACAACGCTCTCGTTTCTGCAGTTGCAGAGCATATTCCTGCTGTGCTGAACTTTCTCTCTGTATCAAGAAAAAAAAGTTCAACTACTTTAAAAACCCATGTGAAGTTTTCCCAAATTATGCTGAATTTAAAATTTTGTCCCAGAGATATGTTTAGCTCTTTGTGAAATTATAGTTACACCAGAGCTTACTAATACAAAGTATCCTGATGGCCACCTCTGTTCAGTTTCCTCCCACATTAACCCAAAAGATTTCCATGTGCATTGGAATGGCTCAGCCTCCCAAAATATAAAATTCAATTCCACACTGTCACTCTAGAAAATTAAACTTTGGCTTTTGCTTCCAAAATATTTGGATAATGGTATTAACAGTAAGACAGAACAGAGTCTGATGTGACTGCTGAACTCTAGATTAATTACATTGTTTCTTCAACTAGTGAGAAGCATCCCTGAAAAACCGGTGAAGAAAAAAGAGATACAAAATTATTTTTATCTCATATGTTGCAAAAGACAGTCATGGCAGGGAATCCAGCAGAAGCTTAGGAGCTATTACAAACCATATAGGAGGTTCTTCTGTTAGTAGCTGAAACCTGCTGGAGATGAACTGGTGGGATGAATAGAGGGATTTTGGAAGAGTCCAAGTGCTTTGGAATGCCTAGAGTCACGAGAACAGTTTCAGATGTTCTCAAGAGAAGCAATGGTTGTGGGTGCTTCCCTCTATGCCCAGTGTGTCAACAAGACAGTCTTGGATGTAGAAACACTGTGTGCAAACTCCCTCAAGCTGAATCTGCCCACCTACCCATCCACCTGATTTAGCCACAATTCATGTCAAACCATTATTACTGAATCACTGAATTACTCTAGGGGAAGAGGCAGATGAAGACAGAGATTTAGTATATAAGTAAATGTGATTAGCATAAAACATAAGTTTTAATATATAAGTAAGTTTTACTATATAAGTAACTTCGGATTTCTTCTTCAAAAGTGAGAATCTTCATAGCATTATTCAACAAAAATTTTAAGGTGATTCCATTTCCTACCTGGAGCTTCTGATGTATGACAAATAATTCATCATAAATTTGACTGATGTGAGGTGGTATTAAACCTTGCCTATTACATGCCTGAGCACCAGTTCCACGCACAATTTTCTTTAACAAACCATTGTTAATAATTTCATCTCTATTTTCTTGAGTATTTGCAGCCAAATGAGTTGGTAAAGTGCGGCCTGTGGACATGGAAAAAAATGCATTTTACATTAAAAAATCAGTGCTAGATAAATATTGATATGATTGTTACACAAAACCAGCGAAAATGTGTTCTGGGAATTCAGAGTTACAAGTATAGAGCAAGATGTATCAAAATATGAAAGTAATTCAAAGAATTACAGAGATGTGATCAAAGGTCTTGTTCCACGATTTAGTCAAAGATCAAGAATCAACAGTTTTGTAAGTAGAACTATGCCCTCCACTGCAATATAGAAATCCCAGAGACGTCTGTATGGAATCTATGCACAGACTGAATCATGTCACCAAAATCTCCTCTTATTTTTGTAAGTGCTTCAGGCAAGTGATTTGCTGCTGATTAGACCTTAGGGTGACACCCAAGGAAACACAACAAGACTTAAGAAACTACTGGACACCACGTGAGAAAATAATGTCAGTATTGCTTGAAGTATGTCTGAACATCCTAAAATAATTCTAAAGAAAGTACTCATACTAACGCGAAAGGTTAAATCCCAACAATAAAATACATTTTAGATGATTAGCGTACTTCTGAATTGAACAGAAATACATTTACCAGGAAGTTTTTAAAGTTACATGTTGTACTTCACGGAGAGTTGTAAGAATGTATAAAATGAAATGTTTATTACCTGTTCTTGTGTATATAGCTGTATTTTGAATTGCATCAGTTTCAGAGCAAATAATGCCCTTTTCTTCTACTTCTAGACCACTTGAATCACAAAAAGAATCTTGCTCATCATCAAAACTAAAAGTACAAAACAGCAGTAACTTTAAATTACTCAATTCCTTTCTAACATGATATATAACAGAGCACTGAAAGAAGTCTGTATAAAAAGGCAAACATTGCATAATGTAAGACTTTGATATTTTACTGATAACAAATAGCAGAGTTAAATCATTTGGATGAAAGGCATTATTACTCACAAACCTCAACCACAGCAATTACATATTGCTGGCTTAAAAGCTGTCACAATAACTAGGCTTTTCATGCTGTAAGCACATCTAAGCAACACGTAAAATCAACACTCTTCTCTCACCACAAACCACCAAATTCCTGGAGAACTAGAAATACAACCCCCCTTTTTAAATTATATTTTTCCTGTTTGGTGTAAAATAGGCCTTGAAAGAGATTTCTTGGCTTTTGGAATTGCATTATCTCTAAATAAACATAAATCTGTTTATCAGCCTGGGCTATTTGCTTTTCTCCTAGTTCATTTTTTTATCACCTAGTTCAGTTTATGTCATTCCTGTATCCCCTTAGCAATTCCAACATACACAGATCAGATTAGAAAGTGAAACAATATTCCTCATCAAAATCAGCATCCTTATTGTCTCATAAGTTGGCCACAAACAATTCTTTACTTAACAAGAAAACAAGAAACTTAAAACAACTTTTACACAGGCCAAATACATTCTTTATTAATGGTTTATCTGGATTATGAGAGAAAATAAATAATAAAGGAGAACTAAAAACACCTCCTACCAATCCCAGTCTTTCAAACTTTTTCGGAAATCACTAGATCTGATGCTGTTCTCTCTTCCAGTTTCAATAAATTCTGACTCTAAAGAACAATTTGATAAAGAAATAGCTGCATTTTTCAGTGAGCTGTCAGTGTCACCTGAAATACATAAAATTGCAACAATTTTATTTTACATTTGAGAAGCTGACATAAAGAAATCAACAAGGACTTAACAGAAGTGCTTGCCATATAGTCAAGTAGGTTTCAGAACCAAAACCATCACTGATGCAGCCTGATGAATTATGAATTTAATTATAACAGCTTAAATCACAGTAAGAATTATTTAGCTTTCACAGCAGATTTGTCTTTCTGAAATTTTAGGGCTTGTCTGCATATAGAAATTTTTCTGTAACTGAAGTCTGATAAACACATTTTTTAGCCTGCTGTCCCCATGCACCAGTTTCTGAAAGAGCCCAAATACATTCTAAATATTAAACATTTATGTATCTTTAAATTAAAGCCAAATGCAGACGTTATGAGGTGGACTGCTACCAACTAATTCAAGCAGGACTTAAACACAAACAGGCTGTGAACCACTGTTCCAAAACATCCTTTGCACTCTTGTTAACATTCCCAGGCTGGCTCTCAGGTATCACAAACCCCTGATCAAGACTACCTATCTATTTAAAATGAGAAAGTACAAAACTACGTTAAATAAATTTAGAAACAATACAGTTTAGTATATATTTTCCCTGTAAAAGATATCAAAGCACCATTGCTTGATATTACCTTTGTAAACTAGGGAGCTTCTGCTTTTACATTTGGTATGCAATGCTCCTGAGAGGCAATCCTACAAGAAAGCACAAAACCACTGCACTCTAGTCAGAATTTTCAGGGAAAAAGTATGTTACAACTTACTGGTTTAACAGTTACAACCTTGTGGCAGAATTCTTACTACAAACTACTGGCTTTGAAAAGGGAAGTGGCTTTTTTTAAACACATAGATGTAAGTGGTCCTCATATTAATAAAAAGAGGCAAATATATTCCCTACAGTGTAATAAGGAAATACTCATAGTGTTATATGGTTGAATATTTGAGAAACTATAAAGCATATGAAGACAGTAACATAAAATAAAGGCATGAAAGTAGAATTACTTTCATGTTTTAGAAACAGTGCCATCTACCTTCATATCTAGGCTTTTTATGCCAAAGTTTCCTGCTCTACTTTTTCTTACTAATTTATGAGTACATACTAAAAAAAGTGAATGACAGAAATTTTAGGCTACAAGCAAAATCAATTAAATGTACATTACAAAATATCAGACTCAAGGCAGCTCTCATGATCCTACTTGTTTCACTGCATCTCTCTGCTATGCTCTAAATCAAGTGATCAACTGCTGTATTTTCCTGCACTTGAATGACCATTTTTTAATGAAATGACAAAGCACACAAACACATGTAACATTTTCTTCCTTGCAAGCATTAAAATCTCAGTGACAGTCTCTAAAAAATAAGTTCTAAAAATTACTTTTCCTTAAAGAACAGTTCTGTAATTCAAAGCAGAATATTCCCCAAGAAAAATTACCCATAGAATCTAGAACACCATCAAATGCTATTCAAGTTGCAAATCCTTCTGCAAGAACTAAAGGCACATAGAGCCTGATTTTAGCTGCTAAAAAACTCAAATCTTCACATCACATTTGGGACAGTTCCTGATCCTAAAATGGCAAGGTACTTTTCCTAAGAGAAAAAAGGCTGGGTTTTGTATTCATTTGATGACTCCCAGGACCAACTCAATATCCCAATCCAATCACATATCTAACTCAAACCCACTTTCAATCTCTCCCAATCTTTGGTTGCTCATAGGTATTTTTCCACCATATGACTTCCCTAGCAGCATGATTTTGAACATTTAAGGTCTGTTATCCCCTGGATGCACTGGAAGCATTTGACCCAGGGAATACAGATGCATGAAAACAACTGCAAAAATTTGTTTCACTGAAAGAAAAACAGTTCAGGCAAATAAAGGTGCCTGGTCAGGAAGTACTCCTTCTACTAACTATCAAAGGCTTTTGAAAGACCAGCATGGGGGAGGGGTCTTTGCTGCTGGATTTTTAGGCAGATGTCTTCCAATCCACCATGCAGACCCATAAATACTTGTCAGCACAAGTAATAGAAAGAGAGGAACCACAATACAGTTCCTTCAGTCATATGAGTGCAAAGAACTTGAACTTCTCTAGTGTAAAATACTGTACCTTGGCAAGGGAACGATACTCATCGTAATTAACTGTCTGATCATTGCAGGAGTCTCTAATGGACCATGGGTTTGATTCCTGATTGACAAGATATAGAACAATTTCCTGCTCTCTGACAACAGAGCTAATCACTAAGCTTTACCAAAAAAAAAATCACAAACACACCTAATACATTCTACAGCCTAAGTAAGGCTGTCAATTACTGTGGCAAAAAAAAAGGTAAGAAAGAAATGAGTTATCCTATTACATGTATTTCATACAAGCTTAGTATACTCCTAAGAGAATTCACATATTTTCTCACTCAAATGGCAGACACCAGGTCTTAGGCAAAAATTACACTAAACTGTGCCTTTGTACCGCATAGAATCTGGAATTGCAATCTCTAGGGAAATTTCCTGCTCAGACAATGATGACTCTTCCAGCACTTCTACTCTAAGGCAATGGGAGCACGGGGACAGGGATAGGAGTAGCAAGAACACGTAACCTCCGCAAGTGTGTTTAAACCCCCCTTTTGTCTCGCACTGCCCGGGTACGCAACAGCACGGCGCTCACAATGAACCCCCAGGGAGCGGACAGACTCCCCCACCCTCCGTCTCCTCCAAACACTTCATGGACGCGGCGAGGAGGAAATGGCTTTTCTGTGCCTCCTCCTCCTCTCCGCAGGCCGCCCAGCCCGGCCCCGTCTCCCCCCCGCCGGCCCCCACGGGCCGCGTCGCTGCAGCCCCTGGGCAGCGAGGCCGCGGCTGAGGCCGGGCCCCCGGCCCGCCATGTCGGCACCGCCGCGCTCGAACCAACCGCCACGGCCCGCGCAGGCGCACTCGAGGCCGCGGGCAGTGCCCGCCCGGCCGGGCAGGGCAGGGCGAGCCGCCGCACTGGGCCTGACGGGGCGGGCACACAACAACAAACACCGCTCACCGCTGCTCTCCACCCCCGGCACAGCGCGGCCTGCGAGCATCGCGGCCAACCCACGACCGAACACCACCCTGGCAACTGGACTACTCAGTGCCACCGCCTTCGACAGCTCCCGCGACGGTGATTCCAACGCGGCCCTGGGCCGCCCCTGCCAATGTCCAATCACCCTTTCTCGGAAGAAATTGCTCCTGCTGTCCTACCCTAAACCGCCCCTGGCACAGCGTTAAGCCTATGTCCTCTTGTCCTGTCGCTGGTTGCCTGAGAGAAGAGGCCGAACGAGCCCCTAGCTCCAGGCTCCGTTGAGTGGGTGTAGAGAGCAGTAAGGTCCTTGAGGACACCTGAAGTCATACTACTGCCATCCTTCAAAAATAAATAAATAAACCCCCAAATGAAGCTAAGTTAAATCGATGTTGCCAGCATAGAGCTGTAGAGTTATCAGTTTAAATAAACCTCGTCTTTACCCATGCATACCCACTCTTGAGAAGCAAAGTTGTAAAAGGTACAAGCATGCTGGCATACACAAGCTAGAGCCTGCAGTGAGGTCAGAGAAGTTGGCCACAGCTAATAAATACTGAGCAGGGGCAGAGGGTTATACTTAAAAGTATGTCAGGTAAAATCCCAGTGTTAAGTAGATGTTTTTCATTAAGCCAAGATTTTTAGAAATAGTTTAAATACAAACAAAAAAAAAAAAAAAAAAAAGAGTTGGCATACTGCTCTAGCAAAACACTGATCAATTATTTAAAAACTGTGCTCTCGCTTTCAAATTCTGAGGTGATATTCAGAGACTCCAGCCAGAACAAACCAGCATCGAGCTGGCTCAGCCTGCTTTCTGCACACTGGAATACCCATTAACTTTCAAAGGCCTTCAGTCTACTGTCCAGCAATTTGCATCTACAATCTGCACATTCAAAAGAGCTTAATGAGAGCAAGAACCGAGTTATACAAGTTACTTTCTTTTAAACAAACCAAAGTGAAGAGATTTATTTTAACAAGACTAGGATTTAATTTTTAAAATTTGACACTTGATACAAATATGTCAGGATAACACAAATACACCTGAAATATGCCAGTGCCTGAACTTTATTTACCATGCAAAAAAATCAATTAGAACACATAAAAAAATTCAACTATAACCTGTAATTTTACATTTATACATCAGAAGTGTCCATTTTAAGAAGTTGAAATAATTAGTCAATAACATCTAAGTACTGATTTATGCTGCTAGGACATTTGTATATTCAAAGAAATAATTTTATATTTGCCCACAGTCTGTAATGACAATTCTTCCATTTACTAGCCCCTTAGGAGAACCAAAGGATTCGATCTTTTTCACAACATCCATTCCATCTTTCACAAACCCAAATACCACATGCTTGAAGTCCAAGTGTTCTGCTTTTTTAAGTGTTATGAAGAATTGAGAATTATTTGTATCCCTGCCCTTATTCGCCATTGACAGCAATCCAGGACCAGTGTGTTTCACTTCAAAATTCTCATCTTCAAATGCTGTTCCATAAATTGACCGTCCACCTGTTCCATCATGGTTAGTTATATCTCCTCCCTAAAAAAAAAAAAAAAAACAACACAACATTAACTGATAAGTCCCAAACATAACCCAAAAATTCTGTTTCCTTTCAACAGTAAAGACTTTGTTTTGGAAGAACTCCTTTTTCATTTTCACAAGTATCAGTATCTGCTTAGATGTAGGGCTTCCCAGCTTCAGCAAACACATTGTTCATGGTAAGGGAAGCAGTAAGTAGAAGGTTTATGCCTTGTTTATTCTGAACACAGTGTTTTATCTTCCTGCTCCACATGGTGACATGCCTCTAGGCCTGTCTTTCTCTCCTGCCTGCATCACTTGTCCCTGGAAGCTGCCTGGACCTGCATTATCTCACTGAATGCCTGTCCTTGCTTAGTCCCTGCAGGCACAGAATGATCACCTGAACAAGGTTAACATAGCAGTGACCAGTAAATCCATACAGCTTTTGCCACATTACTGGTTGAGCAGCATGGTGTGTCTTATCTTTCTGAAAGGTAGCAAATTTCTGGTTCCTGATAATTTGAGTATACACATAAAGGTGACAGTGTAAGCTGTATCTGAAAGACAGCCTTAGTTCTCATTGAAGAGCTTCTCACTGTACCTGAAGAAAGTTCAGGCAAAGCAGAGCAAACTTAAAATATACTCATTTCATGTGATAAAAGCTCATTTTGTCAAGGCACACATGGTGCAGTTACCTGTTTTAAAAGAAAGTCTGCTCTTATAGAATGCAGAATAGCCTGAAATAAGCTTACACCCTAAAAGAGTTTCAGAAAGGCACAAAGTTCTAACAAAACAGCCACAAAGTGCATACTTCAGACACACATAGACAGCTAATCAAAAGACATGCTAGTATTTTATTCTGGTGACAAGTCATTCATGTACTATCACAGAACGGTTTACGTTGGAAGGGACCTTAAAGGTCATCTAGTTCCAACTCCCTTGCCATGGGCAGGGAAACCTAGAACTAGGACCAGGTTGCTCAGAGCTCCATCCAGCCTGGCCTAGAACACTGACAGGGATAGGGCATCTACAACTTCTCTGGGCAATTTGTTCCAGCATCTCACCACCCTCACAGCAAACAACTTTCTCCTAACATCTAGTCTAAACCTACTCTCTTTTACTTAGAAGCCATTCCCCCCATGTCCTGTCACTACATGCTCTTGTAAAAGGTTTCTCTCCATCTTTCCTGGAGGCTCCCTTCAGGCTCTGGAATGACACCATTCTATCACCCCTAAGCTTTCTCTTTCCCAGGCTGAACAAACTCAGTTCTCTTAGCCTTTCCTAACAGGACCACTGCTCCATCCTTCTTAAAAGTCTTGGCCCTCCTCTGGACTCACTCCAACAGGCTGATGTCCTTCCTATTACTTTTGTATATTATTTTCCTATATTACTGTATACATCTGGGCTTGTAGAAGGTCATCTACATCCCTCATCCTCAGGGATGTAGAGACATGCAGATTATTAGCATAGCCATGTACTGAAGTTGGTTCATTTTGCCTGTTACAAGTTGCTAAAACTCAATGAACTACTGGTGAGAATTTTAAAGGAAAGGTCTATCTGAGCTATGATCAATCTCCTAAGCCTTCAGCATTTATGATGAACTTGCCAGCGCTACCAAATGCACACAGAGGTTTAAAACGAACACTGTCTGCCTAGGGTTACAGATGTACTGCAGGCTGATACTCTCAGCACAAAACTTCATGCTTTAGGAAACAGGCCACTGGATGGTAATTGGATCTAGAAGACTTGTTTTAGATTGAAACCTAATGTCTACAGAAGTAAGTGTTTTTAACAGGTGAGCATACAGAAGTTCTTCTCTGGAGAGAGAAGAATGAATGGTAGTTTTGGGAACATCTACTTTCCTTGGTGTTCTTGTTCAGCAACAGGCCCCTTGTCTATTGTAAGAGGACTCCACTCTCCCTCCATTTTTTTTCTTCCACACTGATATAATAGCACTAGGAAACACTGAAGCATGAGGCCACTGGCAGACATAGGTGAAAAGCATCCATCTTAGGGTAGCATGTGTGCTTGCACCATTTCTCATCTCCTTGTAGGGAAAGGACAGATGAGACTATCCTGCACAGTGGATCCATGCTGCCAACAAGAATGTGCTATTCTGTGTAAGTCATTTTTTGAAATGCTATTGTTAGTCAAGATGTATCTCATTCTCTCAGTGAAGAGTCTTCCTTTATGCTTACCTGACACACAAAGTCTGTGACTATTCTGTGAAAGCGGGAGTTCTTGAATCCAAATCCTTTCTCTCCTGTGCACAGGGCTCTGAAATTTTCAGCAGTTCGAGGGACAATATTTGCAAACAGCTCCATGGTTATGTGTCCTAAAGGTTCACCATTAGCAGAAACTTCAAAATACACAACAGGGTTGGTGTCCTTTGACAGTCCTGCTGCCAGAGACAAGTGCCCCTTCTGTAGTTCTGACAAGCTTAGCTGGCATTCTTCAAACATCCTCTTGAAAGAATTGGCCATTTCTTGGCTTTTAAATCTGACTGCAAATTGCTCTACTTTTACTTCACCATCTGAAAATAAATCCAAGAAGAGGGTTCGTTTAGTTTCATCTTGTAATAATCTCTGGGGAAAAACAAAGCCACAGAAACTACAGACCACCTAGAAAAAACAAAGACCACCTGAAAAAACTCACCAGCATAATCTGTGGCTGTCCAAATGAAAGCATTGTTTGATGTATCAGAGGGCACTAAGTTCATTTCTTTGGTGATAACGTGGTTTGCACAGACTTTAAGAACTTGGTCTCTTCTCATTAGGACTCTATAGTATTTCTTCTGTGTATGGAAGAGGATCTTGATCTCTCCAACACCGCGCTCCTTCCACTGAGTAACATCCCTGTCCCATCTGTAAAGTTTTGCCCTCTCCTTGAAGAGAATTTCTTCATCTTCTTCTCCAGATTTTACTTCCACCTAAAAAAAACCAGCACAGTAGTCTGAGTACCTGTAATTTCCTAGAGAGATATTAAATAGTTATTACACATACTTATATAGATTCTGACATATTACAGTGGAAAATTATTCCATGTGTTCTTTTCTCCAACACCCCATTCATCACACCAAAACATTTTCAGAATTTAAGAGCCCAATAAATTCCACTATTTGAAATCAATTACAGCACTGCAATACTCCTTCACCATGCTACATGTAGTTCTGGTGGGTGTCTGTTGGTTTTGCTTTGGGAGTGATTTGATTGGTTGGGTTTTGGTGGGATTTTCTTTATGCATGGTTTGTTTTTTTTCTTTTAACAAAACCCCAAGACTTTATCAAATGTTCTGGCAAGTTTCAGGTTTGCTGAATGATGTGCACACTGGGAAGTGAAGACAAAGTATTGTTACCATTCGAGGAGTTACCTTTAGCACATTGCTAAAGAATATGATATTTGCATTTGAACAGAATAAACACCAAGTATACAAAACTGAGGTCTGAGAGCCATATCTCCACTTCACTTTATCTATGCATTTACTGGCCTCTCATCTCCTTTAATTAACACCTCTCCAAAGATACAGAACACTTGAGAGAACTGGAGAAATATGTGACAAAAAACTTTGTGAAACTGAAAAAGGGAAGCAGGGAAGAAAAACATCATAGAAGTCATAATAGGACACACATGGGCAAAGGCACACAAATTTTGAAGAAGAAAGTTGAAGGCATGTTACAAAGTAGATCAGACTAGCTGTTAAAATTAAAGGACACAACATACTATTCCTTTGTGCTCTATTTGCCTTGCTTAATAATTTTACTAATCTATAGTTAAATTTTATTATTTATAGAAAGGTCAGACAATACGACTATATCATCAAAAGAGTCTGAAATGGTTACTAGGCTAAAAACCAAATCAAGACATGAGTAACTGTGTGAAGCCTCACTCAGTAAGTTATAAGGCTACCTTCAAAGTTGAAGGTTCTCCTCCTTCTTGAAAAATAATTTATTTTCAAACTAACAAAGTTAGTTCCCTTAGCCTTCAGGTGATGTTAACTGTACGTCTTTTTCTTTAGTGATTCTAGAAATCTCTTGCCTAGCTTAGAGTAAAAATTCTTAATTGGCATGGCTTTCACAGAACTGCATCTACAAGTCACTTGATACAAAGCCATAGTTGAGTTGTATAAGCACTAGCAGTTACCCAGTTCCCCTTCCTGATTTTCAGCTGTGCTATATATATGTTTTAGCTTTTACAAGCTACGTGTACAAATGTGCATCCTGATCAACTCTCAGTCAAGTTATAAAGAAATCAGTGTTGAAGATTTCAACTGAGGCACTAGACATCTCCCCAGACCCGTGCTGTACTAGGATTTAATACAACAGGTGCTTCAACATAGTCAGTATAAGACATGCAGAACAAGGCACAAGAACAAAGGAAGCAAAGTTAGTTAAGCAAAGCATATTTTAAAGTTTGCTGTGTTAGCAGACATGCTTATCTTAATGTTGTTTTATATTCCAGAAGTCATCTTACCTCTGGTAAGGACACAATTGGCTCAAAGTGGATATCATCACTATGTACTACCTCATCATCACTACCACCTTCATCTTCATCTGCTTTACGGGTGGTATCTCCAAACACAGTTGCTCCTGTATTTGCCCATTTGAAGTTTTTATCTACAATTAAGAGAGTTTAATTTTAAACTATGTGTAGGGTTTTTTTTCCCCTTCCCGACAAAAACTTGCAAAAAATTGTGTTTCTAATGATCAGCAGAAATTTTGTGCACAAAAGGTATACTGTGTGAAGCTGAAGTCCAGCTGAGGTCTGTCTCAAGAGACTAGCTGAACTCACCTTTTGAGCCAAAAGCAAAGTCTTCAGAACTTTTGGATGCCAGATCTGCAAATGATAGGCCTGCAGTATTGCCAAAACCAAATGAGATGATTCTGTTTTCTATCAAATAAAAAGAGGAAAGTCAAAGATTTTTCTCTACTTTCATTAAGAAAATGCATTTATGTAGTCACAAAAATAAACTGGAGAACCGTCTACTGCATCTTTTTTCCTTCCAATAAATTTAAAGTTTGAATGACACTTGTCAAAATTACCATCTATTATGGTTTTAAAAAAGGGCCCAAGACTCTGAGTTTCAGCATACTACTTCTATGCAGATCCAGAGTTCTAGTAAGCATTCATGTGGTATTTAACAGTAAACTAATGAAAGTACATCATATGTAAATTACACAATAGACTCTAGCATTGTTTTGTTGTAGTGAATTTGAACTCAACAAAATTTCATATATACATGTTTTTATCAGATTGGTACCTATATTTCTAATTCAGTATTGGTACTACTTCTCCCCAAGACAGAAACTACACTAGATAAACCGACCTACAGAAAAGCATAGTCTCCTACAAAAAACCTCAGAGCATACCCCTGACCTTACCTTGTGTTGATTCTGAACCATCTGAATCACTCTTTTTAGTTGACAAATCTACAGGTTTGTCTTCAGTTTGTGATAAAGTCTGTGATACTTGCACAGTTTCTGTGCTGGAATGTGGTTCTTCACTGCTAGTACCTGACTGGACAAGTACTGTCACCTCATCTTTTGATGGAGCAGGTATTTCTTCCTTACTGGTACAGACTAAGTCACTTGAGCTTGCAAATTCATTCTCCTACAATTAATAAAAAAGTAATGTAATAGACAAATAAGTTAGAAGACCTTAGGATTCAAACCTCCTCCCCAGGAGACTAAGAACAGTCCTTATAGAAAAATAAAGAACACCAAGAAAAGTTGTTGCAAGCTTTCTGAAGCTTTTCATTACAGTTAACACATAAGGATGTTAACTTGACAACAGACTGAAGTAGTCTGTTTTCAAAAAAATACTATTATTCCCTGAAATCAAATCTCCTGTTTCAGTGTTGGCAGAGACTTGAGGCACAGCTGCAAAAAAACTCAAATAATTTTTCCCCACTGGATGTTTTAGTTCTAAAACTGTACTGTCTCACACGTATATGAAGTAATTGTACAAGTTTAATAACAAGAAGTTCAGTAAAGATTTAGCTCTTACTTTCATTTCTTGAATTTTAGCTTCTGACTTTAAGTCTTCCATACTGTCACCTTCAGTATCAGTGCTGACACCACAAATCGGTGTAGAAGGAACCTGCAGAGCTTTTGTTTCAGCTTTCTCCCCAGGAGCTGGCTTCTTTTCCCAAGTAGCAGCACATTCTCTTTCACTGCTGGATTCACTTTTTCCTGCAAGGCCTACTGTAAACAATTAATGGAAAGTAACTGTGAAGGCAGCTAAATACTGAAATAATTTTTGGCCCATACATTGTAAATTAACCTCATAATAGCCAGATCAACTTGAAGACAGACCTCAAGAGTTTTGCAGACAGCATTACTGTTTAAATAGTGGAAGTGAAGACTGACTAACCTAACTTGGGGTGACTAGAACTGAAAATAAAACATCCGTGGTTTTTTTACTGCTGTCAGGGAATTTCCATGCAGTGATGAAGAGTTTCATCATGCAGCTGCCACTGCTACTAAGTTCCTTCAATATGTCCTCATATTTCAGATGGCTCAATCCTTCTAGCACATATCCTCAAAAAACCCCCAAACTTTACTTCCAGAAGTACCTACTCAGATTTCAAGTTATGCAACACTGAAGTCTGACATGCAGTGAGACATACATAAGCAAGTCATCTACACCTGTACTTTTAGTATAGAGGCCAAATAGCTTTTTTCTTTTAGATTGAACATTAACTCACAAGCTTAAATTGACTAACTGCAGAAGTAGCAAGTATTCAAAGATGCAGACAACTTTCTCTTGAGCAGCATCATGCCAAGCTGAATTTTTCATAGTCAGAAGGAGCTCAAGACAGGAAGAGACCTTCATGTTCTTGTTTAGAGATCACCTGGAATATACATTTATGCTTCAGGTACCCCTTTACTGCTAACAGTTTAACATATTGAGCTTAACTCTGTACTTTGAGATGCAGCTTTTCTGCACCCAGCATCTGTGCTTCTAAAAACCATCCCAGGAAAAATAAAATTAAGCTCTGCCCATGTGTCCTTCAGATTCAGAGTTTATGTTTCAGCACATGAAGCACAATAATTAAAATTTCTTAAGACATACCTTTTACAGGACCTTGCCCTTTCTTTTTCTCTTCTGAATCACTGGGATAGAGTCTTCCATTAAGTTTCTTAACGGCTGTTTCATAGTCTTCATCTTAAATACAGGAAACAAAACTAAGTTCTCAGGCACACTCTAGGTCAGAAAAGTCTGCTAAGCTCTTCCAACTCACAAGGCTAGCAAGCATACATAATTTTTGCTTATGTTTTAAGAGTTACACAAGTCAACAAGTAAGCTTTCACTTCTAGTTTTGCTTACATGTGCTCCAGTGTGCTGTTAACACTTTTTCTCAGCCTAGTTTGCTACAGATACATGGCACAGGTTTTGTTTTTAAAAAACACATTTCTTACTGAACAGATTTAGGAAAGAAGACTGAAGATTTTTTACATAAAAACTTGCAAGCTCAGGTATTTGTGGGAGGGGGCTTGTCTTCTCCCATTTTCTGTTGAATTAAATGGAATTCTGAAACATTGTAAGTATTTGCTGCTGAATACATCAATCACTTTAATTACATGCAATAAGGTTTGACATAAAATAAGTTTATAGTATTAGGAATTTGCTTTAGAAGAAAAATAACTCATTAGTATAGCATTCAGGGAACCTGAGATTGTTTGCTTTTAATAAAGACTGCCTTGTATTTGTCTCAAAATACTTACTAAAGTAAGTCTCTTGCTCAAATACCTGATTATTTAGTCTTACCTGACCAACTGCCTTGGTGATGATGTCAACACCCATAATACACCAGACAAATACCCTTAGTCAGCCCTGGGCCTCCACTGTACTACGTATGCTGTTTTGCAGACTTGAGCATACATCTTTGGCCATAAGGACATTGACAGCCTTACTTCCCATTGGCCCAAACAAAAATATTTGAATGCTAGCTGAGTATCTCAGGTTGGACAGGACCCATAAGGATCACCACCTGCAGCTCCCTGCTCCTTGCAGGAGTACCTAAAACCAAGCTGTATGACTGAGTGCGTCACCCAGATGTTGCTTGACCTCTGATGGGCTCGTTGCTCTAACTACTGTCCTGGGGAGCCTGTTCCAGTGTGAACCCTCTCAGCAAAGAACCTTTTCCTAATCTTTCCCCCAACAGCTTCATTCCATTTCCTTGTGTCCTACAGTAGAGCAGCAGAGAGAGATCAGCACCTCCTCCTCTGCTGATGCCCTTGAGGAAGTTGTGGACTGTGACGAGGCCACCCCTCAGCCTTGTCCTCTCCCAGCTGAACAAACAAAGTGACCTCAGCCACTCCCGAGTCTGGCACTCAAGGCCCTTCACTTTGGTCACCCTCCAACAGTTTGATGTCCTTCTTACACACAGGCACCCAAAACAGCACACAATGCTCAAGGTGGGGCTGTACCAGTGCAGTATATTACACCCTTTTCCACATTTTACAAAAATGCAGTACAATTAGAAACTTTGGGACTCCTTACCATCATCCTCGTCACTCACATATCCAGGCTTGTTCTTGTAACAGAAGAATGTAGAAGGGAGCTTGAGGAAGTCAGCAAGAGCCCTCTGTTCAGGGGTAGGTGTTAACTCGTAAACTATTACAACCTCATCAGATGGAACATCATCCTCTGACAGGGTGGTCTTCTCAGCTTTTTTACAGAAATTGAACAAACCATTAAAACGGAGTAATTTCAGAACAGGAAATAACATTAACCTCACATTATTATGGAACTGAATTAATTCTAAGGGCCTACTTATTTTCTCTTGATATACAGGAAACAAAAATCAAACTTACAGGATGTTAGGACAGAACAGCAAAACTTACATGCTGTTCTATTGCTTTTGGAATTCAAGTATTAAAACAAAACACGGCTGCATCTTTTTTTATTAAAAGGATTGTTTAATTAAGTCCTCATGTCAAATAAGAGATACGAAGAAGAGGGACAGAGGTGTCAAACAGAGGTGAACAGGCAAACTTCAGGCCTGAAAAAAAGTGAAGTTGTGTACAACAACCTGCCCAAGCAACTGAACAGAACTCATTTCAGATTACTTATGGGATAGCTGATCTTTTTATTACCTACTCCAAGCTTACCATAATAGCTCTTCCTGAAACTTTTATTGTTACAAAAGTAAAGTAATTCTTAGTTCCACTATCAAAAACAAAAAAATATTGCTTTCAGCCTATTTAACTAGCTTTTGCAGCAAGGAAATATCACCATCAATTTTATTATTTAGCTTTTTGTTTTCTCTCCTTCAACATTAAATTGTTCATTCCACCAGTACTGGAACAGTGCATGATCAGTGTCGAGATTAAAGCTGAAAGTATAGCCTAGAGCAAACTGCAGATAAGCACATAGCTGTAAGAGCAGACAGCTTTGGAAACCAATATTTGAGTTTATTATGAGAGAACGGAAGCAAAGAGGGAGGATGTAGCGATTTAAACAGGTATGGTTTGGCTGGGGTTCTGCTTGTTTAAGTTTAAGTGTTGTTTTGAGAAGGGGAGCTTGGGGATAAAGGTCTAAGAAACAAATCTGTGAACTATTATTAAGAATTACCCCATAAGCACATCAATAGCCACAATAGCTGTTTCCAATAACAAAATTATTGCTATAGTACCTCAGCCAGTATATATAGTACCTCAGAAGTGTTCTCCAGATTTAAGCTAGTTAGCAGAATCTGAAGGGTATTCTCAAAAGGTCACTGGGCTTTTCATTAAAAAATTTTTGTAAATCTGTGGCACAGTGCAGTCAGAGGAAACCTAAATCTCCAGCTAGAAAACAAACTAGTACGCAGTTCCTGAAAAACACTGATTTTTCTGATCATACAATTTAACTCATCATTGCAAGTGGAGACAAGGACAGAAGAGACATGTTTACAGACAAAACCTTTGATCCCCTGACACAACTGACACACTAAAATAAGTCTGTTTTTTAAAAGCAGTTTTCTCACTAGTATCTTCCAGTAGATTAAGAGCAGTATAAAGTAAAGTAAAAGCAAGATCACAAGTACTGATTCAAACTTAGTATTACCCCTGCAGTCTTTACTCCACCTTTGATTACAAGTTGATAATTTCAGGCATTCATACACCAGAGCTACAAAGTAAATCAAAATCATCACCAGCACACTCTTGTAGACTAACTGGTTTTGCTCAGAGTTTTAGATCTCAATAACTTCTCTGAGCCTGCAGAAAGTAGACGTAGGATAAAATTCTTGAACAGCAAATTTCTAAGTTCATATCATGACTGCAGGCTATAGATGTTTTCATACATCTTCTCAGAATCTTATCCAAAAAACTCACTCACTCTAGCTGATGTAAGGATTAGAACTAGATCTAGTACTGTGTTATGAAGATATGCAGATATCCTGCATATTACCATGTGTTTTATTCTTTCAGATACAGTTAAACAAGTGTCTTAACTGGACTATAAGGTTGCACCAACTTCACCAGATGTTTAAATGTGGAGCATTTAGTCCTACAGCAAAAAATCAGCTTTCCTTAGGTCTAGAAAATTTTCAAAAATGTATCTCTGAATGTAACAAAACACCTCTTTCGAGACAGTCAGGTAGATGGTAAAAGCATGTGCTTTCTTTAATCTGAGCAGTAGAAATCTAGCCAGAAGCCGTGGCAACAAATACACTGTTCCAGTGTTTTACCACACTCATTGCTCATCAGGTTTGACAGTATTTAAAAAGAGTTATCATGCAGTCTCTCTCAGTACCCTTTGGGCAAAATAGCTGAATAAGACAAATACATTAAAGGTCACTTCAGATTAGTCAACAGGTAAAGTTCCCCATGAAACTCATCTATCAAACACTGGAATAATATTCTAGTGTTCCAAACATCTACTCAAAATGATAAAAGACTTCAACAACAAAGACTACTGTAGCAAAGACCTTAAATATATCTTCACAGGCAGCCATGAAACAAACAGCCATGCATACATACAGTGTATTCTGAAAAGACTGTTGGTTTTAGGATAATAGAACTTTCTACTCTGGGTGAAAAACTCCACACAAAATATTGTTAGTATACGGAAGAAACAAAATTCAGGACAATATCTTGCACAACACTTCTTTTCAATGCTGTACTTTCACTTTTGTTTGAACTGACATTAAGACCAGGTAGGTTTTAATCTCTCAAGCTAGTCACAATACTGATATTTCCTCTCATGCATTGATCAATGAGTATCTTCTGAGTAAAAGAGGAAAGCACCAGTTTAAACCCTAAAGCACGGAAGAGCTACAGTAGCCTGCAACTGACATGACTCAAACTTGTAAAGCACTGGTGTGGTTCAAGTCCAGCTGGCAATTAAGCATCACAGAGCTGCTGGCTCATACCCTGTAACCTGGTAGAATGGGGAGGAGAATCAAATGTAAAATTTGTATGTTGAGATAAGAACAGTTCAGTAATTGAAACAGAAATGAAATATAATAATAGTAAATAATGATATTAAAAGGAAAAAATAAATCTCAAGGAAAAACAAGTGATGCACAATACAACTGCTCACCACCTGCTGACCAATGCCAGACTCCATTTCCTGCACTCCTACTGGTCCCTCTTCCAGGTACCTCCCCCGGTTTATAAACTTGGCATGATGTTCTGTGGTGTGGAATATCCCTTTCGCCACTTTGAGTCACCTGTCCCAGCAAAACTCCCTCCCAGCTTTTATTTGTGTACCTCCTCAATGGCATAGCATGAGACAAGAAAGAGTCCTTGACTTACGGTAAGCACAGCTTAGCAGCAACCAAAACATCAGTGTGTAATCAGCATTATTCTCACACTGAATCTAAAACCCAGCACTGTACCAGCTACTGAGAAAAAATTAACTTTATCCCAGCCAAAATGAGAATGAGAACTTACACAAAGTTTATAACCAGACCTGAGAAAAACGGAGATGCATGGAGGTGCAGAACTAAGAGGTTAGATTTCTTCTGAATGTTGTTCTAGCACAACTCAGAAACCACTCCCCTAAAGAGGTTCCGCATGACAAAGCCTCACATTTTATTTGTACTGGGTAGGCTTGAAAACCTAATTTATAAAGGACTTCTCAAACTCCTTTAAGTCAGACCTCAAAGACCAAAAAGTTACACTGAAGACAATTATCAACTGTAAATCACTAAATATATAATCACAACCTAATTAGCAGAAAAGTAAAACTGAAGAATAGTCTTAAGTACCAGAAAGGCTTATTTTGTTTGTTTCTTTAATTACATCCCCCTTGCCATATGCCCCCAATATAAAACCACAATCAATTCGAAGTAGGAAAAGTTCCTGCATGTGTGCATTGGCACAGAATGTTTAATCACTTCACATCACAGACATCATATTATGTAAATAGAACTGAATTCTTAAACTCCATCCACAGGGATGCTTGAAAACACAGAGCAAGTGACTTTAGGCTATGTATACAGAACAGGAATTCAGTGTTGAAGTAAGAACAGCTTCTTGAATGACATTTTAAAACAATGTAAGATACTAATATTGGAAGACTGTCTTATGCAGACCAGAAGTTTGTTATTTAAAATTTAAATACTTTTAAAACTATGTCAGTTGAGCATGCTTACAGCAAGCATCCTTGCAAGCAGCACTGGTAGTAACATATAATCAGACAATAAGCTATAAGAGTTTTGTTTACAGGGTCTGAATGTAAACAAATTGGTTACAAACTGGAAGAAGTTTTCTAACCAGCTAAGGTGGGCTTCAGATTATACATGAAGTATAAAGACATAAGTGGCAGCTAAGGAGGTGGCTCTCACTTCTGTGCGCTCTTTTTAGAAGCGCAGCAGTTAACACTGATAATCAGGAAACTGAAGCGAACATTTCCACAGAGGCTAACTACATTCAAGCTCTTTACCAGATAAGCTGTCTCAAGATCTTCAGGCATATTTCATTGACATGGAGTAATCCACATTAGGCATTCTCTGAAATAACAACGTAATTTCTCTAGAAAAAAGGAATTTTAAGAGATCCAGGGTACATGCTTAGTAAAATTGTGATGGAAGAAGTGCAGGGCACATATCCTCAAAAAATAAGGCAAACATAAGCCAAAAGCTTAAACAGGGCCATCCATTGTGCTGACTCACGTAAACATACTAAAGGCTAGAGACATTCTTTAACACGACAAATACAGTAGTCAGACGCATAATTTCAAGTACTCTCCTTCAGCATGCATGTTAATTATAAGGACTACTGAGCCAACTGCTTTGACACAGCTAGGTTATTGTCCATGCCTGCTAGAGTGTTTTTATCACACATTCAGTGCAGTACGTAAATACCTTTACTATTAGGTTGCAAGGAGGATGTGCTTGTCCAAAAGGCCATGGGATTAGATTTAAAAAGGCTAAAATTAAATCCTAAAAAAATAAATTGTTGGTATATAAGTGTTTACCTGGAATTTTAAAAGGATAAAACAGACTTATCTATGTTCTGCAAGTATTCCATAGTCACATTTCACAGCAGGAAATTTCATCTGGTAATTCTACACAATGTTATCCAACCCATGTGAATGGACTGCAGCTATCATCTTCTGCCATGACACTTTATTACACTTTAGCTAGTAGACAGGATGTGTTCATAATTCTGAGACATCCCATCCTTCTCACAAAGTCATTTCAGCACATTATAATGGTCCTGTCACAGCCACAGCTTCTGCCTGTGCATCTTTTTTGTACTGTGACAGAAACAATACAACCGAGTATGCAATCACAATCTCTTTTCAGGCTAAGGAAGCAGGCTGATATCTGGTGTTAAGCTACACAACCAAAATTGCAGAGGCCTGTATTTAACACTTTGTGAAACAAAGGTATAGACTAATTCCACAACACCCATCTACTCAACCATGGGGATAAGGCAAATTTTAGCTGAAGCATACATCTGCTGTTCTCACACTTTGCCACTCAGAGCTAAGGCTCGGATACGTACAACATCAACTACCTATTTAAGCCCCAAAAGAGAATCCACAGGTTCTTTGAGCATTTAAATCCAAGATTCAGATGCAGCTCTTCACAGTTTAAGTTCTCTATCTGAAATACCTGTTCTCAGTAAACAAATTTTCATCCTGAATCATACATTTTCATTTTTATTTGAAAATAAATCGACTTAAAATTCCCTCCTTTAGTTGAAACTCTGGAGAACATCTGGATACCTGCATCAAAACTGAAAGAAACTACCTATTCTCAAGAGAATAGAGAGTAATGAACAGCACAGAACTGACTGCTTAATAAGTTACATACTTGAATAAATTACTAGTTCAACTGACACTCACCTTTTTCCAGAATTCTAAATGAGAAGTTAGATGGTCCATCTTGCGTTGAAGGAGGCAAATTGTCTACCTTGCTGTCTACAGGCTTCTGAGTAGCATCTGAGGTTTTTGGAGGTTCAGAGACTTCCAGTTCTTTCTGTGCTGTGTTCTGAGATGCTGGAATATGGCCTTCACTCTTTCTTGGGGGATTAAAACTGAAGCCAAAGAGAGAACCTGTGGCTGAAGTATTTCCAAATGTGAATGTCTTTGACTTTTCATTACTGAAAATGCTCTTGACAGATTCAGATCCAAATACAAATTTTGGAGGAGAAACCACTGTTTTTGTTGGTGTTTCAGAAGTATTTGACACCTCTGCAGCCTCTACAGTTGCATCAGAAGTATCATCACCATGGCTGACATCAGTTCTTTCTCTGGTTGTTTCTTCTAGCACAGCTACAGCATTTTTACCACATGGAGATTCCTTTGGTGTATTGGCACGAGAAGAAAGAGGTGTTATCAGTGTCTCTCTCTCTTGGGCATGTTTTGCTTCATCAAAAATTTGCTTAAATGAGTCTGCAACATCTTGCAGCTTGAATCGCACAGCCAGAAGTTCTACTTTTCTTTCCCCATCTGCAAAGTCACATGCAGTCCATACCCATGCTCTATCAGATCCTTTCATTTGCTGCATATTCATATCTGGTGTTATCCTATGATTGGCACAGAGTTTTAGTACCTGGTCCCTTCTCATTACTATACGCACTTGTTTGTTGTCATAGTTCTGCAATATCTTGATATCCCCAATCCCTCTCTCTTTCCACTGATTTGCATCTTTGTCATATCTGTAGAGCTTGGCTCTATGACTGAAGACAACTTGCTCATTTTCTTCACCACTGGTCACTTCCACGAGATCAGGCAGAGGTACCACAGGTTCAAAGTACTGTCCATCCCTTTCCTCTTCTTGAGTAACATCAGAATCTTCATCTGTGCCGACTGATGTTCTACTCTGATTCTGTTTGGCAGGAGATTTGGATGGGCTCAAAGCAGATTTAAAGCTGAAACTAAAACCGGTGGTAGACTCTCCAAATCTAAACAGATTTTTCCTTACGGGGCTACTTGCAAGAGGTGATGCATACACAGAACTACTTACGCTATCATCCAATGCTTCTTCACGCAAGTCATAGTTATCCCACTCTAGAGTAGGGCCTGTACTTTCAGCATGTGGCTTTATAACCAAATCAGAAGTACTGCTGGCACAAACAGTGTTCACATTTTCCTCTTCTGACAGTTTAGTTTTGTCATCTGTCAGAAAAGTTTTGAGATCTTTTAAGTCACACTTCATTTCTTCTGCTCTCTGTATGAGCTGAGCTGTCCTACCTGTATCAACAAGTTTATGGGGTGTCTGCAGTGGTATATCTAGTAGTAGCCTCTGACATTCTTCAAACTTCTGTTTGAACTCCTCAGCCTGCTCCGGTGTCTTGAATTTTGCTGCCAGCTGTTCCAACTTTGCATCACCATCAGAGAAGTCATTGGCCATCCACATCCATGCTTTGTCTGAGCCAGACAGCTGTTTCAAGTTCATTGTTGTTGTTATCCAGTGATTTGCACACACCTTCAGTACCTGCTCACGCCGCATCAATATTCTTACTTTGCCGTTAACTTCATTTTTAAGAATCTTCAGAATGCCCACCCCACGTTCCTTCCACTGGCTTGTTTCTGGATCAAACCTGAACAGCTTTACTCTCTGGGAGTATAACACTTTCTCATCTTCCTCTCCTGTAAATGGTTCTACTTTTTCAGGCATCTGAACTATAGGTTCAAAATGGATATCATCGCTGTCCTCTGTCTTATACACATCATCATCCTTCTCACTAAGGTCAGCAGATGTGTTTGCTTTGTGATCTGCTTTAGAATTTTGTGAAGAAAACAGCTTTTCACCTGCACCTGAAAAGCCTTTGAAGTTAGGGTCCTTTTTGCCAAATTGGAAACCTTCCCTAGGAGTACTTTTTGCAAGCTCAGCAAAAGTAGAAGTGCTGCTATTTTGCCCAAAAACAAAGTCGCTTTTCTCCTTGGCTGCTGTTTCTTGAAATTGGAATCCACCAATTCCACTGCCTGAAGGCAATTCCTTTTTGTCTTTTTCATCAATGCTTTTTAAGAAACCAGTTGTATGCTCCTTGGATGGTTCATCTTTCTTAGTGGTATTTTTACTAGACTCTTGTATCCCAAATTTAAATCCATCTGTAGGCACTTGCATAGAAAAGCTAAATCCTTCCTTTGCAGACTTAGCTTCAGTATCAGAAGAAACCTGAAATGTAAATGGTGGTGTCTTGCCTTGTTCAAGACCAAACTTAAAGCCTGTTCCCAACTGTCCTCCATCAAGTTCAGGTAATTTACTTTTCAAGCCAAAAGCAGGAGTTGACAAAGCATCACCAGCTGGCTTAGCAGATGGATTTGGTTCTTGGCAGGCTATGCAGGCTAGTGAAGAACTTTCATTCCTCACAAAACAAGTACTACAATCCCACTGACCTTCCTTTTTAGTAAAAAGCCCTTCAAACCCATTTTTCTGTGGCTTACTAGTATCAGCAACAGAACCAAACCCTGGAGCAGCAGATGCCTGAACAGTTGGTACGGATGTACTTGGTTGATTTTGAGGTTTTGGACTCTGACAGGAATAGCAGTTCACATCTTTTGCTTCATTTCGGACTTGGCATACAGAGCAGTCCCACTGACCTTCTTTTTTAGAAAAAGCAGCACTCGAGTCATTTTGAATAGCCTTTGGAGGAATTGCTTGGCAAAATTTAGAGGAATTTTGTTGACCAGATACCGCTGTATTAGTTTTGTTTGGATTCTGGCAGCTGATACACTTGGAGGCAGTAGGCTCACTTCTTCCTAAACAGACACTGCAGTCCCACTGACCATCCTTTTTAGCAAAAACAGATGCAAACTTGTCCTGCAGTGTGTTACCACTTGCTTTGAAACTTGCAGAGCCAGTTAATGGGGTGCCATGTGTTTCCCACATACCTGGATTTGGACTTTGACATGATACACAATTCTTTGCAGCTGCTTCATTTGGAACTAAACATACTTTACACTCCCATTGATCCTTCTTCAAGAGATGCTGCCCAAACCCACCAGAAGAACAGGCTTGCTGAGCATCCTTTCCAAATGAAATAGTAGTGCTAGATGCAGTGGATGTAGCTGTAAGGCTGCCTTTGCTGTCAGGTTCACTGCTTGCTCCATCTTTTGAAAACTGAAAGCCCAAGTTCATGGTCCCAGAAATGGTTCTGCTAGGCTCCCTGGTGTCCTGATTTGCTGTTTCTTTTGCAGTCCCACTGCTCTGAGCCACAGATGTGTCAGCATTTGATCCCAAAGATTTTAAAATATTCTGTGCCTCCTCAAACTTTTTTTTGAAAAGCATTGCTTCTTCAGGTGTTTTAAATCTAATTGCAAGCTGTTCTGGTTTTGGCGATTCATCTGCATAGTCTAAAGCATGCCATACAAATGACTTATCTGATGCAGCATTTGGAGTTAATTTCATATCAGTATTTATGTAGTGATTTGCACAGATTTTCAGCACTTGGTCCCGTCTCATTAAGAGACGGAATTTGCCAGATACTTTATGTTTCAGTATTTTCACATTTCCAATACCCCTTTCTTTCCATTCTTTAGATTCTGCATCAAAACGGAAGAGCTTGGCTCTGTTGCAGAAGAATTCTTCTTCATCTTCCTCACCTGTCTTTACTTCAATCTTATCAGGAAGTGGCACCACAGGATCAAAATGAGGACCATCGTCATCCTCATCTCCACCATGGGTGCTTCCTCCCTCTGTTTCATGACTTCTATTGGCCAAATCTGAATTTGAAGCCGTAAATACAGACTTGCTTGTTTCTTGAATACTAAATATATCATTCTTCTCAAAACCTATGTTTTTGTGTGCATTTTGTCCCATGTTTTCTCGAAGAGAGATGCCTGGAATATGTTTACTGCTAAAATTGAAGATATTTCTTGAACTATTTGTGGGATCGTTAACTGGCTTTTGTTCAATGTATCTATCATCCTGTAAAGGTTTGTCAGATGTCAGAAGATCCAAGAGGCTTTCTCTACTATTAAAAGGTGCATTAAGGGGCTGTGGTGCAACTTGAGAGGGAGAAGAAAAAGTGAAGTCTCCATCATTAGACTTGAAGTTAGGCTTAAATTTAAAAGTTGTCGGCTGACTTGGCTGTGCTGGTGTTGGCAGAGGCGTTTTTGATCCTTCTGCTGTTCCCGGCTGTCCAAATTTAGGCATTGCTTTCGGTTCTGCAGGCTTTAAAGTGGGTGGTGTGACTGAACGGTTTGTGAAATACCCTGGTTTAGGCAGTGTTGGATTGGTGCTCGCCTGTGGGACGCTGTAGTTGTAATAGTCATCACTTGTACGAGGAGAAATGAGGGTAGTACCAGGAGAATCAAAACGCAGAGGTGGGCCATACATTTCTTGGGAAAACATACAACCAGAAGTGTTTTGCAGAGGTGGTGTATGCATTGGTGGTGGTTGATAGGAATATATATGTGGCTGAGGTGTAAGTCGGTTCATGCCATAAACAGGAGGCTAAAGAAAAAGCAGAAAACAAGTGCTCTGCTTATTAAGGTAACAAAGAGGACAAAATCTTATTGTGCTGGAGCCCATGTAACATGCACTCTGAAACAAAAGGCATGCTTTCAAAGTTTAAACCTAAACTAGCTTTACCTTAGTTTAAACTGATTAGCTTAAAACTTGAAGGGCATTTGAGAACAAGCCTTGAAAAAGAGGCACAATATGAATGGGTTTCTTTTTCATGAAAAAAAGCTTTGCAAACCCCATTTTCTTTTGCCACACAATTAAGGGGGGGAATAGTAAAGTGCTATCATACATGCGCCATAGGAGAAATGTACACACATATAACATAAATTTTTCTGGCTTTTCCTCCCAAACTCCATACCCCAAAAGTTAAGCAGGGAGACAAATCATTTTATCCCTAGCAGTCCAAGTTCACCAAATTCTACACAAGGAACTGCAATTACATCCAGCTAGGTACAGATCAAAACCAGTCAGTCAGTCATTTTCAGGAGATCATTGGAAGCAACTTAGGGAAATAAATTTATTCTCACCTTTGTTGGTGTTACATTGGTTGCAGCAGTTCCCAGAAGATACTGAGAGTTATAGGCAGGTGACTGGCTGTAGAACACAGATGGGCCAGTGGTAGCAACTAAAAAGGAACACCAGGAAAACAGTTAAACACTTATCTTTCCTTGTTGCTGTTTTCTATAGACTCCTCCCAGCAATCAGTTTTTAACTGTGAATCATTAATGCATTTTAGCATTATTTTCAAACATCTTGTTTGATTTAGTTAAGCATTTAGATAAAAATTCTGCAGCAACTTGCCTGTTAAGGGGGCTTCATGAAGATTTTGTGCTCTCTGATAACTGTCTGGCATTGTATCTGTTCCATAGTTTTCAGCAGGCCACCGATGAGAGGCATTTGTATTGGAATTATTAAGTTTCATTTCTTGCATTTCATTCTGCCGAGACAGGGTGCCAAGCACAAGTTTAAGTATCTATTGCAAAGGTATTTGTTGAAGAAAATATAAGGCATGATCCCTACCCTTTTGCTATTCAAAAGCATGTTCAATCCACGGGGTGGGAGTAATTAAGGAAAAAAAAAAAAACAAACAAACAAAACAAACCAAGAAGTACCTGCCAGATCATGCAAGGCACGCCCATGGAGTACAAAGTACTCTCATTGTGTTCTAAATCCAGAACAAGCCGGTAAAAAAGCCAAAACCAAGTGGATGAATACCAAGCTGATAAA
The DNA here is from genome assembly GCA_013399875.1 of Gymnorhina tibicen. Lineage (NCBI taxonomy): Eukaryota > Metazoa > Chordata > Aves > Passeriformes > Artamidae > Gymnorhina > Gymnorhina tibicen. The sequence continues at coordinate 1,258,241 of VXAZ01003150.1, forward strand.
AGCAGAATTCTTTCTACATATAGAAAGGGTCCCTTAGACAGGTTGCCTCAGCACTCCTGTCCAAGTCCCAAATAGGAGCTTTTAAGCAGAAAGATTTACTCTAGCACTCATTTTAAGCAGCTATTTACAGAAAATAATTCTAGGAACTGTAAGTTAGCCCATGCTCTTATCACTAGATCCTTACCGTAACACTAAAAGGCCAACAGTTCTTTACTGAATATGGTGACAGAATTTTTACCTTTAAAGCTTCCACTTGCTGACAAATCATTTGAAGTATAGATTTATGGTCTTCTGCCCACTGAGGGGGAGTTTTCGGAGAGAACTAGGAAAATAAAAGTTAATTGATTCACTTGAATTTTTCTTACAAGATAACAATCCCCTGAAATAATAACTGGCTAACATACCTTGTAGGTCTTAGTTGGCGAAAGAGAGAACTTGGTTGGTGATGGAGTGGAATGTTTCATTGCTGAATCCACAGATCGTGACAGACCATTTCTGAAGGCAAGACTTCCCTCTTCACCATTCTCACCAAGTTCCTGGATCACTGTATCTAACACTTCCCTTACAGTTTCAATAGACACTGGCAACTATAAAGTTATTTCAAACATGAGTCATGACTGCAATTCTCCCTCAGACCAAAAATTACATTCAGAATTCTGGCTAAGCAATTCACAAGTCTTTCATTACAAAAATACTGGGGCTTTTTTCAGCAAAGCTCTAAACCTGTTAAGATTCACATAAAACAATTCACACAAACAATTTTATTTTTTCAAACTATCGAAGTAAGATAGTTGCAAAAGCTATTTATTTACATTAAAGCTGTAATTTCACCCACAGGGTAACCAGGATACCACATGATCTGGTAGGTTACAGAAATTACCCAGAATTTAACTTGCCTTAATACAAAGCCTGGTCTAAAGAAAAAAAAAAAAACAAAAAACCACCTAACTTGAATGCAAAGGATTTCATTTTTCAAACAGTAACCTAAGCTACTGTGTGCCTTGGAACAAGTTTTTAAAGCAAGAATTACTTACTTTCTCAGTTAATGACATATCTGAGGAGCTTTCCGCAATAATTTTCATTAGATAATACTTGGCTTTCAGAAGGTAAGCTTTGTGCTCCTCGTGTTCTTCTGGCAGCATGACATCATTTTCAATCTCTTCTGCTTTTCTTTGGAAAATCTAAAGAACAAGATGCAGAGTGAATAGTATCAGTCAGAAGGAAACTGAATAAAGAGAAGCATCTCTGGGTAAAGCAATTTACCAACTTACAGACTTACCACGGCAAGATTCCAGTATGAAACCACATTCTCAATACCTTCAAATGCTAATAAAGCATCATCAATTTTGCCATCAACTGCATCCAACATAGCAAATGCTATCTGTGCCTCTTCCTCATATGCTGCAACCTGAAAGACCTACAAATAAAGTGAAGGAAAACTTGTACTTAATAATGGAATGACATAACCTTTTTTCCTATAACACAGGGAGAACTCTTTTTCAAGAAAGTTGGTACGGAGAGTGTTCAAATCATAAACACCATTTTAAAGGTAAGACCAAAGTTGTAAGGAGAGAATTTTCTCCCTTTATAAAACACTATTACCAAATCTCATCTTTAAGAGTTTCATAGTAATAACTATATGGAATAGTACAATGTAGACAAAAATCCCACAACTATGTACATTTCTGACACAGACCCTCTCTTTAGCCTTGGCTCAATCAATCTGTACCTGAATGTCTACACTATGGAAGTGTTTGAAGAGAGGATCAGTAGGTTCAGAAATACTCCTCTTCTTTTTGACAATTTCCAGCATAGGCAGAACTTTCTTCCAGTAGTAGACACTTCGTCCAATATATTCCTTCTGGTCATAGAAGGAGTTAAGGTTAATTCCCTGGTGAAGAAAAGGGAACAGATGCATATGTTACTTCAGCAAATTCAAGACAAAATGCTATTCCTGCATATCCTTCTCCTGTTTTCTTTAGGAGTTCCAAAGTCCTTCTCTGACACTAAGCAGAGTAGCTATGCAAAGTAACAGACATGTAGAAAATAACACTACAGTTTAAGACAGGAGTGACTAGAGGAACAAATCTGCCTGATAAAATAATCAGCTGTTCTTAATAATACACAGTCATCTGATCCCCCATCCCTTGAGTCTGTTCACAATTCAGAAAACAGAAAAAACCACTTTAGCTTCCACATATTTAAAAATAATCTCAGCTTACTGTTTTCTGCAAGCTTTTTGCCCAGTGTATGATTAAGGCAGGTTGAAGGCCATGCTTCTCCAGTGTTCGCAGAGTACTTATGCCATGCTGTACAATGAGCCTCAGCTTTGCTGCTGTTCCTGGTCTGAATATCAGAAGAAACATTCCTTGATTAATATTTTCTGGTTTTCATCTGTTCACATACCATTTATTTGATTAATACAACCTGCGACTTAAGTCCTAACTTGCCTCTAGGTTAGAAATGCATTGTTAGAAATGAAAATTCTGTTTTTAGAAATCTTTCAAGCATATCAAGTCTCTACTACAACAAAGCTTCAATGCACAAAGTACATCCAAAAAAATTAATTTTACAAGAATCTATTGGGACCAATCCAAGCTGCTGTAGCAGATGCTCCCTAAAGGCTCGATCAAACATTTCCAAACTGAAAAAGCCTTACACTGATTTTCTCTGAAGAAGAGTACGAACAGCATCCCACCACGATCTTTGCTTTTCAGTATAGAGTTGTTTGCATATTGGCAATGGTAAGAATTGAGGCTGATGTGCACTGTAGTGAGAATTAAACTTCTCTTGCAGTTGTAAGTTGCTAGTGAATACCACCCCAAGTAGGAATACCTGTTTTTAAAAAAATAAAGTTGTTAATTACAAAAAAACTTAATTTTTATGGTACATTAAAGAACTTGAAAGTTACTTACTTCAAGGTCTAAAAGGCAAATAGATTCAGGAGCATCTGTCTCAAGTCTTGATGTTTCTTGGGGCAAGTGAAAAAGCTGTTTTAACCATTTGCGCATGGGGGGTAAGACTGACATGGAGTTCCACTGCAATCCAAGCCACACGAGGTGCTGGAGACTGCCGCTGTGCAATCGAATGGCACCTATGCAAGAAACAAGGTTGGATGCAAATTGCAAGTCCTCAATACTACTATCTGATAAAAGCTGGGTTTCACATTTCCCTCTGTCAGAGCAGCCAAAGACACTTTACAGACCAATGAGCATCAAGATTCCAGTTTTCACTTATGAAAGGTTACAAATTTCAGAATAGGTGAACTTGGTATGTTTGGCTAAGTGCTCAAAGCCATCAACCGCTTAAGCTTCTGAGGGGATGACTGTCATCATTTCTATTCTCACCTTATTCGGTCCAATAAATAACTAATTTTAGCAAAATTTTATCCTCCAAAAATCCTTAAGGAATTATTGAAGAACTTCTTTACATTGCGATAAAGTATAAGTCTTTCCTATGACATTAAGGCAACTTTGGACAGCTAGTCCAGGTATCTGTCTTTTGTTGCAGTACAAATATTTGTGTACCAGTACCTCTTCCCACAAGTATTTGCAGAAGAGGTTCTGGTACACAAAGCTGTGTTGAGTTTCAGAAATTAACACCTCTTACCAATATCGTATTTATGAAGTTCCACTTGCACTGGTGCTTGTGTACTGACATTTCCAATATCATCAGTGCCAATAAAAGACCTCTCCCTAGAAGCTCCACTCTCAAACAGGCTATCAAACAATGCAAATGAACCGCTCTTGTTTGCAAATGATTCCACAATCTCTTTGAAGAAGTCTTGCTTGCCATGACTTAAGTTCAGCAGCATATGACCTAGAAAACAAAAATATCACTTCACATAAAAAAAGCAGTGAACACAAGGAAAGTAGTATTTGCTATGCTGGACTGCTCTTTGCTACTGAAGGCTGGATAGGAATCAGGATTTCCCCTTATGAAACCTACAAACTGTTCAGGTATGTTCTCCCTGTAATTAGGTCAGTGTTTCAGCACATAGGCTTTCCAAGCTTTTAGTGACAACAATCCCAAGGCATTTGTAAATCCAGTTCCTTAGGAAAACAAAGCCCTCTTACCATGACTATTCTAAGGGCATTGCAAGTTGATCTTAAAATAAATAGCTGTAATACAAGCAGAAGTCTGTATTAACAAAATCCATTCTGAAGTAAATGAACCTGATGTCTAATGTGTTTATCTGTTTTCATCTAGGCCCTCTAAGAATTTTATAGACTGTAACACTGTCTATACTTGGCAGCAAAAAGAACAAAGCTGATGTACAAGTGAAAGGATGAAAAGATAAGGGAAACAAACTAATATTTTCTTTCCGTCTTGGGGCTAACAATAGTTGCAAAATAGCATCAGCAGGCAGAAGCTATTTCCAGTACATTTAACAGATGATAAAAGCTAAATTCTACCTTAGCATGCTAGAAAGTCAAAAAGGAGGAAAAAATCCAGCTACTTTTGAAACAAAGAGAACACACTACCAGCATGCTTAAGAGGAGAAAAATAACTTTAGGTGTCAGAACCAAACTACTGTTTTGTTTTACGTATGTAGTCAGAATCTATAAAGTTTTACTATATATTGAAGTGATAGCATTATAAGATATGCAAATGTGTTCTTTAACAAATCTTAGCCTTTACAGTAAATCTGCAGCACTAAAATGGAACTATGCAACTATTTTTTAATTACCAGACTGGCTTTTTCGATCACAGGCCAACACTTCTAGCATATCTTGTCCAGTTTGATCCCCCTTTATGAGTTTTGACTTTGGTTTAGGAACCTGGTGAAGTAAGGAGAAAATTGTTACAGGTTTTTCACAGTAAGAGCACAACATTTAAACGAATCTTAGAAATTAGGAAACAACCTTCTTTTTAGCATCAGGAAGCTATAGAAAAACAGGCATTATTCATTCTGAAGGTACATGTATTGGACTGTGGTTCTGTGTGGGATGGGCGAAGAAACCAGAGAACCCACTAAAGCCCAGAGATGTGCAACTATAGCTATTAAAAGTAACATTAAGTGTACTCAAGAGCAAGTAATACCTGCAATGCAAGCAATGGTATAAAAAGGATAGTCAAGGCAAAGAATTTCTAAGGCAAAGAACTTTGATTTTTTAAATTCTGTTGTCTATCCAACAAGTATATGGGAACTATTCAATTCCTCTCCTTCCCTCCCTATAGGAATAACACTCAACATGTGTATTTGTTGTATTATGAAAAAGGAAATAAACTGCAGGAAATCAATACACTAATACTTAATCAGGTTACTCTGGTAAGGGGAACAGTTGAAGGTGTACTTTTACCCTATTCGTGTCATTTGAAACTTTTAAACAATTGTGAAAGAGGAGAGTTTGGCAAGTGAGAACATAGTTCTCCTTGAGATACACAAACACTAGTTCATCTCAGGAATACAGGAATTCAACACATGCACAGCAAGAACATTTCAAGAAAAGCATCAACTACAGGCTTAGACTGAAAAATCATTTACCTGGAAACTCAGGAGATAACACAATGCTGCTAGTTCACACACCGCTCTCCACTGTGCCTCATTGTCTTGGGCCATTTTCAGCAGCAAAGCTCCAGCATGCATATACAGCTGTCCTTTCATTTCCACATAGGTACGAGACAACTCGTCAGCCGCACTCACATATGGTTTCACTGACTGAAGCGCACGATCAAAACTAAAATGCAGAGAAGACTCGTTCTAAACAGAGTGCAGGTAAAAGCTATAGCAGGTGGTTTTGGTTCATGCTGTTTAACTGTGAATTAACTTTACGAGTCAATCAATGGTAAGTACTGTTTCTATTGCTTAAACCCAAGTTACTAGACAGTACAATCACCTCAAACTCCCAAAGCTCTTAAGTTTATTGAGGTAAATATTACCTAGATAGTTACAGTCTTTTTCATCACATTTTTGCACAGCTACTTTCAAAACTATTGTCCTGAACCACGTGGATAAACTTGTTCACTACTGCAGATTTAGACACACACAGGAGGTATTACTCACTCTGCCCTTTCTTTTCATTCATTTATCAGAAAGGTGCAACATACTGTTTAACGGGCTCTTCAAAAAAAAAGTTACTATAGAAAGTCTAGTAGCTGTAGATTACTATACAATCCCCACTCAGGAGAGGCTTTCCAGAAAACAGTTAGAACAATTTTTCAGTTACTGGACAAGCCTATAATGGCTGTTAGCATTGCCATGATCTGGAAGTACTTCAGATGTAAACATCTTGAAAAGCTCTAATGAAAAGCTCTAATAAATCAGAAGCAGAAAACCCAAGATGATCAATGTTAGAGGAGAAAAATAAAATAAAACACACTTGGTATTAAGCAGTACTCATCCATTCTGTACTGCTTCAAATACTCATGCAACATTAACAGGCTCAAGAATATTTTTACGAAACAATACAGCAGCATAACAGCCATTGCACTACTGAGGAACAAAGAGAAGTTAGTAAAACCAGTAACAAAGGGAAGATAATGGCAAGAAAGAAACACAGACCTTAATCAAATTATTGACTATAAACACTATTTTGTACTACTCTAGGTGCACCACAGATGGTAAGCCTTTAAGTCAGCTGTAACACCACCAGTTTTCTCTGAAGGAGGCTATTCTTCCTTCTGGTGGTTTCCTTCCTCCCTCCCAATTATACTATATAGCCAAAGTTCCTAATTACTCCAGTGTGTTGTGTTATTTAATAATAGATTGACTAGGACAAAGTTGATACACAAGAGGTAGTTTTGGCTTTTCAGTTTGACTTTTTTTTATTGCTTTGTTTGGATTGGAGTTTTTAGGTGGGTCTTTGCTTCCAACTGTCTGGAAAATCTGGATTAGTCAATTGCTGCAGTAGAGAACATTTTCTAACTGAAGGGACAGAAGGTGCAAAGACCCAGGATATAAATGAGTCTTCTCCATGGCTGTGTGCTGACCATTCAAACATCTGCCAAAAGACAGCTTGGGGTTTACACCCAGTAAGAACTGCCCTTGGCGGCCAGTACAGAGAATCTCCTCTCTCACCCAAAAGGAACATAAGCTGTGAAACAGAAGCTTGGCAGATGTTATGTGACCCCAAACAATTCTTAGAGGGTTTTTTCTTACTACAGAAAAGTTTAAACAGTACCTTTCAAGTGCCTCTCTGCATTCCTGAACATCTCTAGAAGAAAGTGTCAGTTTGACAAAGCTGGAATAGGCCAGCAGATGATCTTTCTTGATAGTTCTCCAGTTATTTTTATCAGACTCCAAGTCTTGTAAAGATTCCAGATATTCCTAAAGAAGAAAGTTCATCACAGGATAAGGAACAGTCATCCTTCCATGAAGGCAAGGGCAGTACTTCTCCAAAACACACTAGTAGCATTTATCGCATAATCCAGTTTCACAGGTGAGACCTTAACATATTCTTCAGCAGCAAAGTTACAGGGAACTATTTGCTTGAGCAATTTTATCCCTAATGGAACTGCTGTGTCTAACTCAGCTTTTGAAGTTAGAAACTCAATAGCTCTATAAAGCTTAATTTTAGGGAGAAAATTCAAATTTAAAAAAACCACAAGAAGTATTTTGTAATTCCACTGGTTTCAGTAGACTTGCATTTGAAGCAGTTAAATCCCTTGAGAACAGCTGTCAGAGTAATGACATTAAGAGAAACAGACCAGGTAAAAAGATACGGAAGACTATCACAGGATCAAAAATATGATTAAACACCTCAAAGGTCTCTACAACACAGGAACACCATTCCAAGCTTGACTGCAAAGGTATTCTCTTCTCTGCCTCCTGACAATGGAGCACAGCATCTTTTAATCTGTTATTTGAACGGTAGAGTGCAACTAGTCTGATGTTTATGTAGACATCATCTGGTCTTTGATAAAGTTCTGCTTGAATCAAGTCAAAAAGCTGATTCCACCCGTCTTCACCTTTACAATCCAGTAACTGCTCCTGTTGAAACATAAAGGCAATAGGTTAATATTTAATTTCCCACATCAGTATTTTGGGCAACTACACTACCAGACAATATTCTTTCCTCCACTACATAGACTACATCACTCAAGCTACAATACTCTTAATAACTTTCAGGTATTACATGAAGTTTAATGAAAAGTTCAAATATTTAAAAATTCAGGTAATTATCACAGAAGAAAATCCTCAGAAGAATTTGCCTCTTACCAAGAGTAAGAAATGCTTCTCAAACAATTTGGTTCAATGACAGCCCACCATGCCACAGACTACACCTTGCTTAAAAAACCCCAGAGACCTTGAGACTTCAATGTGGCTGCTGCCCAGCTACACAAAATTAATATACCTGTGTAAAAGTGACATTGCATAGCTGAAAGTATTCACACGGTATTTGAGAATTACAGCATTTTTCACATTCTGCAGAAATGATCATAATACAGATTTAAAAACAAAACAAAGCAGTGTAAAGCAAGAAAGTCTGAGTTCACAGATCAGCTACCTTCCTGCCAGTGACGCAACAGAAAGAACAAGTAACACCTATCTAGTTGTTAACTTCTTGACTGTGATAAACAATTTCTCAGCATTTTGGAAGAGGACTAAACTTGAAATATTAGAAAGGGTATGAAAGCATGCAGCTACAGCTTCCTTTAAAGCTGGACAAAAATGTCAGACTAGAAAGAGTGTAACATCTAAGAGTTTTAATATTAAAGATTCTAAAAAAATTTAGTCAGGAAGAGTTTAGCTTGAGATGACATGCAAAAGGCACTCCAGGCAGATGCTGCAAGTTTGTTCAAACCATTGAACAGAGAGAAATTTGAACTTACCTTCAACCTGTAAATAGCAGGGCTCCCAGGAAAGAGCTTAGCAGCTCTGTCAACCCAGTATTTTGCTCTTCCATCAGTAATGTCATTATTGCATAGTAACTCTGCAATCTTCAATACAAGATCTTTCTGTGTTGGGTTCAACTCCACAGAACGCTATTTTTCGCCATGCAGACACAGGAGTTTTAAAAAAAAAAAGGCAACTTTAGCTTATGATCCATGTACAAAAGGTAAGAGTTATACCCCCACAAACATACCCAGCTATTCAAGTTCGTTAAATCTATAAACACAGAATATATAAGAAAAGCCTTTCTACATGCCACCACTAGTTTACAGCACCCAAACAGAACTGCTGAAATTCAGAAAAGCGTAAGAGAAATAATGCAAAAAGTATCTCCTCTGCATCTACCACTACCTACTGCTATACATGGACAGCAGGACCATAATAAGGACCTCTAGTTTAGCCAGGTGTAAAAGCTTTTAAAAAAATTAAGACACACAGTTTAGAAAGTGTGATAGCACATCATAGATTTGTATCAGCCAGACTTCTGAGCACATCTTTCTCTCCGAAACCAGAACAAAGGCAACCCAACTGGAAATTTGACATTTATATGCTTGCCTACTTGAAATTAGATTTGTCCCTCCCTTCTGTACCTGCCCTCTTCAAAACCAACCAAACAAAAAACACAGCAGGCCTACAGTCTTCTAGTAGCAACTAAACTCCAGTTGTCACCACAGTTTGCATTACGGGATTCTACAACAGTAGTCCAAGAGGCAGTGCATGGCTTGGGGAGAATTTAACAGCAGGCAGCACAAAGATCAAGTCCAGAAGAAAAAACAAAGAAGCAACTTCAAAATATACTACAGAAGCAAGCAATATCAAGTGAAGAATCCTCTCTGCAGTGCTTCATGTGCTTTCCATTGTCAAACGTGTATGACAGAGTTTTCCCAGAAGCATGTTTTCTTCTATGGGTTTGAGAATGTTCAGCACAGAAGGGTTTTAGAAGTCCATTTATAAAGGAATAGAGCAGAACATTAGGGGTCAATGTAGTACTTACCTTGTAACACCCAAAAGCTTTTTCAATGTTATCCTCAGCTTCATAAATTTGACCAAGAAATCTGTGTGCTTTGGGATCTCTCTCTTGTACATTGAGGTATGTAGATATATATCTATGGAGGGGGAAAAAAAGAAGTCAGTTACTTGACCAGTATTTTTCACTAACACTCCCCCTCCAACCCGAGCTATAATGGCAACTTAATCTGCCATACAGGACGCACAGACATATTTTGTTCTAGATGCTTTGGCCAGACCACACAGAAGTATAGACATGCCTTGTTCCAGACACTTTGTCAGGACCTTTAAGTAAGCAGCAACATGGTTTATACCTGTACAAACGCTACTTACTCACCAGCCAGTATTTCTGTTGATTAAAAAAAACAAAAGCAGGAGTCCGCAGGAATGGTAAGAACTACTTAATACAATGAGCAAAAAACCAGCCAATTCAGCCAGGTAAGTTTTTTCAGTACCACATAACTAATCTCCTTTTAAGTTATTGTTTTACAAAGATTTAAATAGGACTCAACATCCACACTGACCGCTAGATTAAAGCGGCATGATATTCATCTTGATTTCTCTGGTCTACTTCATATAAACATAGCTTTTCTTTTACACTTTAGAGAACAAAAAAACAAATGTCCATCAATGCATGTTACCTTTTAGCAAGTTCATATTCTTTTATTTCAAAATACAGCTTAGCAAAGAGGAATCCTTTCATCGATTTCTGAAGGAGAAAAACCACGACAAACACACTTTAGACATTTGGTACTTCAAAAGTAACTCCCTAACGAGTGACCTTTCTTTTCAGCAATGCCTAATACTCAAGTGACTGAATTTGATGATTCGTTATCAGCTCAAATCCACTCATCATATATAAGGGTTTGTTTCTGAAAGATGTAAGTTTAAGAATGAAAAGAATAAAAGTTTTTGCTATAAAAAGGCTATTAGGAAAATAGAGATTACAAGAGAAGAAAGCAACAAGCCTTCATACACGTGGCATTTCATACACCACTCATTAAAGAGAGCGGAAGAATAGGGTCATCTACATTTAGTTTATTCCTTTGCAATGTAGCAAGGAAAAAAGATAACCTACAAATCAAGAGAGATCCGTCATTTAGCCCTACTTTAGTGTACTGTCATTAGACACTACTGTTTAAGTATACTTGAGGAAAAAGCAACTTTTGCTTAAGTCATTCTCAGTTTGGGAAAGAAATGCTTTTATGCAGTAGTTTATTTCTGACTGAAATAATTTTAACATACACACTCTATGAGCAGTGTGGTATTTTTTCGGAGGTAGAACAAGGAAGTAACAAAGAAGCCAAGGTGGCAGAAGCATGAGCAGGAGGAAAAGTGAAAGGAGTTAAAGAACTGACAAAGTTACAAGCAAAAAGGCAGAACTAAACCAGACAAATTTAAGTTTGAGCTCTCAATATCAGTTCAAAAACAGCTTTTGTTTTTGAACCAAGAAATACTGGAGCTAGTTACATTTATGATTCCAAACAAGCGTGTACATTTTGAATTAACTTGAATTACGAGTCTCCCTCCCTCTCTCACCACTGTTATTAATGAAAAATTTTAAAAAGCAGTTAAAAATGAAAGCAGGCCTCCTAGGATACCTCGAGTTTCCAGACTGTATTTTTGAAGCCTATTATAAAAGGGAAACACTGAAATATGTCAGAGTGGAGCTGCATTTGGCATCTCCTTTTAAACATGGATGAAAAGAAACCTCAAAATAAATGCTTTGCAGCCTTATAAGCACCCCCCTCCTTAAATCATCACAGCAGGAAAATCAGTAACATTTTCCACCACTGACTGTGCTTATACAATTTTTTGTAAGCATTACTTAGTTAAAAAAACCCTAAACAAGTAAATATGCACCAGTTGGTCTTAAGCACAACAGGAGAGGATTTATTTTGTTGTTCAGTAGGAATATCAAAACAATTAAAGAGCACCTATGATTCTGAGAGTCATGCCCTTGACATTGTCTGCTCTAAACAGCACCCAAATCAATTAAGCCACAGAACACCTCTGTTGCTGTTGGGAAAGAGATACAAATAATGATGATGTACACAAGGCCTGCATAAAGGCCCTACTGCATAATGGTGAACATGGATGTATTCATGATACACAACACAGTGCTGAATATTCTAACTCAAAAAAAAAAATATCAATTCAAGAGCAGTAGAACAGGATCTTTCAGGATTAAATAGCTCTCATGAATTGCATCAGACTGCTCACTGTGATATTTTTCCAGATATAATGAAAAATGATAACAAGTCATACAGTGTTCCTTATCCTTCTGTCCAGTTACTAAAATACAATAGAAAGATTATTTTCTCCCATTTCCTCCTTTCTTAATACTGCTATAAAGACAAGAATATTATTGACACAGCACATAAACTGAAAGTATTTCACATGTTCCTTGTTTAGATTCTTCTTCCGAGAAAACGAAACTCGGGAATCTTTTTCTGAGAAAAGAAACTAGGGAAACGAACTAAACTCTCACAAAACCGAACAAGTCTGTACTCAAGAGGGCTGGCGGACTCTTTAACACTACACTAGGGCGTACCAGTTAGAAAATACAGTTGCACAGCTCTGGCAAATCACTGCTGCCGGTTAGGGAAAGCACCTCCAGCACGCGAAACCCCTTGGCCGTTCCTCACAGCTTCCCCTACCTCATTCGATTTACAGCGACCCTGAGTAAATACGCGCTCAGAAATACTCCCAAATACACCGTAACTCAGAGAGGATCAGAATAGTCAGGAATGGAAAACATCTCCGGAGATCATCTAGTCCAACACCCTCCCAAGGCTCGGTCACCTAGGGCAGGTTATACAGGCGCGTCCAGGTGGGGTTTGAGTGTCTCCAGAAACACATCCCTCCCGAGAAGGGTCCTTTTTCCTCTTACCGCCACGGATGAGGACGGGCCAAGCAGACCAAGCCCCAGCACCGATGAGCCAGGCTCGGCGCGGGGAGCCCGCAGAGAGCAGCCGCCCCCCAGCCCGGAAGCGCAGGGGCAACGAGCGCAGCCGCCCCCCAGGCCGGCGGCAGCGAGGCCTCCCCGCAGCACGGGGGGCGGCAGCCCCTTAGGACGCGCGGCAGGGCCGCCATCGCCCCACTGGGGGCGGACGCGGGAAGGGGCCCCACACCGGCCGCACGGAGCGGCCGCAGCGCCCCCCGGGCCCGGCGAGGGCGGGGAACGCGAGGCCGCGCTCACCTCTCTGGGGGACGGAGCCGCGGCCTGCACGGAGGCGACGTAGCGCTCCACCTCGGGCTTCGTTCGCCTCATCATGGCGCCGCCGCCGCGGCGGGGGCCGCGCCCGGTCTCCCTCCCGGCGGAACGCGCCTTCCCGGCCGGCCCGGTGGGTTTGGCCCGGCGCCTGCGGAGGGGAAGGAGGGGGGGAAGGAGGAAGGAAGCGCAGGAGCGACGCGGCCGCCGCACGTTACGCAAGTTCCCGCTCAGCCGTGCAGCGCGCGCAGCCCCGGCGCGTGCCTGGCTTCCGCCCCCATATCAACGGCCGGGGGGCGGCGCCTGGCCAGGCCGCGCATGCGCGCGGGCGGGGGGGAGCCCGGGTAGAAAATCTGTCATAGAAAATTGTTTGTGGGAAACCGAGTTGTAGCATTTTCTGACCTAAAACTATCATAAACTCACCTCAGTAATATATAACAATATCTCGGTGATAATATATTTATTGCCTTAATAATATACTATATATATATATATAAATTTCTGCCTAAAGCTAAGTAACAGTTCTGGCGCCCTCACCATGAGAAGGACATGGAACTGTTGCAGCAAGTCCGGAGGAGAGACGAAGTTGAGAGGAGGACTGGAGCATCTCCTCTACGAAGACGGGGGAGGAAATTGGGGCTGTGCAGCTCGGAGAAGAGAAGGCTGCATGGAGACCTCATAGCAACCTTCCAGTATCTGAAGGGGCCTACAGGGAAGCAGGAGAGGGACTCTGTCAGGAACTGCAGTGATAGGATGAGGAGTAATGTGTACAATTAAAAGAGGGGCAATTCAGGTTAGATATAAGGAGCAAATTCTTCACTGTGATGGTAGTGAGGCACTGGCACAGGTTTCCCAGAGAGGTTGCGGATGTCCCATCCCTGGCAGTTTTCAAGGCTGGGTTGGACGGCGCTCTGAGCAACCTGGCCTAGTGGGAAGTGTCCCCCATGGCAGAGGCTTGGGACTACATCTTTAAGGTCCCTTCCAACCCATAACATTCCATGATTCTATACTTACATGGTTCAGAGCAACTATAAATTTAATCCTTAGCGTAAAGGCCTTCTCACTGAGATCCAATGCTCTAGAAAATGAGTCTCCAAATATTGTAGCAGCTGTGGTGAGAAACTTTTTTCCAGGCACTGTGAATAGTATAATTAAACAATTAAGCTCTAAAACACAGCTGGGAACATGGACTAAAAGATGGACCAGCAACCCTCAAGGCAGGACAGATTTGCAAGTTGTAGTTGTACGGGTTTGGTGGCTTGAAGATGGTGGCCCTGTGGTGAAATTCCCAGCTGGAAGCCTCAGATTGTACTCACTGGAATTAGCCATCTTTCCTGCCAGTTCAGATGCTTTGGTCAAAATGAGGCCAGTGGGCCGTGTCTCTGAAGAAGTGTAATTAAAAATTTCTCCAGTTCTCAATCTCAAACAACCCACTTACATAGGATTCCTGCTACACCTAAAATACACTCACAGCCCCACAGCTCTTCCCCTCTTTGCAGGAAAAATAAGGAAACATAGCCAACTTTTTCTTTAAAGACCAGCAACAGTCATGTAAGACCTTGACTGAAAGAATTAATCCTCTCTTTTATTCTTTCTTCTATTAATGGTGATTTATTTAGATATTGGATTTAATTCCCCAAAAATATCTTTTTTTTCCTCTGTACTTTTTAATGTTGTGAGTGCAGCTGGGATTACCAAACAATTTATTATCTGCACCTGCCGGGCTAAATAATAGAAGTGTTGGTGCTGGTGCAGAGGAGAACACTGGAGAATATTACTGCTCTTCAGCTGATGGGGAGGCATGGGAAACTGCCTTCATATTGACCAGGTCCAGTACGTTGGCAGTGGTCACTGTCTCACCCATCGCTGTGGAAGTGGCACCCCCTGTGCTGTCCCTGGTGGTCACGGCACTGGGCAGGACAGCATTGACTTGAGAGCTGGCCCTGCAACCTGACTGCGCTCAGCCCAGCATGCTACCCATGCATTGGAACCAAGCACAGGATGTGCCATGACTGGCAGCAGAAAGGCTTTAGGCTCAGCTCTTCCCCCTACAGCAGCATCCATTGGGCTTTCTGGAGTGCTCCCTACAGTTACCCTAAGCCGGCTTTCTACAGGAATCTCTCTTGCCCATGCATAATTGAGCCATGCAGCAGAAAGGGACAAAGCTTCTCGGATATTCATTCCCAAAACCCAGGCTCACAGACTCCTTGACAGACCTTATATGGGGCATGGGTAGAAAGACAGTACTAGACTCTGCCTCTTTCAGGAAAATATGTGCAGCTATGCAAAATATTTATAATACTGCTGGGCCAGGAAATGAGCTTCGACATCAGACGTGTAATTGTGCAGGCTGCCTAACTGCTAGCT
Source organism: Gymnorhina tibicen (assembly GCA_013399875.1). Classification (NCBI taxonomy): domain Eukaryota; kingdom Metazoa; phylum Chordata; class Aves; order Passeriformes; family Artamidae; genus Gymnorhina; species Gymnorhina tibicen. The sequence goes on from VXAZ01003150.1 coordinate 1,273,666, forward strand.
TGCTCCCTGGCTCTGCTTTGCAACTGCTTTTAATTAATCCTGTTCATGACAATGTCCAGGGGTATTACACCAATGACAGTTCATGGCAAAGACAGTTCCCAAGAGAGCAGTATGGATTTGGGGAGCTCTCCACTTGAGCTAGTACTCCAGTAACAATATTTTCACCATGAAGGTGATGAAACACTGGAACATACTATCCACAAAGGCCTGTGAAATCTCCTTGCATGGTGATGTTCACAGTTTGGCCAAGCAAGGCCTTCTGCACTGAGGCAACTCTGAAGTTAGACCCACTCTGAGCAGATGGCTGGGATGATCTCTAGTGGTCCCTTCCAACTAACATTTTTCCATGCTTCACCAGGCTTTGAACCCTCAAGTACCCCCAGATGCTTTCAGTGTCACATCATGAGGTCTGACATACACACACTAGAGTTCATAAAACAGAAGGTGCTGCCTTGGTGAACTGCAGCACAGCGTTCACCATCAGGAATTTGGAAATGGAAAAACCCAGCCTGTGTAAGGCCCCAAGGGCCACCAGAGTGGAGGGGAAATCCGAGGCCACTGTGCTGCAGAAGGATGTAGCCCTGAGCAATGTGGATATGAGCCAGATCTTGCCATTTAGCCTCAGGGCTAGTGACCCTTCCCAACTCTGAGCAGTAAGGCTGGGCACACAGGCTGCAGGAAGAGTTGTACAGTCAGTGTAGCATGAAAAACCTAGAAGTCAGTTATAACTTCAGGAGGAAGCAAGAGTATGGTCTACTGAATCCATGGCACAGTCCAAAATTTCAACAGGCCGACTGTGCTAGTTAAGTAAACAATTTTTGAGGGGCATTTTAAGCTTTTGTAGTCTTCAACAAAGTCAGGGACTACATTTATGAATCTTAGGGCATTCAGTGATTATGTAGGATAAAAGAGTCAAAAAATACCCTACCTAGCAATAAACTGAAAGTTTGGGGTGACAGTTTCGTTACAGTGAAAAGAGGAGAGAAAAAGTTAACAGGAGGGTGTATGTTTTACACTCAGACAAGATACTTTCTTTAGGAAAACCTAGTGACTGTGCCAATTGAGAAAATATCCAGAAGAATCAAGCTGTTCTTTATGAAACAAACTGTGACTTCTTTTATGAACCTTAGAACTACCTACAGATATACGCCTTTAGGAAACGCGTATGTCTCCTTTAAATAAGGATAATAAGGAAGTATTTACATAGTTACAGGTAAAAGCTCAGGGAACCAAAAGAGTCTTACTGCTTTCCCACCCATCTCAAGCATTTATTTCAGAGAGGCAATACAAGGTTTAATAACATGGCCTTTATTGATGACACAGGAAAGCAGAGGTTTTAAAGTAACTAATTTTTCATAAACAGGAAAGAAAATTTTAGTTCCTGTTATGTAATTACATAGAATCTGTTTAAGTCACTAAGGTACCAAAAAAAAAAAGTTTGCATACTTCGTACCATCAAGAAGACCTAAGTAGCTGTATTTTCTATAAAAAAGGGAAAAATAAAACAAATTTGCATGGACAGAACTCAATAGTTAACAATTAAATGTATGTTATAAAGAACTTTGATTAGTTGTAAGCTCAGTTCTTGAGGATGGCTAAAGAAGTAGATCCTAGCAGGATCAAACCTTGCATATTTACACTCAGAGGTGTAAAAGTAATATTGCCAGTTAATTGAAATACGCATTTTCAGTATTGTTCTGAAAATCAGTGAAGTCTAGAAGCTACATTTTAAATGCAGATGTTCACATTTCAAATAAAATGCTCCTTGCATCCTGTATAATTAAGGCAAAGTATGTTACCTTCTGAAAATACCTTCTATATAGTTTCTGCATAAAAATATGAAATAAAACTATATATATTTAATGGTACACTGATATGTGTGGTCCAGCAGAATAAGGCACAAAAAGTAAATAGAATGCAAAAGCATATATAGATGTTAATGTGTTCTTTTAAATGGAATATAGCAAAATTCAAGTAGTTCTGAGTATGCTCATTTCTTGCAATAGGAATACATTTTTATATAAGTATCTCATGCTAAGCCTGATGTAGAAACATTCATCATGTAAGCATAATCTATCAGAAGTAAGCAATTTGTACAGTGGCTGTATTTAGAAATCTGATAGTTTTCAAATCATCTGAAACAAGGCTCCTTAATGAGATGACTCGGCCTGAAATCCAAGTGTGAATTTTTCCATGAGGCAAAGTATACTGGTTTCCTGCCCCAATCACTCGAGCTGGGCAAGTTTTGTCTGCATGCTTAATACAAAGGTTAATATTTTCACTAATATAAATGACAATACACGTCCCTAAAGTTGGGGACATTTGCAAAGTTTGTTTTCACAGGGGGTGTTCACAAGCAAATTTTCTCTCTCTGAGAAATTCTGCAGAGAGTGTACAGAATGGGCCACTTGCATGAGTACAATGGCATTATTGGTCAGAAACCTTTCAGGTCAGCTGGTATTTATTTTGGAAGTATGGTTTGTCAACAATATAGAGAACAGAGAATCTTAATATATTTTGGGTTGATAGAAGGCATACATCAGCATTTGTTGTCTGACTGCAGCCTCAAAGCAGCAACTCTCCTCCCCGGCCCCCCATCAAATAATATCTATAAGATTTTCACAAAGGAAGAGGAGAGTACATGAAGTCTTTACTTCCTTCCCAAAGTTTCAGCTAATTTCTTCAGTCTTTTCTTCAGCTCTAGAGGAAACTTCTCATAACATTTTTTGCAGACAGGCTTCATATCAAACTCAACAAATTTATTCCTAAGATAACAAAGCAAAAAAACAGACAAAGTTTTAGTGGATGAGATAGTGAAAAAAAGAATTAACAAAAAATCTCCCATTACATGCACACAAGCAAAAAATTAACCCCCCAATTTATACATATACATTAAGTTACTTTTACAAGGTTATATACACTGTAGACAGTGATTACAATACCCTGTTTGAGTAAGTTACACAGATTTTACCCAAATGCCCATATTTATTAACCATGTAATTTAGAAAGCCTTTCAAACTTAATTGTAGACTAAACATAAGATAACGGAGTAACAAGTTAATATTTCAAGTTGCAGTTGCGTGAAAGATGTTTTGGTTTTGACTGCCGTAAGTTCATGCAAAAGTGCAAAAAAGCATCCTTGGGACTAACCAAAGAAGAAAGGAGCAGAGGTGGTGGTGAAAAGGAAAAGAAGTTTACAAACAGATTGGCTTTTTCTTTTTCTGCTTCTCTTTATCCTTTGCTTCACGTTCCCGTTTGGCAAGTCGTCGCTTAAATTCATCAGGCATTTTCTCATAACAGTGTTTGCAGACAGGTTTAAGATCAATTTCAACAAACTTATCCCTTTAGAGTTAAATGAGAAAAAATAAAGGATGGAAAAGGAGAAGAGTTAGGAAGACTAACTGAAGGAAGACCTGAAGAAACAGCTGAAAGAGATGTAAAGTATTAAGTGGAGCAAGAGGAAGAGAGGCACTTATTTCCTCAATGCTACTTACATGTTTTTCAAACAGTAACAGCTATGCTATAGCAACATCTACGCTTTGAAGAGAACCACTGATTTGTTTTGAAGACATCACACTTATCCATAAACTTACTTGAGGGTTAACTTAGTGTTGCAAGTTGAACAAGCGAAACAGTTCACACACCATGCCTTATTCAGAGCAGACACAACTAGGGAGATGGGAAAAAAGAAATCATTAGTGTTACCAATTAAAAAAAAGTGATTACAAAAATTTTAATCTTACATATTCATGAGGTGAAGAACAGTCATTGATTCTTGTATCAAGTATTAAGGACCATAACAATCACATGGCCAGACTAGCAAGGCACATTTTAGAGTGTAATGAAGCACGACTGTGAGGCATCGATACAGCTGTTTCTGAGGCAATACCAGCTTAACCTATTTCTGCCTCCTATTTTTTGCTTCCACTTCATCTCATACCCAGCTGATCTCAGGCAATGGTTCTGTGATGCCGGGTTCCAATTTCACCAAGAAATGCTTCCAGCTGAAGAGCAACCCAGAAAAATTGTGTTTGTGTTTTCATTTAGTTTCATTTCTCAGATCCAGTCCAGACTGCACTGCAGTCAACAGTTGCACTTGCCCAGCTGAAGAAAATAACATGAAGCCAGCAGCCAGGACACTGCTGGTAAATCAGCACTAGCAAGGTGAAAAAGACTATGGACTCTTTTTGCTCTTCGCTCTGCAGAGAAAGTAACTATTTTCTATTTGTTCTGTAGGTAAATCCAATTCCTGTTCTTCCTCTCAGTACAGCTTTCCAGTTCTCCCTGGCAAAATTTCCTAAGTTAGAGAATGTGGGACAATATTTTTCTTATAATGTTTTTCTCATTCTATTTCTCAATGTTTTTCTCACAGTATTTTGTCAACAAGGAGAACCAAAACATTGTCATGCAGAGGGTTTTTCCTGCACTATGGGGCAAGCATGTCCACAAATACATAGTTATTCCTTTACTTTCCAGAATAATACTAAACAGATGAATGTCTTTGCTCCCAAGCAACCTCAGTAATGCAGTCATAGACACCCTCCTGAAAAACTGCTGCCACAGATACTTGTTTCACCAGACAGAGAACAATACTGGACACCAAATTTGTGACAGCTGACTCACATTTGTGTGCAGAAATGAAAGAAGAAATGCAATTAAAGACATACACTGAAAATAAAGAAATTAGTGTATACCATATTCTCTTCAGTTCAGAGACCAAAACTTAAAATATGGGTGTCAGATTATATGGTGAAAGGTTAGAATCATACAGAGATGTAGTTAGCAGGAAAGTTCCAGTTCTGCTCATTCCAGTAGAATTTTACTGAAAATGAGGACTCTTTCCTCTAGAGCATTTTGGATTGCCATTCTGCAGGTATAGTGCAGTCCAGAAAATGTAGGGAAAGCACATCTACGAAATCTATGTCTTACCCTAGAGTTACACGACTGTAAAATAGTTTATGTCTCCTTTTGAATGTTTGAAGCTTCCTCCTACTTTGCTAATGGCTTTGATGAGGCTAACATATACTTTGGTCAGGGTAAATAGGCACATAATGTCACATTATTTCACGTAGAATAATTTGCTTTTGGCATTTTATCAGAGCTAGTTATCGAAAAAAACCACCTCAAAACCACCCCCTTCTCCCAAAAACCCCAATCAAACAGTAACAAAACAAACAAATTACTTGTACTTCTGCCTTTACAGGATATATATTTCCAAGTATGATCATTCCTGGTTTTGTGACACTATCGTAAGCATAGATTTTCAAAAGACATGTGCCTGCAATACCTATCTCCAGGATTCAAACTAACATAATGGGAACAAGGCATTTTAAAAAAAATTCCCAACAGTGCCCACCTATGTCTTTCAGTATCGAAATATTTTTTCAAATTTGGCTCATGATCCACACATTCATTTGTGGGGATGCCTGTATGCTCATTCTCACCCTTGCATGTGTTCTTTTTTGAAGATGGTATGGCAGGAAGTCACTTTTGAGCATCTTCCAGCATTCCTGGCCTTTGCATGTCACTAAAAGGGGTTTCACAGTTCTCTTTGGCCATGGGGTGGTCTTCTACCATCATGAAATGATGTAAGGTTTTCCTACCATTTGGTCTCTGACTAATCGGCTCTAATGTAATTTCTGGTCAAGAGAACGTCTCTGTTTTAGTTTTAATGAAAACAGGGCTGTTTCCCCCTGACTTTCACCTTTAAAGAACTTCCATCAAAAAGGAGCATTAAGGAAACAGTTAGAGAAGTGCTTACCATCTCCTTCAATCACACGGTTGCAATGGAAGCAAACATCACCAAATAGCTGAAGAGGGAAGAGAAGCAATACATTTTTAATATAATGATTTTTTGAGGGTAACTTCTCAAAGTAGCAAAATAACTATATTTCAGCTGATGGGTACAATCACTTTCCTGTTTATTCCAGTGAAATAAAGAGAATGCTGGCAAGTCTGGTTTGGTTTTCCAAGTACATTTTGCATCGTATCATCACAAAAAGTCTTGATAATATTAAAGCTGAAAACATTTATTTACCTTTGATTCTCTGTAAGTATGATTTTGTTTTGTTTCAAGATTTCCCTAATCCTGAAGGTTTGAAATACAGCAGTTGGTGTCATATACATACTGTTACTAACCATGAAATGTAACATTTAGACTTGAATGCATGACTAAAACAATGTATTGCTGTAACTGTAAGAAAATTTTATCTTTATTAAAAAAAAAAAAAAAGGAAAATTTAGGACAAAAAAATATTAATTCTTTTTCCAGGCTTAACATTTGTCCACAATATAACAAGAAGTGCCAAAAACTTCATGTATTTTTTCTAACTGTAGTAGTTAACCTAGGAAAAGCATCCACTCTACTTACAGCTCTTGTCTGGTGTATGGACTTGCCCCATCCCAGCTGCAACACTTACTATGAGCGTCATGGCATTTACAGTCTGCAAGTGTGTCAGCACCAATCATCTGCCCTTCATCGCTAATGACTAATTAAGAATCCATCTGTAATTAGCAGATGCCTTACAACTCCCAAGTGTAAGCCCTCCTCATGTATTTATGTAAGCAAGGAGGTGAACGTGACATGACACAGAAGGCTTCCAAAGGAAAAAAGGTCTGTGCATTGTGGGGTGTCTGGAGAGAGGTGGTACCGTGACGTGGAATTCCTACATAAATGCAAGTGGTCACTAGAGGGTGTCTTCTGACAAATTTAGTCTTGGAAGTCTTCATCAGACTAATGACTGAGCAACAGCATATATCAACACACAGGGTCTTAGAGCAGCAGCTGTGGGGAAACCCATGCCAGTCCCTAGGGCCTCCAACCCAACCGCAGTTACTGAGTGGCAAATATTCTTTAACTTCTTAGGAGAGATTAGGTGTCATTAGCTGTTCTGATCCACAGACACGTCAAAGCCATAACAGCTCTACTTAAGTACCACTGATCTTGAAGAACAACTTCATACTGATTGTCCTGGCCAGCCTTTGTGAAATACCTGCAGCTTTCTTTTTTAATGCCACACAGATAAATAGGGAAACCTGTATAAATTAAATGCAACAGAACATATGCTAATTGCCATTACACCCACAGGTGCCTTTAACAAAACAGAAGAATGTCCATGGTTTTACATCTCTATCTAATAAAAACAATTTGTGAGTTTACCAATTAATGCCATTTTAAAAAATATGCAACTTTACCTGATTGTAGTGGGTTTCACAATATGCCAAGCCTTTTCTCTCATAATGACGATGGCCCAGGAATGGCTTTTCACATTTTGCACAAACAAAATGCTACAAAGAAAATTACATTACATTTTTTTATCTTTTGGAAGTAACGTTATTTTTTCTAGAAAGCAAACTAACCACATCCACTACTTGAACACGGCTGAAGTCTACTGAGACATCTTGAAAAGCAGAATTAAAGCTTTTGTTTCTACATTTAGACCATTAAAATAATATTTCCTTTAACGTCACCAACATTTCAACCCAAAAGTTACAAAAAAAAATCAAGCAATGGATTCTCATTTCTTATCAATAAACAGAATTAAGAGTTATTAAATAATCTGCATTATCATTACACCCTTGTGAAGAAAGCGTTTCCTAGAGGAGACTTTCAAAACAACAAAAGGGATAAACAATTTATCTAATTAAAATGGAAGATGTGGAACTAAATCTTGTATGTGGCCTTGAAATATGAACTCTCATGTGAACTGTTAAAGAAGTATGTACATGGCAGGTGACTATGGAAGACCTAAGGGTATTATGGTGCTTAGTAACATGGTTGCCACAGATTTGATTGCCTTTCCACATGTACTCCTTTGAGCTCTGAAACTTTCTTTTGTAAGGACCTCACCTTGCTTCCTTTGATTACTCATTTTAGTTTCACAGTCAAAGCTCTCTGTAAGGTAGGAAATAACTCCTATTTCACAGTGGAAGACCAGCCACAATAAGGTTGAAGAGGGATTTGGAGAAGGCATTTATAATTATTGCTGCCAACTTTGAGAATCCTTTCACTGAAACTGATCAGCAAAATCACAGATAAATATGCTGAGGTTTACGTTTGTAAGAGACATTGTACAGCATCTGATGTTTACCTCCACATGCCATTGTTTGCCCATAGCATTCACCACACGGCCTTCAATTGGTCTCCTACATGCCCCACAGATGGGGACACCCATTTTGTCATGGCAGGGTAAGCAGTAGAGTTCTCCCTTCAGCTCACGAGCATCAGCAGTAAGTTCCTTCCTGTTCAGAAGTTAATGAATTGAGAGCATGAATAAAGGCACTCAAAAATGTCAACTCTTGAGAGTTTCTGAAGTGAAAAAAAAATTTTATCATTTGCTTAAGAAATTATATTTATACTACAGTAATGCAGCAGCATCAAATATAACAGAGTTCAACATAGTTCAAGCCTGATCACAGTAAACTGAGAACAGGCTGCAAAGCGAGGTGCACCGAATCTCTCTGGAAATAGCTACTGAGCTATTGTCGTTCTGCTTAAGCAGCACAAATCTGTGTGAAAGCTGCAGATATTTGGTTTATATTCTGGCACTTATCACCAGATTATTTTAATTTGCATAACTGTAACTGAAAGTAAAATGTAGTCCCCTACATCTAGTTATATTTTCCTTGTATCGAACTTCAGAGAAAGAGAATCACAAACCCACATGAGCTAGGCTTATTCACTTCCTATTGCAGAATCTTATAAACTCTACTTTTATGTCATTTGCATGGTTAGATACTGAGAACAGCTAAACCTTAAAAGTGACCGTAATCACTAACACTCCATACTGTTATTCAAATCAGCCTTTGCTATGAAGTGGCACTGAAATAGTAGCTTCCTTTGCAGCAGAAATAAGTAACTAAGAACCTATGCAATGCTCCATGCTCCAATGCTCATTCTACATCTTTACATCAGTGAAGGATGTGGAAATGTGCAGTTTCACGTGCTGCAGTTGTAGAAGATGGTAAAATGAGATGGGAGAAGGCTTCTAAAAAAGATAGGCTTTAAAAAGAGAGAACAAAGTTTGGATGCTGTTGAACTAAAAAAAAAATATAGGCAAGATAGTAATTCAAGCAACAAAAGAGAACCACTTCTCCTCCCCTCCTAGCAAAATAGTGAGCTATCGTTTCACTACTATAGAAATGGTATCCATGTCGATACTTTGTATTTTGTAAGGTACCACCTTGTCCTGCAGAGTCCAACCTTTCTTTAGTCCCCAGCAGGTCAGCTGTTGTTTGAACCCCACCAAGCCAAAAGCAGTAACACACATCTGGCCACAAGACATCCAAACCCCACTGCCTCTTGTCAGTCGTACAGGACAAGTTTTCACTTTAAGATGTAAATTGATGAAGCAAATAAGCCCAGTATTTTCCTGTTTCCCTTTGCAGAACTCAAGTTACCCGCAGTTTGCACAGTTGAAATGATCAGGGTGATAAGGATCATTTTTGAATATGAGAGGCTGTTCATCAATAATGGCATGACACTTCTGGCAAATGTACTTTCCCAGGCCTCTGGCTTTTTCCCTGTTATGGCAAGGACGGCAGAGATGTCTGAAACAGCATAAAAAAAGAGAAGTATTGCTACCAGGTACTACAGTGCAAAATATAAAACAGAAATCTCTCAAAACCTCATTTCAATCAGTTCTTTATCAAGTCTTGTTAAAACAACTTCCTTGCTAAGGAATGATCACCCAAGTTTTCAGGGCGATCATTTTATTTTCTGGCACCACAGGAGTATAATTTCCTCAGCTCAGCTGAGTGAAAGCTGTGTTGAAACACAGAAAACAAAGTTTCTTATAGATACTCATTGCTGAATTTTTACTTTCAAAATCTTAAAAATTTAGACTGGAAGTTGGATGAGCACACAGGTCCTACTTCTGTAGATAATTCTGCATATTGTATTATACGTAAGAAGGCAATGGCCATATAATCCACTTGTAAAACATTCTTTTGATCATAGCTGGCAAAAATATCCTAGTCTGTGAAGGGTCCTACTGAACATTAGGCAATCATTAATAAATATGATGCCAAACTAGACCAAAATTGGAGAAACAAGTTGGAAAAAGAAAGTAAACATTTTTATAAAAAAAAAGGACAGTGCTTCTATATCTGAATGTTTTCTCTCTTATTACATATAACGGCCCCAAAATGTCACCGGGTAAAGAAATAAAATGTTTGCCATGAAACTTAGTGTTGAAGCAGGTAAAATGTTAATATTTTAAGATACCCATTCTTGGTTTTGTGATGCACTCTTAGACCTTCTTCTCACAGAAAATACTTCAGTTGCTCCATCTGAGCTGGAAAGCTTCAGGAACCAAAACCTCTCAGTCCTGCTATTAGTTCATTTAATTTATGATCAGTTAACAGAAGGAAGGGTGGAGATTTACCTGCCAGCATTCTTGACAAATCCAATATCAGCCAATACTACTTGGCAGATATCACAGCAGAAGCACTCTGGATGCCAGCTATTGTTCATGGCTTTAATAACACGACCAATAATGAACTCACCTGTAAGAAACACAACACCAGGATGTAAAATACCATACTAGACAAAGTTAACAGTAACCCACAAATGAATCACTACAATGACTACAATCATCACTCCTTTCTTTACCCCAAAATCTTGGGGGACACATTGCTTTCAATATCGCAGTTCTGATTCCAAACCCTGGAATTTGGGTTTGTTTGTTGTTTTTTTGCTATGGGTCAGAAGAAAACATCTTTGCTGATGGAGGACCTTCTGCTCTTTACATACAAGTCCTTCTACATGCACACTCTGCCTTCTCTCTGCAATAATCCTGTTTTAGTCCCTTCGCTGGTTTTACTTACCTCTTCTCAAGCTGTTAAGAAATCTATGGAGTACTTCATATAAAAAGGGCTTTCTTGTGTCCTAATCATCTTTCTCCTTTTCTTCAAGAATATGACAATTTTAACTTGCCATGTACATAGCAGGGGTTTCTACTGCACTAGGACCAAGCTTTGAAGGTATTCTATACTCAAGTCACAATAGAACTGAGCATGGGTGGCTGCGGACCTCCTTCAAGAAAACTCCCACGGAGTCCAAATGCAGAGGTGCAGTGAAGCTGCAGAACAGTCAATCCAACACACACAACTTCTGACCTATCACAAGGAGTCCTGTCCCCTAAGGCATTAAAAAAATAGTGTAAGAACTAGTGTTTTGCATGCACAGTGTGGCTGTACTGCACAGGCAGTGGAGTGATGTCCATCGCACGCGTGATTTAGTTGTTCTCTATGCCGATAGACAGTGTAGCCAGGGGCCTTGAGCAGTGCAAAATGTGTTGGGAGCTCAGCTTCCCAGTGCTGTCAGAGGCTGAGTTTTAGCTTAGGAGAACAACTCCAAGAGCTGCCAAAGGGGAGCGATCAGGCAGGTAACGGATGTGGAAGATAACATCCAGCATTCGACTCTGTAGCATTCCCATGAAGTCATAGCTTTTCAAGAACGAAATCCATGGACTCCAGAAATGTCAGGAATGCTCAAGGCCGTTGACAGCAGCCCCATTGACTTTGTCTGTGTTTATTAAGTACAAGCAGTGGAAGAGCCCAGCTCCGGGCAGGACCTTGATGAGGTTTTAAGGGAGCTGGCAATACCAGGAGAGAGGATAGGAGAAGGGGAAGCTGTGCCAACTGTGCAGGAGAAATCCTGGAGACAGGCAGCATAGCCCCTCACAAATTGCCACCAACTCATTTCTTCCTCTTCCCCTGCTTGTTCATGTCTGCAGCCTTAAATTCATAGCTCCATAGCATCTGCTTCCCTCTTCCTTGGTGTTCAACCCCTCCCTCCACGTGAGGAAAGGCCTCACTGAGATAAGTAAAAGCTTTAGCACCTTGCCAAAGGTGCCATAGAAACACAAGGGCTTCCAGAGCACTTTAAGGAATAGTCAAATAATGACTTCCCGACTCTGGCCCAGCAAAATGTGTCACACACAGAGGAAAAAGAAAACATGCAAGTGATTACAGCGCAGCAGACACACAAGCATTTACATCAACAGTGGCAAATTAAAAGCAGCCCTCAGTATCACATAGGATGGACATTAGACACTGAAGCCTTAAAGGTATCTGTTTCAAAAAAATCAGCAGGGGCCCAGCTGACCATCACTTGATTATAACACTAAATGATGAAGACTGTCTCAGCTTCTGTGAAGTAGGACAGCACAGGTGGGTTATAAGAGTCAAAGAAGATGACAAAGTCTTATTGCAGGGTTTCAGCTACATGAGAAGGGACAAATGTCAGCACATAGAGATGTACAGATATAAATAATCAGGAGTCATGAATGGCGTATATAATCAGCAGTTTATGAATGGTCTGTTCATTGGATCACTGGCTCAACAGCTAAACTACTTACTAAAAGAATGCAAACTTTTACTTTTAAATCCTACTGGTTTATGACCTTTAGAAAAAGCAACTCCCCAGTTTCTCTGAAGTCTAATTCATTCTGGAAGTTCAGATGCTCAGCTGAACATGAGCACCTCCCACAGAACAGATACAGGGGCAGCACATCTTCCCCCAGAGACACTCCCATTTGTGATCAGTGTGAAGTATTTCACCTTGAGTTAAAACTTACCACATTGATGGCAACAAGGGGCAAAAAGCATTTGAAAATCATGTTCACAGTACTTCCTCCCTTCAAACTGCAAACAGAAAAAGATCTGAGCATTAGAGGGATGAGGAACATACACTTAACATAAATGCTGTAACACCCTGGTGTGTTTCCAGATACAATTAGGTAGTAAAACACAAGGGGCTGAACAAAAAAACCAGACCATGAGCTACATGTGCTAGGCATTACATCCACCCATCTTAATTCACCCACTGGTAAGTATGTAGTGTTAATAGCACACCATTTCTGCAGTACTGCTTAGAGTGTAAGGCATTTTCTGTCACCCATTTACATCACAAGAGATGCCTGAATTTTGACAGACTACTGAAACTGATGCAACCAAGCACATTCTAAGCAGGAAATTAGCTAACAAACACCTTGTCCAGCAGGAGGGGAGAAGCATTTTTCCCAAGCTTATTTCATGTCTCCCTCACTCTGCATTTCCTGCCAGAATGACCCAGCATACCAGAGGAAGTACATGTGGTGGGGGTTGGGGTAGGAAGAACACCTAGGGGCAGAAATCTTTGCAATTTATGGCGCACTACAGCCAAAACATGAAGGGAAATAAACCTTTTCCTTCATGATGCTTATTTCATAGAATTATAAAATCATTTAGGTTGGGAAAGACCCTTAAGATAATCAAGTCCAAATATTAAGGAGCAAAGTTCATTACATCGATCAGATTATATTGATTTTAAGGGATTTGAATTTTATCACAGCTTAGGTAAGTTCACCTACAGTTCAAGCTCTCATAGGAAAAAAAAAACCCATATGGAATAAAAAGATTCAACAGCACTGAATTAGTAGCTTAGCCAAAGAATATGTAAAAACATGTAGGCAAGTATGTGCTGAAATGAAGGGAAATGTTTAGATACCTTCAGGCACCACCATTATTAGACACAAATGCCAATGAGCATGTCAAAACCAGGTAGACAATATTAGGTATTCCATAAAATATTCATTGGATTGGAAAAAATTCATTGGATTTGAATGTCTCAGTTTAGAACAGTGGAAAAAGGAGGACAGCAGGAAACCTTGCTCTTTTTACTGGACAAAACAAAGTGAATAGCATAAAATACTACCCACAAAGTAAGGCTTTGTACACGGACAGAAAATACAGAAATGTGTTTCAAGATTTCCTGTTCTATACTATGAAATGACAAGGATTTAATACAATATAAACATAATAAATACTCTTGCAACTGGTAGGATGGGGATCTAATGAAACATTTTTAAAGTCACTAGATATTTAAGGTTAGAAAATTCCTGTTCCCAACCTGAACTGCACCTTTTAGGAACAGAAAGACAGTATAGATTTTTTTCAAAAGTCTCTGCCAGAAATTTAGCAAGTGCTATTCCAGTGTAATACTCTAAAACAGATTACTTTTTAATTTCAGCTTTAAAAAAATAGTAATTGAGAGGTACAGAACTATTACTTTCTCAAGGAGTAATAGAAATTACTGGTTCATTGTGAATTGTGCTTGCTTCCTGCTGGATAAAATCCTTTTCAAACTGAAAAAAATTGAAAGCTTCCTGTTCAATGTAAACAGGTGGTCCAGCAGGGGATGCTTAGGTTTGCTTAGATTTCAAAGCCACCACAAGTTGATCTGGACAGACCAAACAGGTTTTCTTCCCCTCTTGTTTGCGCCAGGCAGGTTGGTTCCCATTCAGTCTTGTTTATATTTTCAACCTCTCTGCTCGTTTGTGCTGCCCTTTGTGGGTGACCCAGCAGTTATCATCACAGAGAGCCTTGAGCTTCTGTAACAAATCTTATAGTACATAGTTTAAAAGCAAGGTCATTTCACTGTTGTATGCTGAAGGTCCATGAGGTAAATGGCTCTGCATAAAACATCTCACTGTGAAATAACCTCCAGCTTCCCAGCATGTTTTTAGCTAACTTAAGTGGAAAGACATGCACAAAAACTGAGTCTTTAGAGATTGTTTCTCTAAGGTAGCTTTTTGTAAAAAACATTTTAAGAAAACACTCGAGGTACAACTGAAATAGAAATAAATCTGACCAGCTGTTCTGCTATTAGTATAGGACTGTGCACTGCTACTTGTAGAGAGGCTCTACAATAGCAGCTCTAGGGAATACACACCTTCCAAGTGGTGGAGTAAAAGCAGACCAGAACTGCTACCACTTCACATCTAACAGCAAAGGATGGAGTTTGGTAACTGCTGGAATGTGCTTGTGCTAATTTTTGTTTAGATTGAGTGCTTAAAAAAACTTCCTAAAATGATGTTACTGAGCAAACTGGAACACAAATCAAATATACCCTACCCACAGTTTCTGTGCAACATTAGGCACACAGCTCTCAGGAATCCAAACTATAATTCCTTACACAGGCTCATGAGGACATCCACAAAACTCCTGCTATGCCGTGCAGACTCTTAAGCTGTGGATGGGCATTGCTTTTGCCTGTGAGCAACTTGGCTCCAGTGCCAGACCACAGCGAGCTGTGCTGATCAGGGTGCCTGCAAGGCAGCCCAGAGACAAGTCCTGCAGCACAGGAGACCTGACCAGTTCCACCCCCACCCATGGAACACAGCGTGAAAGCTTATCATGGCAGTGTTTGACGGCAAATGTGATAAGCAGCGTAATGACTAACTGGGGGAACTCTGCAAGGCTTACAATAGGCAGGGGAACAATATTTGTCTTCCTAAATGCTAAGAGCTGGAAATCATTTCCAAGAAATATTAGCTTAGCTAAACCAGGCACAGAATAAACACAAACTCATGCTGGGCAACCAACAATGCCTGCGTTTACCCATGGGAACCTGCTCAGAAAAACACATTACCTGACCACACCTCCAAACACATCCATCTTCTCAAAGACTGCATTAAACCAGTCTGAGGAAGATGTCCTTTCTGCCTGTCTTCTCCAGTCACTGTTTTTCTTGACAGTGATACAGATTATCTCAAGTCCTCTGAGCACTGTCAGCCACTCCTGAGCATTCACCAACCTAAGCCCACCTTCTACCTGCTCAGGGCTTTCCTTCCTCTCACAGAATCATAGAATGGGTCAGATTGGAGGTGGGGTCATCTGGTCCAACCTCCCTGCTCCAGCAAGGTCATCCGAGAACACAGTACACAGAATTACATCCAGATGATTCTCAAGTATCTCCAGTGAGGGAGACTTCACAGCCTCTCTGGGCAACCTGTACCAGTGCACAGTAAAGAATTTCTTCCCCATGATCAGGTAGAACTTCCTGTGCATCTGTTTCTGCCTGTTACCTCTTGTCCTATTGCTTGGCACCACCAGACAGAACCTGGCTCTCTCCTCTGACACCCTCCCTGCAGGTAATTATATACATTTATGAGGTCCCCTCTCAGTTGTCTCTTCTTGAGTCTGAACAGGCCCAGCTCCCTCAACCTATCCAATGTTATTTTACCTATGTAATAATTGTGGCAAGAAGTGTCTATCCTTAACTGAAACTTTCCACTTTCTATGTAACATTCCTCAGGCTACCCAGCCTGAAAAAAAACCGTAGCAACATTAGCCAAAACGTGTTTAGCACACAGTGTTATTTTCATTCCTGGGACAATCTACTGGCACCCACTTCCAACTTACTGTCTTTGAGAGTAGCATGTTTCAGTAAGAGAGTGCTCAAAGACCAATCCATCATGAATATGAATGTTAACAAGGTAGCAGTAGGAAGCAAAATGCTTACATCCAATATATCTAAGCACCACTACGACACTTGCCTCTGCCACAGAGATTCAGGTATGGCCACCCATGAGCAACAGAAGGACATTGTAACATTCCTGAACTCGGTCCAAAAGTGGGACTTTTTCTGCTGCAGCCTCCCTTAGGAGATACAGGCTGCCTAGAGCACGATTTCTGAAACTTTTATCTTTAAGGACCATTCAGCTTTCTGAAAGAGGTCCCTGGAATGTCTCATTGTTTTCTGAGTCATAAAAAGAATTAATAAAGTATTCATTATTTAGAGAAAATACATTTTATTGGTTTAAGACAATTCTATTAACATAATTACAAATACTTTAATTTTGAAACATTCATATCATTTTACATTTGCTTCAGGTCTTAACACGTCAAGATGGACTCTTTACTGAGTCAGCTCAGTATATATGAACAATTGTAGTGCCACTTATTAAGTATCATGGGGGTGTTTTTTTGTTTGCATTTAATTAATTCTGCCTTGCAGATCATCTTTTGATGTGTTATGGAACACTAGAGGCTGATTTACTACAATTTACGCAACACTATCCCTAGAGCCTTTTGATCCTCAAACAAGGTGAGAAAAAGCAAATCCTGAGGAATCCCCTTAGCCAGTCTCTTTTGCAATCCACATTCCTCCCTCAGCCTCTCCTCATCACCATATAACATGGCTCTATAAAATTAGAAATGCTTCTGTGGAAGAGAAACTATTGTGCTCTTGCCAAAGGATGACACCTGTATGTGAGAGCACATAATTGTTCCTTTTACACTCAGCTCATTTTCCTTTTCAGATCATCATATGACACAAATCCTGCAAGTGCTACCTGAAGTTGGACTGTAAGCTACTTGAGCAGGGCCTTATCTCTCTGACAGTAATTCCCTGTCTCATACCATCTGTTGTTCCCTATACCAATCACTTTGTATTTTATGAACCAGTCTAGAGCTTTCACTAAAGTCACTTTGTGCTGAGCTACATTCTGAATCCCCATGATAGGGGAATGTAAAAGAAAATGATACCTATACCAAAATACCCTACTGAGCCGAGGCCAATCGACCTGGAGCTGAGAAATATGAAAGGGATCAGGTTTTAACCCTTGAAAGTATGTTAAGAACTGATAATTTTGAATGCTCTGGACTGTTAAACTTAAGAGTTGATCTTACACTGGCCCTGTCTGGTTTGGATCTCAGCATGCTGACATACAGATCATCTCTTTTTCCATGCTGGACTCACTCAACTCAGAAATAAACCTCCTATGGACCACAGGATGCTGGAATTTCCCTCTATTCTCCTCCAAGAAGTATGTTTTCTCTGTATTTCTGGTATGATACACCAAATTCACAAATTTCAGGGAAAAAAATCTGCGCTGAGAAAAAAATCTCCAGCAGTTTTTCTCTCAGTGCTGATAATATTAGGCTCCACATTTAAATAAGGTTATATACATTGATATCCTCCAAATTAGAACAGAAATGCTTCTGGTTTTTTTCTCCCTTTACTGGGCATACTCTTTCAGAGCCCCATGGGACTTTCTAAGCTATCCATCTGCCTGTAGCTACTTCTGGTATGGGAATGAAGGCTCAAGAGGGGGTGTGGGGACAGGAGGGGTCTTCTGCCCGGCTTACCTCGTAGAAGAGCCCTTCGGGGAACTGCTGAAAGCACTGGGCGCAGACGAAGCACTGCTCGTGGTACAGCTCACCATTGCTGTTGACAATTTTCTCGGCAGGGGCAAAGCCCCCCCTGCAGCGCTCGCAGATGGCGTTTGCAAGTGCATTCGCCATGTTGCTGTCATTAAAAAACAAAAAGAAAATAGAAAATTAGCCTAAATAGACAACAGCACTGGTTGTTGGTCTTCCCTTCCCCCACACCCGGCCAAACTGCATCAACCTAATGCTAAGCTGCTCAACACAAGTTTTTCAATGAACTTCATGGCTTGTGGCATCTCCCCAGAAATAAAACTACCACTTCTCCCTGCTCCCTAACTCTTTAGAAACAAAATCCCTGCAATGTGCTCTAATTAATTAAAAACCCCAAAACAGAAATGTTGTCACTACAGACACACAGGCTTTTTATGGTTAAAAAAGACAGGCAATTCAAAGTACGATAAGAATTATGAAATACATTAAAATTACTGAAAACAAGGGCAAATATTAACAATGATTGAGGATTGGCATCACATAGGAAAACATAAATGCTTAATTGTAAGCCAATTCCTAATTCTAAAATATATATATATAACAGCATTATTTCAGAGCGCTAAATAAACAATGTGAAAGTGTGCAGGATCTAGTCTGTAGATATTAACGAAAACCAGAGTAGTTAAATAATTAGCCTTTAAACGAGCTCTGCATAACTTGAAGTCATTTTACAAATTTAGTTTGAAGTCACGGGATTTTTGATTGGCCTGTTAGAGTTTATCTCAGGGAGCTCAGCTCATGATGTGCCAGCTCATAGCCCACTCCAGGGCCAAGGGGGAGGGTGGGAATGCTCTGGCTGCCCCACTGCAACCCACACACAGGCTAACATAAGCTGGCAAACCCGTGCCCGGGATGTAAGGAAATACTGAAACTGCAACCATGGTTGCTTCTCAAAGGCACAGGACCAAAAAAATGGCAGTGTGGTAGCTGTCCACATCTGCGGAAGACAGTACAGCTGTGTTTCAGTTAATTAAGGCCAGAAAAAGGCTCTTTTGATTTTTCCTTTGCAAACATTTGCTTACTCATATCTAGACTCTCAAAGCTATGTCTTTCAGGATCACCTCTGCTCTAATACCATGTGGTAGCAGAGAGCAAATATAGGACAATGGTCTAGTTTCATTACAATCTGATGTCAGCCGACAAAACCACTGACTCAAACATCTATCTGGGAGGTTATTAGACAAGTGACATTATTTTAAACACATGTGCATGCACGCATACATTTTGATACAGCTATCATGCTGTGGCTGTAAGTGCAGAGCCCACAGTCCTCTGCAAGATGCCAAGCCTCCCTTCTTATCCTTTCAAAGGCATAAGACCTCAGGCTCCCACCATCTTGCACACCATCCAAGGGAGCAAGCAAACAGCTAGCACGTGGTTCAAAATGGAATGTGTTTTATCTATTTCTTACACTGTCTCACAGAAGAGCCCTATGCAAGGTCACATCTGACGTGTTATTATTAGCTGGCACTCTTTTTCCCTCTCTCTCTTGATCTTTGCAGATGAGGAAAACAGTAACTGCAATCCAAATATCCACTGCCCTCACAGTGAAACAAGTGGGCAAATTTCACATGAAGATCAGATGCAGGATGGCCCAACCCATACATAACAGACAGACCTATGGACAACCTGCAGTGACTATACACATAAGGAGTGATCAACTATAAAGCTCACCAATGGTCTTCATGGACTGTGTATACTTTCTGTGGGGCAAAACCTCAGTCAATTTCCCCATTCTCCTTATCAAGCTAACTAAAGAATAATCACAAGAGAAATTGGGATCTTTCATCATCACTTCAACAGTACTTAAGCATTAAGGATGTTAAGCGCTGCCATACATAAAGTATAATCCAAGCAAAAACATGAAACAAAGTTCAAAACCAAATGAAAACAACGTTTTCCTCTTCAGGAGAAAGTGCTTCACTTTCAAACACATCATATATGTAAAACTAGTGAAGTATGTAATACTTCCGCATTAATAAAGTGGTTTATCCATTTGCCCAGAATAATTGGCAAACAACCTGAAGGCAGAGAGACTACTTTACAAATTCCAACCCCACTTTTACTGCTGACAAAAATTTCTGACGCAATTAATGATGACATTTAAAGTAACAATTCAGATTTTAGTTGACAGCTACAACTGGCAATGTTTCAAGCAGAACAGTGGCAAAGGTTGGATGAGAGAACAGCTTGCACAGCCTGCTCAGATCTCAGATAAAATACATTATGTACAATACACCAGTAATGTCACTGCAGTTACACCCCGAAGCTGAACAGAATGAACTTACAATCTTGCATAAAAGTCACAAAACTCTTTGTAGAGTTTTATTTCACTGTGCCTACGTTGCAATTTTGACACTGGTTTCTCGCCTTCATTTCCTGCAGAGTTGTGAGCATCAGGAGCGACCTTGTACGCAACCTCTTCATTCTCTGGGATGGGGTACGGCTGAGCTCTGCGCTGGAAGTCCATCTCGCTCCGATTGCTTTCCCGGGTGTATATATTCTATGCTTGTACTGCAAAGAAGCTGTAGGCAAAGTCTGCAAAACAATATGCTGGACTTCCCCTTGTTCCCAGCAAAGTGATTTACTTTCACAGCTCCGTGTCATGTAGCTGGAGCTACTCAGCGCCCTGCTAGAGCTTCAAGTTAAAAGTTCAGCGGCGGGGCTGTGAGCCTGTCACGCTGAGATTTACTGAGACTGGCTGTGCACAGAGGAGAACACTCCCCTGCCAGGCCCTCATGTAAACTCGGAAAGGGTCTTCGCTGCTGGCTGCTGACAGAAGCTGCCCAGCAGAGTTGTGGTGTGAGTAACCTGTGTGAGCAAATAAGTTCACCACCAAACTTGTCTGCAGCTTCTTTCTGCTGAGGGAGGTGGAGGCAGATTCTAACAATATTTTATCATGGGCAAACCAGCAGTGGAAAGCAGGAAGAGAAGACTCCTGTCTGCAGGTAAATATTGCTTTAATGCCATAGTATGTTAAAATGGTACAGTATGTTAAAATGTTATAGTATGTTAAAATTTTACGTTTTATATTGTAAAAATGGCCTTTAATGCTCCACTTGTGTCTTCTAAGTCATACATGCTGAATTTATCTATAGGTGTCTTTCCTCTTGTCAGTACTTCAGACAAGGGAAAGGTACAGACAGATAATTTGATTTCTGTTATGCTTCTCAGGCCATTAACCAAACTGACAGGTATGCGATAATGGACAATATATGAAGGAGGAAAACCAAAGCTTTATTTCCAGTGATGTGCTGCATTTAGAACAACTATCTAATGTAAAAACACTAACTGAAGTAAGATTTGAAGCTAATAATTACACTCCTTCAAGCTCTCCCTATTTGAAGCACAGTGCTTGTGGCAGATGTGGCAGACTGTGGCTTCCTGCACTTTCTAACTGCAGAAAAAGAAGGCTTTTGGAAAGCCCTCCTGAGTAACTAACTTTTGTATTGAACTGGCTCAGCCTTGTTAGCAATCAGTTGAACTGCAGAACTGCATGCACTCTGCGCTCATGACACACAGCACACTGGTATCTGAAGAATCTGCTAGTCTTTGAGAGGGCATGAGAAAGCAGAGGATGCCAAGGAGATGAGCAACGGGAACAAGTAGAGAAACTAGAACTAGAAGATCAGAGAATCATAGAATTACTTAGGTTGGAAAAGACCTCAAGACTACTGAGTCCAACCATTAAACTGATACTGCCACATTCACCACTAAACCACGTCCCCAAGTGCCACATCTACACATCTTTTAAATACCCCCAGGGACGGTGACTCCACCACTTCCCTGGACTGTCTGTTCCAGTGTTTGACAACATTTCGGTGAAGAAATTTATCCTGATCTTCAATCTAAACCTCCTGTGGCACAACTCGAGGCCATTTCCTCTTATCCTGTCACAGGTTATGACAGAAGGTCGAGTCAAGGTTACAGTTTCTTAATACACCTGCACCTTCCTAGGACCTATTACAGAGGGTCTGGCTGATGACGGTTTTTGGCCATGTCTCTCACCAGCAGCCGGGACAGCTTGCTCAGCAAGCGTACAGCAACCCACATGCCCCTCTCCATGCAGGCCTGAGCTTGCACGCAGCTGCCTTCCTGCAGCTCAGCCAACACAGTCCTACGCCGCTGCTTCTGCTGACAAATTTGTGGAATGGGTTTGGTCAGTGTCTTTCCTTCACTTCCCCTCAACAAGGAGCAACCCCTAGGCAAGCTATTTCCGTGTGTAGGTGGGACCCAGGCAGCATGACCCTGCTTATTTGCCTGTCTGTAGGTGTGATTATTCACCCTATGCCAGAGCTACCAGCAGTCACAAGCTCTAACAGGCTAAGGAGACTGCACCCTCACCACTGACACAGCTTGGCTGCAGCTCAAGCCCTATTTTTATCTGCCATGGGGCAAGCTCCAGATGAAGCAATGATCAAGTTGTAGCCCTAGGCCACAAAGAGCTTGCAAGAGCACCACTGCAATCCTGGAACAAAAGGTTTCTGCATTCTCTGGAGCACGGGTGATAAAAATGAGCAGTGTCTGCCAACAGATATGCAGGTATAGTGATGCCAGTTCTGCTTTTTTGTCTTGCCTCCCAACACTTTGTGCACAGGTCAATGCTGACCTTCTGTGGGTATAAAAAACTCTAGCAAGACTGACTGCAATGGACTAAAAATGCTGATTCATCCAGGATGAGTGCAGGTGCATGAAGCCACTAAGATAAGAAACAACAAGTCAGCCTATCTCTTCCTCTTATCCCTATTTTCTCAACAATTTCCCAACTGTTTTCCTGTATTTTGTCCCAGATCATGGACAATTCTCCTGGGAAGATGCTGCAGCAAATCAAAAGTGCCCTGTAGAGTTTTTCTCCTGGTGGACTACTACAATTCTTGCAGTAACCTGAAATCCACAGGTGACCAACATGGCTAGAAGCCACTTCTGCTGCCTCATGTCCTCTTTGGCCAACAAGAAAACATTTGCTTGCTTCTTCAGCTTGCTACTGTGCAATCTTCTGCATGGCTGTAGCAAAGCAAGTAGTACAGCAAATTAGTGCAGTAAGATGTCTATCCAAAAAGCCTGGTTTAATCTTCCTAGCTTTTTTCAAGAAACAGTCCTTCAAACATAGGACTCCATATGTGCAATAAGTAGAAGCTGCCTGGTTCTCCAGTCATATTACCATTGCTGCCAGTGGAATGGCTCCCAGTGTTTTCCATTAAGCAAGAAAGGAGCTTTAAAAAGGGCCTTTCTGCTACTGAACCAAAACACAGCTTCTACTGTGAAGGTCTGGTAATCCACAAATCCAGAGCAGCTGGCCATCTTTCTCTTTTCTGTCATTTTGCAGAAGGCATGCTGCCAAGATCTGAAATACATTATTAAAAATACACTGCATTTTCATTAGGGAATTCTAGGTTACTCTGAGGTGAAGCTGTCCACGGGGAGTGAGAAGCATGTAAGGGGTTGTTTTGCAGCAGCAGAAGCTTCCCAAGGGCATTCTGTGGGAAATGGGACAAAACATACCAGCGTGTTGTTAAAGATGAAGTGTTACGGAGAAGAGAAAAGGGAGAAATTGAGTGTTTAACTAGAAAAGGTAGGAATGAAAGAAAAAGACAGTCTCCTCTTGGCACACTGAGGATCTTATCAGAAGCCAAATCTGGCGGTAGGGAAGGTGCTGAAGGAAATGGTTGAAGAGGGAGGGAGAAGTGTCCCACTGCAGTTACCAAAAGGGCTTTGGTAAACAATAGCAAAAATAGCCGCACCGCCTAATCCCTGCTGAAGGATGGCTGCCGCCTCACTCCACGCTGCCTCCTCTGGAGAGCTTTCCAGTCTGGCTGCCCATGCCGGTGGCTGCCAGGGGCAGACAGGGACTCTTACAGAGACGGCTCGGTGGCCGGCCAAGCCCGATGAGCATTTCACTCCGTGCCACAAATAGCCGTGCGGAGCAGTCAGGGCTCCAAACAAGGTGCTTGGCAAAGGCAGCTGCTGCTTGGCAACCTATTTGTGCCACCGTGACATATCGCTGCACCGCCGGCGCTGTCGGGAGGCCAAATGGCCCATCGGGCCACGCCGGGGGGATGAGCAATCACAGTGCATCCCACCACCTCCCCCACAGGTACGCGTGGTTTCATTTTAATGATGTATCAACAGACGCTATGCAGTGGCTCTCACACACAAAATACAGAACAACCTAGAACAGGAGCTTGGCTGCGAAAGACGCGTGGGCTTGCAGTGCCCTGCTCTGATTTCTGCACCAACATTTTAAAGCACTAGTTGACCTTTGGTGGGGGTTTTTTATTGAAATTAAAAACACTCCTGGGTTCTGGTTGCTGCAATTGTTTATCTCTTGAGCAATAAAATACTTTCCATGTTAAGCTGGTCTCCTAAGGCAGTTTGAAAGAAGGCATGAATCTTTAATATAATAAAAATGCACATTACAGGTAATATTTTCACATGTGCTCAGCACTGCTATAACTACTGTTTCTATTAAAAATGGTGAAAAACCATCTCAAAACCACTACAGTAAAAACCAGGTGAATTGTAAATGCTCCTAAAAGTTTCATTCTTTAGTCTTCACCTCAAAATGCACAATTAAGCTTATGTGGTGGGAGTTTAAACAGGGCAAACAAAAAGGCAATTCTAGTTGTTTCATATACTTCAGTATAACTTTATTCTAGTATAAACATGTCCAAAAAATGCTTTGGTCTCTGCAAACAGAGAAGGTTCACATTCCATCTCTCCATAAGGAAGTAAACATAACTGGAATAGACAGGTAAGCAGCACCTTCCCACACAATGTTTTATCAATCATTCAAGCACAGTGAAAAATCAGCCTCTGACAGAATTTGTAGAAAGGGAGAGTACTATGCAACTACAGCATTTTCCTGTTATAAGTAATATTTCAGTGAAGTATTGTGTTTTCTTCCTGCTGGTTACAAGTATTACCAAATGAACCCATGCTCTGTGTAAACCAAGTAATGACTTCTGTGTACAGATATTTGATACTCTTTAACAGTCATCTCTTCCTCCTCCACTACTATTTTTTTAATCCTGTGCAGACAGGAAAAACAAAACAACAGACACAGTATCATGTACGAGAAGCTCACAAACTCCAATAATTTTGTGTTGCATGAGACACAGCATATTATCAGTTATTCTTGAAATTTGCACCCTATGTAGTTGACTACATGCCTACTTCACTATGGTATCCAAATTCTGTATCCAAATTCCTTCAACTCTATAAACTTCAAAGATGCATTTGCACTGATGCATTTCATATAGCATTTACAGCCTCATTTCCAATTTAAGAATAATAAAAAAGGTCAGCCACTCAATACAAGGGGCTGCACATGAAATGTCCCTGAGACACTCTCGGTGAAAAGAACCATCTTTTCAAGCCTGAAGAGATAAGATGAGGTCCACCAAGCTCCAAAGAAGTGACAGGACAAGAAGAAACAACCTCAAGTTGCATCAAGGGAGCTTTAGATTGGACATTAGGAAAAATATTTTCATGCAAAGGGGTGTCAAGCATTGGAACAGGCTGCCCAGAGAAGTGGTAGAGTCACCATCCCTGAAACTATTTAAAGACATGTAGATGTGGCACTTGGGGACATAGTTTAGTGGTGGACTTGGCAGTGCTGGATTATTGGTTGGACTTGATAACCTTAAGAGGTTGTTACAACCTAAATGATTCTATGATTCTAAAACAATGCAGTGACATATTTCTCTTTAGGGTAACAGTTTCCTAGCACCAATATTCAGTTTATGTCATCTGTCACTGACATCCATCAAAAATCGTCCCCTGAATCCTCAGTGTAATGTCAAATGCCAGCCTTTGATTCTGCCTGAGTCATCTGCCTGCACTATGTGGAACCAGTGTTTTGACAAGCTGAACACCATGACCTGAGCAGTTCATCCAGGAGCTATAATTATTACTATGACTCAACAAACCACCCCAGCAATCAGGAGAGACTTCCAGTACACCCATGCAGCTCCTTGTAGGGCAGAGAGAACTGCAACACCAAGCTTCCCAGCAACATCCTTATTATAGTCACGCCTCCACTGGAGACACCATGGTGAGAACTGACTTTCAGCTTTAGTAACCTGCATGTCACACACATCTTTTATTATTACTTTCTTACTATTAATCTACATTTGCAGCACCATAATCTCTTCTCACCTTCATTAGTTTGAGCTTCTGTATGATGAAGCGCAAAGCTTTTCATTGCCTGAATTAATTCATTTCGAGCAGAAGTACAATGTGTTATAGCAAACATCTCCTCAGCTGTTCCTCTTCTCTCACACACTTACTAAATTGTAATTATTAGTCACTCCAGGTTTTGGTTTCACATTTTTCTCTTCCTACATTCACTACAGCATCACCAGGCTTTAAAACCTGCAGAGGATGGCAGACAGCTAAGCCATCTGCAGTTAATACTGCAGCATGAAATAATAGCCCTAATATTCAACAGGCAAGAGAACAACCAGAAGCAGTGTATGTTTTAAGACTCAAGAATGAGTACTGTGTCAACAAATAACGCTAATACAAAACAGCACTGCTTTCCTACATCATTACCATGGTCTTAACATTTAGGGTAATGCAAACTGAAGGTCTTCATCTTGTACTTTGCATTTACTCAGTGCTAGTATATTTATTCAATGCTAGTAGCAGACCTGCCAAGTAAACATGAACGAATTTCAGTAGCAGTTTGTGCAAAGCAAGACTTCCATGCATTTTTCTAGCAGAAAAAAACCTATTGCTAGGTTTTTTTAAAGTAATGGTTTCTGTCCCAACACCTAACTAATCCTGAATGACTAAAGCAGCAGTGGACAGCTATAGGATCTATTATAACACTTGTGAGGGAAGAAGATGCAGAAGCTACCCCTCGCAACAACATACTGCTGGGATCATCTGAAAGAGCAGCATTTGTTTTTTGCTTGACAGAACAGAATCAAAGGAAAGAGGGAGGATGGCAGGGGTTTGTGCTTTCAATCAGAGGGGTTCAAGCCCTGCCAAGACTCCTTCTGCTTTGCTACATACCACAGAGAAGTGAGTGTAATCTGAGGAGTAGCTTTAGAAAGCATTTTAGAAAGCATTTAAGTTTAAAAGTAAGCAATTGTACACTTCAGAAAAAATGCACGACCTGCAACTTGGTAGCTCATGGAGTTATGCTATTCTGAAGCTGCATTGCTACAATGTCCTTTAAAAAGCATATATATTAGGACCAGCTTTGCAATGTATCAGAAATATAGGGTATGCTTCACTTCAGTTTCTGAAGTCAGTGAGAAGAAATGTACAAAACAAAAACTGAAAAGCCAAATATTGAGAAGGACAAATTGCTTTCAATGCAAACTTCCTGTACTGGAACAAGGGGACCAGCCATGGCAGTTTTGAGTCATGACTCTCAGTGGGAGACCAATGGTTGCATAGAAGCAGAGTTCAAAAGGCAGACTCACCTCGGGATCAAGAACTTTATGATCTATGAAGAGTGTGGCATGCATGGATTTAACATGCTAGAAAAGTCAAACATCATTTCACATTTGCTCTACCTTTGTCCACTCATTCCTTGCTGGAACAGCTCGAATGTTTTGAATCTTTCATTTTAAAAAGCGCAGCTGAGAAATGCTGCCAGGTATTGCTATCTGTGTCTGCCAGTATGTAGCCTCCTTTGAGGCTAATAGTAAAAACGTTTTAATTCATTTTCTTCTAGCTCTATCATGGCCACTAGGGCAGCCAGAAACAGCAGAAAAGCTACAAGGAAATATGTCACAAAAGTCAGAAACCAAATTTCTCTTGTTGGACAAAAGGCTCCAAAAAGATCAGAAAGGTTCATCTATAAAGACACATCACAGGATGACTTAGAATTTGCTGGCAAAATTGAGCAGTTTCATCAAAAAACACTGCTCAGAGAGCATTATATATGAAGCCATCATTTCAGAATTCTACCAGGAACTACCTAAAATGAGAATTTCTACAAAGCTGGCAGATACAAAGATGAAAACTGAACAATGGCAGCCTAAAGCTGCTGTGACAAATCAAGCAAGGCAAAAAATAACACACAACTATGTGTACTACAGCATCAGATAATACACATGAAAACTCAGAGCACTGAGTAATTTGGTAAATGCCCTGAGATTGCTGGGTGCAAGGCAAAACCAGAGGAGTTAATTGAAGGAAAAAGCACGGAATGCCACAAACTCTGTAGGAAGTCCCTGAGCCACAGCTGGTGGCAAGCTGGGATTACTACCAAGGGCAATCCCATAAAAGGCCCACTCTTTCCTTCTGCCTCCCTCCACAGGCATCAGCCTTTGGCCATCCTCAGAACCAGCATACTTGGCAAGCTAGAGCTGTTCCCATGCCTGGAGATCATCACGTAAAAGGCTCATGGTCCTCTCGAGGACACTGTGTCAGTTAGCTTCGGGTTTCCTAGAACAGCTCAGAGACCTCAGGAAAACAAAATAAAAAATATAAAGAAAGGGAATCCAAACTTAAAACCTTCAAACTTTTCTCCCAGATGCCTGCAAGTTGGTAATTTTTATTAAGTGGTAACGTTGGCGTAATTTAGTTTTTCTCTTCTGTGTGTAAATTCACTTCAGTGTGACAGACTGCATCAAAGGACAGCTTAATTATAATGAAGAATAATAAGCAATCACAGTACATTTTCTTTTGAGAACACCTCTTACTAGGTGCCATCAGACACATGAAAACAATAGCGAAAGAAAAGAAATGTACAATTTACCTTTAGTCAGCCAATCCTGTAAATAAGAGCAGTGAAAATCTTAATTGCTGTAATCACCAAAGCTTACATGTTTACTAAAATCATAGATTTAAGAGGAAAAGTAGTTACTGCTTGGGTTGATGTTACATAAGCAGCTATCTCTGGTCATTTGGAATCACGGGAGGTGATACTCCAGGTGAGCAAGTCAAACAAAATTGCTTAGTTGTTATGCAATGTATGAGACAAGGGGTGAGAGAGAAGGCAAGCAAAAAAGGGTGTGTTCCTCAGGAGTTATTTTAACCCCTAGAGCAATGAAAAGTACAACACAAATGAACAGTAAAGCCTCTAGTCATTTGGATACCTCAAACTAAGGCTCAATGAAAATTCTAAGTATCCCAATATTAAAATCTAACCCTGAATCATATTTTTGCTGGCTGTAAGTTACTCTAATTAATGGTACCAATTCAGTGGTACATTTACATGGACAAATCCCTTCTTCAATTAGAACAGCTAGCAGATCAAAGTGTTTCTTAGTTCAAAGCTCCCAAGCACCTGATTCAAATGAGTATTTGTAGCACCCAGCTCTCCACTATTCTAGCAGAGTTTGTAACCAGAGAATACGAAGAAGCACAATTTTTTTGTCTTAGCACTTCTTTTAAAGTTTTTCCTGCTTTAATAAATTAATCACTTTTTTAACCAATGTATGGAACAATTACTGCTTCACCTGCTGACACTGGCCTGGTGAGCAAATTAAACAACTCTCACAGAAAGCAGCCATATAAATGTTAACATTGGTGATGCTATAAAGAAACATTACCAGGAGAAATCAAATTTAAGTAAGCTTCCAGGTGCAGACAGATCTTTTATTTTCACCTTAACCTGCTCTCAGTACCCTAAAGCATCTGAAGGCTCAACAGGTCCCTGGTTTCCCAGACAGACCCTGACCAGCATTTTCATTCCTTCTTCCTAGGAAGAGCAGGTCTTCAGGGCTGATGCGCAGCTGGAAACAGCTGTACACCTTGTCTGGCTGCTACACATGTGCTTTTGATGGCAGGTTAAGGAGATTTGTGACCTTGCACATCTCCCAAATGCTGTATCTCATTAAGAAAGGGAGACACTCAGCCCTGCCGTGTTGCTGGTGGGAGGAGTTTTATTAGTTTCTTTTTACACTCACCTACAAGCCTTGCTGTGCAGAGCCTATCCCCCTAAGGCTCAGTGGAACGTAACAATGTGCTTATGCCTCCTGTTTCATCTGCAAGGAAGTCTTTGTGCATGAAATTTTGGGACACATCCACATGCCTTCCAGCCTGGAGTCAAAGTGTAGAGGCAGGCAGAAGCCTGAACAGATCCAGCAGAAGATTGCCTGCACCTACTCACACACATGTACCCATCAGCTTCAGCAGCAGAGAGCAAAGGGAATGCAGATACTCTATTAATATGGAAAACATCTACAGTGCTTTCTGCACAGGAGAACAGAGCAGTGAACTACGAGTGACTGACAGCCACTGATGCAAGCTCATCAATGATTATTTATTGTAAATGCTGAAATTTACTGCTTGGTAAAAACTTGAGACTAACCTCTTCAAAAATTGTTTACATTTTTAATGACATTTGAATGCATATGAACTTAGAAGAGAGAGCTACAGATAGTAGCTAATGGTGATCAAATTCACTTTTAAGTGTAATTGTCAAAAAAACCCCAAAGATAATTGCCTCTGCTTTTGCCACTACCTTGTACTAAGCTCTGCGAATTAATAGTATCAATGTTTTTAGACGAATCATTCTATTTTTACCAAAACCCATGGGATGAGAAGGGGAAAGAACAAAAATAGCAAGCATACTGCTACTGCTAAGTGACTCCTAATGATTAATCATAAATATATGTGTACAATTTCCTTTGCATCCTGTTTGCTGAGAAAAGCCAGAAAGAACAGCTCAGCATACTGTCAGAATTTTTTACATGCCATTTCTAAAGACAAAGCAAGACAAGACCTACAGGAGATGTCATTTTTTTCCCACTGAATCAATATAGCTGGAAAAGAACAAGTCTTCAGAACAGGCTGTTCAGAAAAGCAGATTTCTCAGGTTGCATTTAGTTCAATGACTGCTGCATCTGCTGCACACAGGAGAGAGATGAAGGTGCCTGGCATCCTCCTGCATTTTGAACTCTGCACCCGGGGAGCACCCTGCATAATTAAGGTTTATGAGCTGGTGACTCTGCTCAAACAGGCAAAGAGAGGTCTGCATTCAGCACCCTTACCTCAATGGAGGTCTAAAACAAGCACATTTTTGTACTGTGCAAGTTCAAGAAAAGGATGAGCTATCCAGACCACCTTTAACATGGCACAGACAGGCTGCTGCTCCCTAAAAAGTCAGTAAAGCACCAGTTACATCTCTAGCAGCAGATTACAAGGCTGCCAGAAAGGTTATGAGGTTTGTTAAGTGATGCGTGGAGTGAGACAGAAGGAGCAGCCAAATTTCCCATCCCCATCATTGTGCTGTGCTGTCAGGACAAATTAAACATATGTGATACATTACATGACAAACATATGTTCTGGTGCACATTTAGGAGTTTTCAGTACATTGTTTCACAGTGCCCTAATTATTAGTAATCTCACATGTTTTAAGTACAAATGACACTGACATTCCCAGGAAAGAGCAAAGGCAGAATTTTGGCACCAAGCCCATCTGAGCTGCTTTGTAATGCCTACACTTGGCTATGTCTCAGCCACAGTTTGCAGGTACACAGGTCCCTGTCCTACCAAGCACATCTGGCTCCTGCTGTGATGGCTGGACCCAGCAGCTGAAATAAAAGGTTTTAAATACAGAAGTTCTCAAAGGGTGACCTGGGGACACTGGCATCTTGAATACATTTTGGCCCAGGATTAGAAGAACAGTACTTGAACTGAGAAAGCAGGTTTCAGTGAACTGTTGCTCGAGGGCTGATATTATTTAACACATCTGGATTAATATGTATGTAAAACAAAATACAAAGGCACTAGAACAAAGAACTGGAGAGAAATACTATGGGAGGGCATTGCAAAGCCGTGGATGGCAAGATATATTTAGCAGACATAAAAGAAATCTCTTGTCTTTCTTGTGGACTCTAGATACTCTGGAAGTATTTGCTAAGGACAGGCATCTAAGTGGCACTGGGAGAACGTTCGGAAAAAACTAGAGCTTTCCACTTTTAGAAAACTAATAAGCTTTTCTTCTTTGTTCCCAATTGCTCTTTGCCTGTTCATATGTCATAATTCTGTATTTATAATGCCATAGCCTTTTGTCATGGAGAATGCAGTAAAAAAAAAAGCCTGCCTTGCAACACTGAAATATCACAATATGGGTTAGGAAGGAGCAAGGTTTAGTTTGAATAAGAACCAGCTTAAGCTATTAGCAAACATAAGATAAGCTCTAGTTGTAGGTATGGGTTGTCCCCCTGCTCTAAAAACATCATCTGACCATGCTCTATTCACCTTCTTGTACCTCCAACACTCTGCCCTGAGCTGATTCACAAGTCCCCTGATTCGCTATTTCCTCCAATTTGGATTTTATTTCTCAAGACCAATCCCTGTTTCATGTATTTCTCATCTCTAACTGGAAGAGGCTGAGGCGATCAAAACACCCAGGCCTTTCCTGGTGCAGTAAACACAACCCTTCCCCCTATCCAGCCCCAGCATGGTCTCATTCCCATCTTGGATATGCATAGTAATAACAGCAACACAACCATACAGAGTTAGTACTCATTTTTATGTATATGCTTTAAAAAGAGGCTTTCTCTTCCCCAAATAAACCTCTCTTTCCTCATTGCTAGTTTAGTGCAAAAGAAACTAAATGTAAAAATGTCAAGAATCTCTGCACATCTCTTAATCTACCAAGTCTGGTTATTCTTCCAACTGCAGTCATATGAATATATATAACATATATACTGCTAATGTTATTAGAAATCCATCTCAGAAATCAATTCAGAATTAATACTACAAAGAGATACCAAGCACACACACCAGACCCACAAGTTAACACATTGGTGGAAGTGATACGATATTTCTGACATCTTATAGCAAATAATCTTTGTAGGTTACAATCGTACCTTTTGCCACAATTAAGGTCCTTGGTTATAACAAAAGAGTAAATCCCCCAGATCTGAATGACCATTCTTCTGAAATCACTAATGCAGTTGATGAAAACACAGTAACAAAAACTTTTCAAATTACTCAGCACTCCAACCTGATGCACAATCACTACCAAGGAAAAATAATCTAAAAATACAATGAGACAGGCATTAGGAGATAGGAAGTACTTCCTCTCCCCACTGAGGCTTTTGTTAGCAGATACACAAGGTTCCTTTTCTGGGGAGCTTGAAGTGGGAATGGATTGCTTTCACGCTGAGCACACTTAGAAAAACACCTTTGTGTTTTTACTTTTTTTTGGGGGGGTGTCTGCACTTATTTAAGTTACAAACAAATCTTTAATCTTCATGCTCCAAACAGAGGCTTTTTGCAAATTCATTGTTAATTTTTTTCAAAAAGTTCGTAACATCAGGAAGATAACCCCAGACATTAAACGGCTTCCTGATTTTTGGTCACCCTTGCTGAGTAAGGTCAGGCTAAGTGGCCCTGCTGCATTCTTTTGTCTAAAGCCCTTTCCGCATCAAGGAACCCCCCCATGAAGAAACCCAGAGCCCAGCAGCCACCCCAGCTCCACAACACCAGCCTGCCGCAGGGACTGTGCCAAGACCCCAAAGAGACAGCACAAGCCACAGAACCTGGGTGACCCAGAACTAGCTTCAAAGCAGACGGAGCAAAGTTGTCAGGCTCCAAAACGTTTATTTACTTGCAAGTGCTGGCTGTCAGAAGGGATCCAGAAGCAAATGCCAGCTACCATTTGCCCTTCCCAAAGTCGGGGAAGGCTGTCACACCATCGCCAGAATGCACAAGGTCACCGTATGGCTCCTGTTATCCCTCCTTCAGGGGTTCTTCCACACTTCGGGGCTGCTTCTCAAAAGTATGTGTTTTGCAGTGACTTTCCAGAGCTGTGGTTGTATTCTGTTTGTTAAAACCACCCAAGCAAGCGGGCAGCAGAGAAGGGCTCGGTGCCCTGGCAGTACCATCCATTTGCACTCACCTCAGGTTCTCTTCCTGTGACCCGGGCAGGACACTGTCAGGACGATCCCGTCTCCTCCTGTACAGACCTGAATGTGACAACTCTTTCAGCTGCAAAGCCGTCATATTCCCCTACCTGGAGGAGGGCTGGTTTTTTTTTTTAAAGGTGAGGGGGGTGTTTTGGCTTTGGGTTGGGTTTCTTTCCCCCGCCTCTCCCAGCTGTGGGTGCCGAGGAGCGCGCCTGCCAAGATGCCTGGAGAGCAGCGGCTGGGCGGTGTGTCGGCACACCTGCGCCCGCCGCAGCCACCAACCTCTGCAGGCAGGCAGGCAGGCAGGCAGGGCAGGCACCCGCCGAGCTGCTTCCTGTGTCTCATAGGTACACACCCTCCCAAAGGGCACCACATTTCCTTTATCACTTGATCACACCTAAGGGATGTGTGTGACAAGCTCACCCCCTTCCCTCCAGCTTTCCTCAAACTCTCACCGCCCCGACAGGCACGACCCTGCCCTGTGCTGGGCAAAGCAGGAGGCTCTCCCAGTGCCTCCGCGAGAAGCTACACATCTCCAGGACTGCAATGAGCTGTTTACTGTTTCCTGTTATAATTTATGACAAAAGGAAAGTCATTAGAGCTATGAAAATTCAGAGTTAAGCACGTTGGCAAGCTCTGACAGGGAGGTTAATGCAGCAAAGTGTGCCGCAAAGTAACTCCAGTAACTAGCAATAAAATACTCTTTTGGAAATGCAACAGCACTGTGCATTTTTCTTTTTCTACCTTGAAAATCAGAAGAAAATCACAATGTAATTTTCTTCCTACTCTCAGCTATCAAAACACAACGACTATACCAGTTTGTCACATTTTGTAGTGATGGAGTGTCCTGTGTAATTGTAAAACAGGAATGGAAGTGCTTGAAGTTTCCTGCACGGCAGGAAGGTGGTTAGCAAGGAAGTTTGCAAGCTCTGCATCTCATCTCTCTTAGTAAATCTTTAGTAGTAAATAAAACACTTCATTTCAGGAGGCTTCAAAAAAGCTTATCACTTCTTGAAAAATGTTTACAATTTCTTTGACATTATTCTTGACGCATATAAACAAAAACTTCAGAGATTTTACTTCTACGTGGTGAGTGGGGAAGGTGTGTTTTTTACATGAACTTGCATTCAGTAAAAGCCAAGAAACCTAACAATTAGCAAGGACTGTTTTGACTATAATAGGAAACAAGTTCTATGTGGTATGAATTACAGTTTTCATTATTAAAGTGTTTATTTTGTTGCAGAATATATATAAGAGTATTTTTGAGTTTCTCTAAAGGAAAAAAGTGTAACATAGGTAATACTGGGTATATCATATGACACCAATTTTGTTGAGATTACCAGACTGAACACAAACACAGTAATTTTATATAATACTATCAATGTGCTTCAGTCTGGAATGTCATCACTGCATAATATTAAACATCACGCAATGGAAAAATAACAAAATTGTTTTGGAAAAGGTATCACGTAACATGCCAAATAGATAATGGTTGCAAAAATTCAAAGTGATTTATATGATGTTAGAGGGTTGCGCACACTGAACTGTCAACAAGAGCTACACACATCTGAGCTCCTGTCCTCAGAAAATAAAGACAAGAATGATCACAATATTTGCCTAAACACGCTGCATTCCAGTTTCAAATGAAGTATTTCAAATTGTTTCTCAGTACACAGTAGGATAAGCTTAACCATAATTAAATGCCAATTCCCTGCAGTCAGTCAATCAGCGATCCAATGAAAAGTTAATGCTGTTACGAGTGGAGGTTCAGGATGGCAGATGACAGATATTCATGGCACAGCAGCTTTTATACATTACCAACAGTTTATACTTTGCTTTAAATATCTGGATACAAATGATTTATCTGTCCAAATGATCAGTTCTAGATAATAATCTAAAATGTGATGAGTACATTTTTTTCTGTGAAAAAGCCCTTTGTTAACTATTGAAATTGAACTACTACCTATAAATTTGTTCATAGATTCTTACTCACTACAACAGCCATCTGTTTGGCATATACTGAATACTTTTTGTATTAAACATGACAAAAGCCAGTAAAAAATAAAAGGACAACTCTTCACCCACTTTGCTGCACATTGCATTAGTGTGAAACACATCACTTCATTAAACTTTTATTTATCTGCATGAGCAGCTGCTGTGCTTGGGCAACAACTTTTACTTAAATGACCTTGGAAACCAGAGCTGCACCAAACCAGTATTACGAAAATTTAAAATTAACAATTTCAGACAAAACATGCAAATTGAAGGAATACAGCAAGTCCAGACACAAAAATGAGTTGTTATACAGATCAAATCCACTTAAATATAAAGGAGGGCAAGATGGCTAGGTTTTTAAAGTAAGACCAGGGACTCGGGTCGATACCTCCATTTCACAGGCCTCTTCAGCAAACTCCAACAGGGGTCTATGCTGATGTAGAAAACACTTTCTTGGAGGACTTCAGAACAAGCTAAAACCTTTCTACAAGAAGAAATGCAAACTGGACTCCTTTTCTGCCCTGTGGGATTGCCCATGAATCCTCACAAGAGATGAAGTTTCAAATCTGAATTTACCCAAACAGTCAAACCTTAAGTTCTGAGTATCAAATACAAGTTATAAGGGTGTTTTTTGCAGAGATGCTGCAGAACACAAATGTTATTTCTCCAATAACTTGCTTAAATGCTTCCACAAAGCAACCCGGATAGATCTGGCTCTGCAAGAAGAGCTTCCCCAGTGAGTGCCTCCTGATCCCCACACCCCCTTTTACCTTCTAGTTCCTATCTGCTGTTTATAATTCCTTTTTTGAGAGATTACATTCTTCTCATGTGGGATGGGGCCACTTAGACCTTTCACATTCCATCAGAATTTTTGAGGACCAGCCAAGTTACCACAGCTTTTCTCATTACTAGTAATGCACAGCCTTCTTGTACGTCCTGTACTTTGAAGGTTTACTCTTCATTTTCTAGTCCGTGACTCTTCCCTCACGCAACTGACCTTCCTCCTGCCCCCAGAGAAAGCCAGCATTGCTACTGCAATGTGATGGATAACCATGGTGGTAACCTGTCTTTCAGTAGACAAAAATATTCCCTCATGTCTAACCAGCAAAAGGTGGAACCAGACAGAAAGTATGCAGTCTTTCATTCATCACAAGCAGTAAATAACTTTTTATTATGCTCATGGTCAAGTTTTCACTGCAGTCCTACAGAGCATTTATCTTGATATTCCAAACCTCCAGTGCTCTCTCAAATTTCTGTGAAAGTACTGCTGTTCTGACTGCTGGTGATTCCAAGTATTCAGCAGAATTTTCCAACTTAAAAATCTTTTAAGATAGATAGGTTGTGTCTGGCTACTTTATACTACATTCAAAGGGATGTGAACAGCAATTCATGATGCTGGAAAACATGTAATTGAATTTAGGAATAACAATAAATGCCAAGTGCTTCAAATTCAGAACATTTCTTCATTAGCCTGTATTTACAGGGAATATACACTAACTATAGAAACCAGAAATGACAAAGTTTTAGGTCTGTCATTCCACACAGAAAAGTCTCTATTGATGTGTGTCATCTTTTATTCACTCTAGCGGCATGTTTTTGTTTTTTGGTTTTTTTTCAGACTTTGAAAAAAACTACCAAATTTCAATTAAATTTAGTTGAAGATTTTCAAATCAATAGAAAAAACTGTTTTCATGGCAGCACAGTCAGTCAAAACAATAATCAGAAGAGTGTTCTAAGAACACTACAGGAATGCCTGTGGTGTGCTCACAGTTACAAGGTGGCTGCATGTTAAAAGGGGAGCACATTCCTCCATCCCCTCATCGCTCACCCAGCTTATCACTGAAATCAGTTTCCAGAGGAATGTGTACAAGAATGACGGTTTTCTACTATTTCTCACGAGATTTGGAAGAAAAGCACACTTTAAGGTGAAGGAAAAGGCTTATACATCAGCGAAGGACTTGCTGCAGAAAATGAAGGAAGGTGGCAATAACCATTCTGGCAGTTTTGCAAGAATCCCTAAAGCACCCAAATGATCTGCCAATGCCAACAAAGCTTCACGCCTCTCTGGAACTGCAGAATGAGTCCCCATAGATGGGTTTGGGTGTCAAGGAATAGTGTACCACACTGTGGGTCCCTGCTGGGACAGGCAGTGATAAAATGAAATGCACAGAGAGAATACCAAGCACAAATGCTAAGGACAGACACCTTGAAACTAAAATTTCAAAGCTTCACGGGAGTCTAAACTGTTGATTCAAGGAGTTAAATAATTAATTACATGTTACCTTCCTTGTCTACTGTCACTCCAACATCCATTTTGATGTTTCTTGCCACGTACCACTTAGCGATCAATCAGTCCTGAAGCACGCAAATTTAATCTGCGGATTAGGCTAAGTAGTGAGGCACTTGATCTATGTCCACACTACACAGCAGAGCTTTGGATTTATGTCCATGCTCCAGCGACCAAGTGGGTTTGTTGCAATTTAACAGTAGTTACTAGTTTTTGTTAAACTTCATCTGCTAATGCCTGTCCCTGCCGTACAAGGTGAAGTAAAAAACTACATGATGGTTGCAACCTGGTCTAGTGCAAGGTGTCCTGGCTCATGGTGGCGGGGGTTGGAACTAGATATCCTTAAGGTTCCTTCCAACCCAAACCATTCCATGATTCTATGGTGTGCTCAACACTCTTCAGAGCAGTGATGCACTCAACCCACTGAAGTCCTCTGGGAACTGAGTGGGAAAAAGAGAAGGCAGGGCTACTGTGGTGAGCATGGGGGTCCTTTCTCATCCTGGAAGTACCAAAGGCATCTCCACCTCCACGACTGGAGGCCCACAAGGTTTTGGTGAAGCATGGCAGAGATCCCTGCTCTCATTCTAGATATACTATTCCAATAATAACAAAAAAATATGAAAGCAAACACAGGAAAATCTTCTGTCTGCCTGACTGTGGAGCAAGGTTATTTTGCTTTCCTTCCCCAAGCTCTCTGCACATGCTGCTCCTTGAATTCCTAAATTCAGCAGAAAAAAACCCTGCAAAAAGCACTTTTCTCCAGCAGGCAGAAACTTACTTTGGCTGAGCTTTACAATACCTCCCTCTACTGGGAAAATATTGCCTTGCTTCTCGTGCCAGTATTTCTTTCTCCAGCCAGAGGGAGGTACAGATTAACCCACACATACTTTAGTAACTCAGACCGGGGCCAAGCTGAGAGCAGAGACACATGACAGACCAACGGGTGAAGATGCAGGTCAGCATTACAGCCAGAAATGCATGCTGTTAATCAGCATATGATCCATGCATGAGTAGGTGTGCAAGGAAGAAAGTGTGACACAGCATGAATCAGTTTTGTCCTGCCATTTGTAAGTAAGACTCTTAAAAAAAAGTGACAAACAAGCCAGCAAACAGTTGGTGCTTTAAGATGGGTACAATTACTCATATGTACCCTGTATACGATGGGTAACGTCTTAAAAAAGAAAGGGAAAAAAAAAAGCCCACACCAAAATGATGAGGGGAGCCAATAAAATCACAGTTTAGATTAATTTTCATAGCCTAGAGCATGTGGAAAAAAAACCACGAGCAATTCCTAACATGCATTTCTAGATCCAGGATCTGCCCTTCAGAATAATTTTTACTGTCCTGGAATTAAAAGACTCTTCCCAACAGAGATTTTCAAAGCTGGTCAGAAATACACCTTTTATGTTTAAGCACCGTGGTTATGATGAAGATCCTAAGATGAAAAGTCTTATATTTAAAAAAGTTGACTTCTACTTGCACTCTACTACTGTAGATATGTCCAGAAGGTTTACTTTATTCTACTATGATGGGAAAAATTGCCTCTAGAAACGAGGGTAAAAAGCCCCAGGTGCCAGCTGGCTTATTGGGTGGTTATAAGTTCCCCAGCAGATGCTACAAAAGACTGAAGAAATCT
Source organism: Gymnorhina tibicen (assembly GCA_013399875.1). Lineage (NCBI taxonomy): Eukaryota > Metazoa > Chordata > Aves > Passeriformes > Artamidae > Gymnorhina > Gymnorhina tibicen. The sequence continues at coordinate 1,313,396 of VXAZ01003150.1, forward strand.
CCAAGTTAAAAAAAAAATTTAGAAGAAAATTAATAATTAAAAAAAAAAGACAGAAGCAGAACTAGAAAACAGGTAGCAAATGAAAAAAACTGCCCAGAGAGCTGCTGCCCCATATACCCCAAGGAATTACCTGCTCTGGCAGTCAGGTTTGAGTCCTGAAAGCCAGCAAGCCCTTCCAGGGGTGCAGAAGCCAACTGAGCCATTTCAGATGGGCAATTGCTGAGACCTGGTTTGGGTGAAGAACTAGTGGGACATTTCAAAACAGGTCCCAGACTGACTGCCCTTTCAGTAAAGGAACGGACAATTAGGAAATCTTAATTTTTCTCCAAACATCACTCATCAGGGTTAAACAAATGCAAACAAAACTACAGCAGCCTATAAACTGCTTTCTCTGTTGACTATCATCTATTACTCTCCTGGACCCTTTTCCTTCCGTCTTACAAATACTTTTCAAATTACTAAGGCTACATTACAAGCAGAGAAAGAAAAGCTTCTCATAAAGGTTTTGTGTCCTTACACTGAAATGAAATGCCAAGGAGAGAAGACAGTACACTCCCCTTGAGAAGACTGGAGCAGATGCTGGTAATGCTGACAACACACGCATGGCTTGAAGGCACCACCACCTACTGGCACACAAACAAATACAACCATGAAAGCAGTAGGTGACACTGCTTTACAGCTCCAAGGGCTGGTGTTTTAGAAGGACAGTCCAACCCTGAGCTCCCAAGAGGGCACCAGAGCCTTTGAATGCTGCTGGTTGTACGGTGAGGGATAGTCAATTTAGCAGCCCACAAGAAGCAATGATCCTAACTCTATGCCTGTAAACACACCACACAGACACCTCACACAGTCCCTACTGCCCAAAAAACCAAGGCAGGGAAAACACATCACAAAGGAAAGGGGAGGAGGCAGTGAGGGCACAGAGAAAACACTTGAGACAGCACAGAAGGTCAGACAGACTGAAAACTCATTCTATACTCTGACCAGCATTTCCAAGAAAGGTAGAAAATGGTGGGTCCCTAGAGATTATCACCTTTAAAAGCTCATCATACCGTAGTATGATGATTTATTGTATATAAAAACTAATATATTCTCTAAAGTAAAATATAGAAAGTAGATCAGTTGTCTACAAAAAAGGAAGCTGAATACATGTACGAACACTTAAAAATCACAGGCAAGCAAAAAAAAAGCAACTCAAAAAAAGCTTAATTTTTAAGTATATACATTTTGGTTTCAAAATTATTAAAACTTGTAATTCATATCCAAGCAGAAAAATCCATACTGAGAAAAAAAACCACAGTGCAAAAGAAATGAAAGTAATTCAACCTGGACATTCAGGATGATGTAAAATGGAAAAGCCACCCCCCTCCCCTTAATGCTGTAAAAATTACTTTGGGATTCAACATAAAACATAAAAATATGATCTCATATGGATTTTTCATAATATTTTAAAGCACATGAAAAACATACTTAAGATTCTTAAATTAGAGCAAAAGCCTTAAACCAAAAATGCACAGCTGCCCTACCATAAAAGCTTTGCTTTGCTGGACAAATTACTGACTTCTGACCACAACCATACCAGAAGCGATACAATTTCAGTAATTTCTGTAAGGTGGGACCAATCTATTCCTTCCAGTGGAATTACAGTTTTGGGTTCAATTACTCTGTGGCAGTGTCCTCTTCCTCAGCCAGCAGAAAACCCATCAGCAATGGTGTATCTTCAAACTGACCACGAATCCTCTGTTCTGGGTGTGGACAAAATAGTGTCCCTAAAAACACTCCCAGAGAGCAAAGGATAAAAATCTGCTGGGAATACCAGAATACCTCTGTGCATTTCCAGAACAACAGAGGACTCTGCTAAAAGCCCGTTACCATGCTGCTTGCTGTTAGAAGTAATAAAACCCAGCAAGTAAAACTATTATTCGTCCTCTTTCTAACTCTATTTATCACCACTCCCATGCATGGGTCCCGCTCCCAAGAATTTCCCTGTGAATGACTAAAAGCCCATACAATTTGTAGCCACACTGTTGGCTCAGAAGGCAGCACAATGTGCACGCCAGCAGATGCCTCAGCCAGACCCTCAGCCCCAGTGACCAGATGGACACTTACTGTCAGCCTGCAGCTTCGCTGGCAGCACGTTCACAATGAGCAGCCTCTCCCACATAAAGTTTTACATCAAATGCCCACTGTTGGCATGTTTTCTCTGTGGTTATTACTGGTAGTTGTGATAAAATAAAAATAAAAAGAATTTATGTGACTCAGTAAACCACTTCCTTCTTTGACCCTGTAAAAACTTGATGCTGTAAAGAAGAGGATAAATCTATCAAAATTCACAGTTCAGCTCCACAAATTGTGTCATGCCAATTCTCCATCTCAAAACCACCAAGGACAGAGAAGGAAGCAAACCTTCCACCTCACAGGAAAGGCTATAGCTTTAGTTATAGCATTGGTGTATAGTACAGAAGTCCAAAACCAGGAGAACGGCAGGACAGCATTCCAGGTCCCTATATGGGAAGAGCAACCCCTGGAATCACTGATGAGCAGCAAAGAGTCAAGCAGGGCCACTTCAACCCATCACAAATATCCCTGTCAGTGCCATGCGGAGTGGAAGGAACCCATCTCCCCACCTTCCCACCTGCTGAGAAAGAGGAATACCCTCTGATTTTTTTCTTTTCTGAGATGAAGGCAGACAGTGCCACACACTGTAAGGCTACTGCCATCTCTGACGACCTCAGCACAGGATAAGAACTAACTGGGGACAAAAAATAACGACGATCTCGCAGAGCAGGTTAGGGTGGTCAACCTGTCCAGACAAACAAAAGTTGAGCTGTGTCTCTCTTGTATGGACAGAGACTCAAATTTAGTTTTCCTAAATCAATCTGAATCTCTGGCACACCTCAATGGCCTCAGGCAATCCTTTGCAGGTTAAAGCAGGAATACCCTTAAAATCAACAGTGTTTCCCTGCCACTCGCTACATAGATCTGTAATAAGCGGAGCCTGAAACCTTGCTCACGATCAGTGACAAATGAGGCCACAACCTGATCTCTGCACGGGGACACACAGGACGTGCTGCAGGCAGAACTTGTCTCAGCTCTGTTCATACAGCAGTACAGCTTCAGGCTTCAGCCCCCTGACTGCCAGTGCGCCCTCCCAAATGGTCAGACAGGAAAGTTTCCTTACCACCTGCTTTCACCATATACACAAAATAATGCTATGCCATACCAACAGAGCCTCATTTTGCTTTTCCTTCATCATGTCTCTACATCCTGTTTCTTGCTCCTATTTCTGTCTTCAGGCCACTTAACATTATCACTAACCCTTTTCTGTGGACAAATTAACAATGTAAGTTATCTTTCCAAGCTGCTGTTTCCCATACTGCCACATAGTGCTTCCTCATTTGAACTTCTTATCTCTTCCTGCAAAGACCCTTCACGTACAAAAGCGGCAGTAAAGTTTCATTAAACTTATCACTGGACAGTTACTCTCCCAGGCAAAACAATGCACTACAGCTTTGTCTCTCAAAATAATGTGGCAAACGTCAAGGTAAGAGCATTTTGTTCTTGAGGATGAAGAAAATCACAACAAACCAGTTGTACAGAATGAGAGGCCTTGGTTGCTACTGCAATTCATGTTATTTAATGTATTGCTCATAAGCCAGCAGTTCCGCTTTTATAGGAAGGCAAGGACAGTTTGTTGATTCATGATAACTGTAAAAGCTGCAACACTTCATGGTTAATGTGAATAAGCATCCGTTAAAAGGGAACTAGGAAAACAAGCATTAACTCTTCAATTAACGTTTTAAAGCACGTTTGAGCAATTCATTAACCAGTTGGTCAGGCTAAACCATGATTTTCAGTTGTTCACCCACAATAGCTAGCTCTCTTTTATCACCAACTTGTTTTCCAAAAGAGCTGTGCTAAGAAAACTTGTGAACATAATTATGGCCAATGAGAGCAGAACAAGACCAGCCCCAGAGAGACTGTGCTCATAGGCACTGACAGATCATTGCGGTCTGCGGCTGCCCAGATCAGGCCTTTTGGGAAGTGCAGGGCAGAGTCACACAAACAGCTCTAGACAAAGTCACATGGTTCAGCCAAGCCCATCAGCTGCTCCTGGCACCAGGACTTCCTGCGAAAGGGGTCAGCAGATGTGGCTCTGCAATGATCATGAAGCTCCTGAGGTAACAGAGTCGGGGCTGGACCTGCACTAGGTGTGGAATTAGACCATAAAGTTAGTCTACAAGCAAAAGTTAACTAGAGAAGGGAACCACTGGTTCATACGCACGTTTCCACAGATGCAGAGCATTTTTCTTTGCTCCTCTAGCAGGCCACCATGAACTAGAACTGCAGAACACAGGCAGAGACAAATCCCCAGAGCTGCTCCAGGATGCTCAATACTGCAGCTTCTGGACAAGTCAGTGTCCTCTCTGCTTCAGGCAACAAAAGCAACCCTCTGCAAGGAGACCTTTGAGGTGCCTGCATTGCCAGGAGCTGGTGGAGAAGCCAGACAGTCACACCCTGCAGCTGTCTGCCTCATCACCCCCTGAAATCACCATCTCCGGGGCAAAACAAGCAGAAGGAAATACATACTCATGCCTCAGCTGTTCCAGTTTGCCAAGGCTGTATACAAGACACGGCTGAACTGACCTAGGAGCTCACCGCCCAGTTCCTTTTTTCTCCTTCCGATGCTCTTCCTTCCCCCTCCCCATACACTTCTTTCTCCCTCACCTTCACCCCAGCTGCAAGAAGCTTTAGCCCATGTCTTCCTCTCTGAAGAGCCCTCTCCCAGCTGCCAAACTAGGGTTTGGGGGGGATGGGTTAGTGAACACAGCTGCTGTAGGGCAAAGGACCAGTGGGCACCATGCACAGCACAAGGGAGGAAGATGAAGTAAGTATCCCTCTAGCTCAGCAAAAATGAGCTGTTTCCTCAGCGTGGTCATCCTCAATCAGCTGTGGATACCCCATCCCTGGAAGCATTTTAAGGCCAGGTTGGATGAGGCTCTGAACAGCCTGGTCTAGTGGAAGGTGTTTCTGCCCACGGCAGGGGCGAATGAACTAGATGATCTTAAAGGTCCCTTGCAACCCAAAACACTCCGTGATGCTGCGCATTGGCACGGGCACGTTCCCCGGCAGACACAACCCCTCGGGCCAGGCGTAACCCCGAGGGCTGGGGAGGAGGGAGGGCAGCGGGGCAGGGAGGGCCGTAGGCTCTGTAACGGAGGGGATGTTTGTGAAAACTGTATTCGTATCCCTGCCCGACATCCGGGGACGGAGCCCCCGGCTGCAGCCGCCACCGCCCCACGGGCCGTGCCCGGGACCCGCGCCGTGGNCCGCAGTGGCCTCCCCGCCGACCCCCCACCCGCCCCACATCGCCAGGCTAAAAAGTCGAAGCCTGCTCAAAAAACGGGAAAAAAAGCCCCAAATGCTCCTGGGGTTCCCTTTGCAGTCCCTTCCCGTCAGTGCCATCACAGCTGCCCTTCAAAGCAGACCCCAGGCCACCAAACACTAACAGCAAATCAACGTCAGTCAGAGCTGGACCTCCAAGCCAGACTGACTCAAGTTCAGGTAAAAAGTCACAACTGCAGCCGTTCAAACAAATTTTTCACTACGACGGTGGTGAAACGCTGGATGGAACAAGTTGCCCATAGAGTTGGTAGATGCCCCACCCCTAGAAACATTCAAGGTCAGACTGGATGGGGCTCTGAGCAACTTGATGCAACTGAAGATGTCCCTGCTCATTGCAGGGACATTGGACTAGAGGGCTTCTAAAGGTCCCTTCCACCCCAAATTCTATGATTCTATGAAATGGCACCAGTAAAGGTAATCTGCTCTCAACTGACGAGAGGACAGTCAGCCATTTGTCTTCTCTTGAACCCACTGCAATATTTAAGCACAACTTTTTCAGAAGTGCTACTGCTACACCTGAGACAGGCCTGGAGCAATGCCCTAGGATGAACCACACTGCTCAGCTGAGGGCCCCTCGCTAGGAAGTGATGGGAAACACCAGCTCCACCACTAGGCCTGCTCTCCTTGCAAAGTGTCCTCTCCTGGGCCCAGTGGCAGTGGCAGAGCTGACTGGAGCAGGAGCAGACTGCAGGGACCCAAGTGCCAGACACAAGCAGATGGCACACCTGGCACTGCAGGACTGGAGTTGCAGCACTTGATCAGAGGAAGTATTTGATGTTGGGAGCTGTCAAAAGCTTCCTCTCCTCTAAAATGCTGATGAGTAACAGGAGAAAGGTTTGACCTTTCCACAAGAGTACTGCTGTTAAGAAGTAAAGAGGCATTTCTCTTGTTTAGGAGTTAAACAATGGAATTTGTTCCAAAACCAATAAACACTATTTGCTGGTTACTTTGCAAATTCCAAACACATTAATGTTTATCTGCTTTAAGTCTGATGGTCCTGGTCCCTGCTGTAATTTCATCTGTAGAGTCCAAAACCACAACTGATCAGATCCTAATCCCAGGATCCCCACGCCCAGACCAGGAAGACAACATCCCTGCCATTCTGCCCAGCCTCCTCCTCTGCAGTGCCCATGACAGGGGAAGACAAACAGGATGGCTACATAATGCCCAGCCCAACTGGATGGTTCCTTGCAGCTGCATCCTGATGTGCAAGGAGATGCACACACACTCTGTTGCACAGACAGCACAGCCATGGGCACCTCTCACGCCAAACTGACACAGTCATCAAAGGTATGTCAGGGCATGAGTCCCATTTCAGGATCTCTGACTTCAAGTACCTACGTCACTGTACCTGTCTGCTTTCTGACACAAGAGCACACTGAAGGAGGAAATGCTGCTTTGGAGAAAAAAGTGATTTTAATTCCTGGGTAGGGCTATCATACCCTATTTCACTTACAGAGACTACAGATGCACTTAGATACCATCAAAACAGATTTGCCCTCCATGGATACAACCCTGTTCCTAGATTTCAGTAAAGAAATTCTGTCAGAGTTCTGCAAATTCTGTCGCACCTATCCAATCTTCTTCAAGTGCTTTGTTGCTTTAACAAGACCTCTCTGTTATCCTCCTCTGGCAGGACAACAGCTCTCAGGCTTTTTCAGTAATGAATACACAGTCTCTTCAAAATAATCTAGGTCAACCTTTCTTTATATTTAATGCATAGAGTTTCCAAAATAAGATCAATTTCTCTCTGCAGGCACATCATAAGACATGATAAGTCTTTTTAATAGTCCTCCAAATGGGCCAGCCCACAGTCATTTGAATTCTCCTTTGTGAGCACAACTCTTTGCATTTCTCTTCACGGAATTTCAACTTCTTGATTGTGGAGCCTCTCTTCAGAGTGCCAAGATCATTTTTAATTAATCTCCTGTATCCCTAAACGTTTCTTCAAGTCAAGAACATCCACAAACTTAGTAAGCCAACTTTCAGCTGCAGCATCCATGCCACTGATCAAGTTACTAAATGCAAGTGGCAAAGGAGAGAATTCCTGCAAGGTGCAGTCAGGCAGGTTCTGTTTAGGGGGGTCCTGTTGGTGGCTCTGTGTCAAAACATGAATTCCTGTCCAAATGCTTCTTTTCACAGAGCTGCACACCTCCCTTCTGGCAATTTCACCTAGACTGCTATTTCCAAACTGCAATGTGCTTCTCTTGAAACCAAGCACTGAGTCCAAACTAATATGCCTTGCAAGGGGATGATGAAGGAACAGAAGGCAGTGTCAGCAGCTCTTATGTGAATGGTGTGCAACAACAAAAGTGGCAAGAGTGGACAAGTGGATACACAGAAGAAAATACGCAAGGCTTGTGCTCTAACAAAGTCAATCACCGTTACTCTAATTCTAAAGCCTCTTTCTCTTGTTTGCTTATGAAATTTTGTGCGAGACAGCATCAGCAGATACACTTCATTTATTTTCTCCTTTCTATTTATAAGGCATGCTCATCTGCCAGACCTGGAAAATTGGCTGCTTTGAAACACTCTGTTCTTAGAAATCCATGTGGATCTTTTAATGCTGTTTTATTCAGTAAGTGCTTATATATTGGCTGTTAGTCACATTCATGACTTGCTAGGGTTCAAAGTTAGGCTGACTGAGCTTTAATTCTCCAGCAGCCTATTTTTGCCACCATTTTCAAATATAAATACTGTGGTCAATCTTCTGGATGTCTTCTGGGGCCTCTTACAGGAGCTCTGAAAAAGCATCCCTAATAGGCCTAACAGCAGTCTCTGAATCATCCAGTACTACTGCTGGCACAACGTGCAGAGTATTAAGCCAAAATATTAGAGAAATTGTATCACACTATGTTGGACATTAATGTTTCGAAAAGCATTCTTCCTCACCATTACTAATGCATATTATTATCTTTAAGGATTAAACAGGAACAGGGACAGCCAAGGGAAAATAAACAACATGCAACCAGGAAGGTTATGCCTGTGGAATCGTACAAAAGGACCTAAAAGACATATCTCTTGTAAGAAATTCTTTACACATTTCAGCCTGGATCCGGCTCCATTCACCTCCAGGGTTTCATTAATGTTCTCCCTTTTCCCTGGGGTTATGTGAAAGAGGAAATGAGGTAACGCCCAATCCGTCCTTGTTACAGCGCTCCAGCCCTTTGAACAGCACTCAGCAGTCACACTGACTAACACCATCGGTAGCTGCTTTCCTCCCAAACTCGCTGGCAGGGGCCCAGGGATCTCCCTCCCAGGCTTGCTGCCACCAACCCGGGGCCAGCTGGCTGCCACCGATCACCCTGCTTCCCTTCTGTCGCACCTACCTTTTGCTACTCACTGTTTCACCCATTAGGAGTCAGGAATATAAACTCCTTTCCCCTCCCCTCCCAGGGATACCAAGTAATTTCTGCTTGCCAGTGTCACACCAGGGCACTGCAGGGGCTTGCCCCACTCCCCAGCCTTCACAAAACGCAGGCAAGCAGCTTGGCTTGTGATGGAAGCCCCTGCATCCACAGCACCAGCCAGACATGAACTTCGTCCTTGGATCTGAAGACTCTCTCTGGATGAAGGATCAGCCAAGGTAATGCCTGTCTGGACTCGCCCACCTGGCCAGGGCTGGACCACAGGGCAGAAGAGAGAGTTGGGGCATAAATGCCTGCTCCAACCTGAGTGAAAATGCACTGCAAAGACTGGATTTCATTCAAGAGCGGTTTGCTCAATGCTCAGACTAAGAAGCTGCACAGAATTATGTTATCTGTGGCAATCCTCTGTGCAGCTATGAACTTCTGGATTACTGATCAATTGTAGCACTAAAAAGAAGTTCATAAAGAAGTTTTAAATTTAAGAACACTATTAGAGGAATAAATTTAGGCATCAGCAGAGGCAAAAACAAGTTATTACATACCAGACCAGTGAAGATGAGCTCAGCGAAACAACTTAATTGTTTGGAGGGTAAAATACAGTGAGTCACCTTTTAAAATTTCAAGTGTTCTCAGTGCAATCTCTCACAAGACTCTCCAAAGTACTTTACAGACTCAGAAAGAGTCTCCAGGCTCTCCAGTTCAAAAACCCCACCTATGAATAAGTGTTTTGATTATTGGACTTCCTTCACATTATCAGCCGGGTCCCCAGTTTGAATAAATCTGTGTTCCAACATGAAACTGCCTTCAAGATTTTTATTACATACTGGTTGGCCTATTTGCATATTGCTCAAGAAACAGATATTATTACCATATTTGTGTGGCACTGACAACTTCAGTGCTCACCATTTGCCCTCCCACCTCACCCACCATGCTACTCTCCTCTCCTGCCCTTCTTCCACCCTATTTTGGGAGACAGAGAAAATGAACAGTGTAAAGACTTGTATAAGAATTCATCTACTCCAAGCAGAAGGATTTTATAAGCAACTAGAAATGTATGCAACATTTCTTCCTGAAGGTCATAATAGCCTGAAGTACTTCTATTCACAGACAGCCCTTCCTAGTCCACATGTCTGTCTTGTATATCAGTGCAGTAAACCTCAAGAACTACTCCACCCCCTCAGGTCAAGAGCAGAGGGGTCATGGATCTGCAGAAATTACCCTTGTATGTCATCCAGTTCCCCTTCTGTCACCCAGAGGGATTGCCAGTCCCTGCACACCCTCCCCTCCTTCCTCAGCTCTCTCCTCTTCCCTCACCAAGTGAGGGACTATCCAGGGACTTTCCGTACGGGTGCTTTTCCAGCAGCACAGCAGGAAGGTGCAGCATTGTGTGCAGCAATACAGAGACACAAGTGTGTTCTCCCTGTTGTAAGGAGCAAAAAGATACTGTTGAGAAGATAAAACCAAAACAACTTATCTGTAGTCATTCACCATAAAAATTCTGTCTTTGACCTTACAAACATAAACTGCGGCGTAACTGCTACCAGGAACTGTGAAGAATGCCAGTTTGTAAGAAGTCAGTGCACATACTGCACATACTTTAAAGCTCTTGCTATTAATTCTGCTTTATGTGACAGTAGCTATGCAATAACCTTCCAAACTGACACCAGCATTTTATTCTTTTTTTTTTTCCCTGAAAAATACGGACACTTTACAGCACACCAGGGAAGTCTTATCTGCAGGATAAACTAAGGTACTATTCCATTCTGGTTGCTGTAACAAAACCAATCATTAAGGGGAAACAAGAATACTTTTATTATAAATCACAATTCGATCACCCTACTGCTTAGTACTGAATAATACATTATAATTAATTAACATCAACACTTCTTCTGCTTGCAATTCCATCTGTAGAATATTAGACATGCTGTAATCCCAGTATTGTATTTCTCTTGCAGCTTTACCTGATTTTACTTATTTTAGGTAGGAAGAACGGGGTGTCAAGGCAGTCTGTCATTCCCCAGATGACTATCTGCTTTATCTATCAGTCCTCAACTGGTACTTCCCTCTATCTGCTTTATCTATCAGTCCTCAACTGGTACTTCCCTCTGCTACGTACAGATCTGACTCTAATAGAGTTTAAGCATCTCATGGTCCTTACACTATTTGTCCTCAAGCACTCCTGTAAGACAAGGTGGTGTGGAACTCAGCCAGCAGCTCTGGAGCTGGGACAGAGGCAACAACACTTATCAAAGATTCAGGAGCAGGAGATGGCGCAGCACAGGGGACCAAATCTTGCTCTGGACTTGCATCCTCACCTCAGACCACATGGAGTCGAGATACACTCTAGCAGAAAGGCTGCTTAGTTAAAAATAAAGAGAAAAAATATTGAGCAGTTTAACTTGAGCAAAAGGGAAGGATTTCAGGGCTCTCAAGCAAAGCCCTCATTAGCAGCACAGGCCCACCTCACCTTTGGATTTGCAGTCTGTTTGCTGGCTGGGCTGAGGGTCTCTGGCATTTAAGAGCTGGATCTGAAAGCGCTGGCTGGGGACACAGCTAGACAGGGGATGTCCATCTGTCTGTCTGTCTCACTCCTTTTCCTGAGCTTTTTACACTAGAGAGTTCGAAGAGAGGGAATCGCTTCCCTTGCACCAGCGGCCCACTTGGGCACTCCTGTGGTGGCCATTAGCATGAATTCCTGTTCATAACTCCACATGGGGTGACATTGCAGGTTCACCTGCAGATTGTTCATCTGTCATGGGGAGCAAGATCACGCTCCTGCAGCCCACCAGAAACCATCCTCCAAAGCACCTTGGCAGGCTCCTGCATTTTCATTTTTGGAGAGGGCAGGGAAGCATTACTCTAAGAGAAAAGGAGCAGCAGGACGGAAGGAATCCAGGCCCGGAGGCACAGCGGGGTGGATCAGTGGGAACACCGCTCGAATCACCTCACCTCCACATTTGCTGCACACTGCCAACCCTGACAATTTTGGCACCACACTTGCTACCCCTTGGCCTCAGTCACCCCACTCGCTGGCTGTGCCCCTTCCCCTTTCCTTCCCCTAACCGTCCTTGGTAAATGGAGCATCAGAAACAGGCATTTCACTTCAGGAGAAGAAAACAGCTCTTTTGCCTGCACTGGGAAGCTAGCCAGCTCCCATTCAAATCAAAGCGAAGGGATCACGTGGATGCATTTCAGTTAACTGCACTGGTGAGGCAGGCTGCAAGCAGGCTTCCCTTTCAGCCAGACCCCTTCATTTATGTCTTCTGTTGGGGAGGTGGTGGTGTATTCAGCCAAATTACCTGGGGGATTCATCTCGTTACGCAGTGTCTGAAAGCTGAGAGGAGGCTGTATTTGCAGAGGGCTAAATTTAGCAGGACCATAATCTGGTGGCAAATAAGGGGAAAAAAGAAAGCTGATTTTCCATCTGCTAGAAGAGCTGTGGTCTCCAAATTATTTTGATTGTGTACTTCTACCAGTAAAAAAATTTTAAGCTTGTATCCCTAATACATGTACATTTATTTATTTATAAATTATGTGCATATAGTTCCAGCATGACACAAGGAGACTGCAGGGGTTGAAGAGCTGGTTACAGCAACTGTCATCTGCTCATTGGTACTGGCCTATCACAGAGGCTCTTATGCCAGCACCAGCATCAAATACTCCAGGGCAACTTTCCGGTAGCATCAGTCTCAGGAAGGAAAAAGAAAACAAAAAGAAACATAACCAAAAGAAAAACAGCACAAGGCTTCTTGGGAGCAAGAGTGTGTGGTATTTCTCAAGACTTTTTTTCCATTAAAAGTAATTTTTCAAAGCCTCTGTGAACACACACCCTTCATGAAAGAATGCAAGGAAGGAGCATTCACAGAGATTCTAAAGGCAACCTAAGTATGGGTCAAATATGTGTTATGCATATAAACAATCATGTTCAGATAAATAATTGCTATCATGGTGTACCCTTAACAAGCAGTTAAAAAGAGAGGTATGAAGTCAGTACTAACCTGCAGTGGGTTTTTGGCATGTCATTTGTGCTTCCTCTGACAACAGACATTCCCATTTCAATTTTTATTTACTTTTAACTGCTATAAAAATAGCAAGTCATCAAGTAATGAAGCACATCAAATACTCAGCATATAAATAAGTAAAAAGATCAACATCACGTGTGAGGTAAGGCACAGGTCATTTTTATTTGTGTGGAGAACAGGGCAAACTTAGAAGAACGAGCAGTAACAGAACTAGTATTGTCATTATATGCTTATTTTTTCCCTTAACTAATTCCCTTATGGTAATTTACATGCTTATATCAATGATAGCAATAGATAAGGAAAATATAAGTCCTAGACACACATGTGCTTTAACCTGGAACTTCCACAGGCACTCAAAACTTATGAACTCATTTGAAAATAGTGCTGCCATACAGCTCAAAAAAGCCTGATGCACATCTTTCAGAATAACCCTCAGCACCCTAATTTGAGCATAAGACGTAGCACAAGAAATGGAAATCCCCAGATGCTGCGTCTGACAAAAAGTAAAATTGAATTCTGTGTACTAGACATTCCAAAAGAAAGAAGTTACTTGCAAAATAGACTTTCCTGCTTTCTAACTAACACAGATTGACAAGGATGCCAAGCTATTTTGAACACAGCCTATAAGAGAATTCATTCAGGACAGCAAAAAGTGCCAGCCGAAACCACCTTTATTTTACTACCATTTTTATATCATGATAATACCAGTTACGTACAATTATTAATCTTGATGCACGAAGAGGGTACCAAATTAAATTTTAAGAAGCTACTTTGCTTGTCTATCAGACCCCTTTCTTGGTAGCTCTGATCTGCTACTGAAAAATGAGGCATCAGTCCAATGTAAAGAATAAGCCTGAGGGGAGGAAAAAAAAGTCTTTGAATACTTTGAATATTACTCAAAAAAAATCCACTAGTTCTTTTGACAGAAAGAAAAAGAGGAAGAGAGGAAGAAAAGCATTTTCATCTGAATGCACACATGGAAAAACAATTTGGGTTCCTTCAGACTCCAGGGGAAAAAATGCAGAGGAAGTTTTAATTTAAAAAAAAAACCCAACAAAACAGCCCAAGAAAACCACACTCAGCAGCCAGGAGCTCAGCCACAGAGTCCAGCTTCTCGCATCCCCACAGCATTTCCCACGTGCCCTGCACCCTGCCTCACTCCGGGTACCACCCCATCACTGCCATGCTGTGAAATGTGAGCAGGGATAATCGGGAGCAAAGTAGAGGCTTTTTGTCATTTTTGGTTCCCCCTAAATGACTGTGAACATGAAACCCAGGAAGAGACAGTCGGCCAGATTGTGGCCAAAGAAACCCACTACTTAATGCTGGTGTCTGCGACAACTAGAGATTTAAAACACAAGAAGTTTCACCTCAACATGAGGAAAAACCTCTTTACATTGAGGGTGGCAGAGCACTGAACAGGCTGCCCAAAGAGGTTGTGGAATCTGCCTCTCAGGAGACATTCAACCCCCACCTGGACACATTCCTGTGTCACCTGCTCTAGGTGACCCTGCCTTGATACGGGGGTTGGACAAAATGATCTCCCGAGGTCCCATCCAACCCTAAACATTCCGTGATTCTGTGATTTATGGGACACATTTATAACTAATTTTTGATTAAGTAGGAGCTTCAAAATATAAGGGGCAGTTACAGAAACGTGAAAAGACACTACCCATGCTAACTGCTTAAAATGCAACAAAAAGAGAAAACCAACAACAAAAAAAGGGTGAAAACAAGAATTCAGTAAAAGATGTGATGTCAGGCATGTACTCTAATTTCAAATCTTATCTTCCAGGCTGGGCCTCTGGCTGTTCTTCAGAGCCATTTCAAGTTACTTAAAACTTCTTGCAGTCATTGCAGAATTGCAGATGAAGCAGTTCAGATGGGATTTGCAGGGAATCTTCTTCCTGCAGAAGTGGAGACAAAGGCAGCAATAGGCAGAGACAGTTGGAGTAGAAAAAGCTGATGCAGTAAGAGAGGACTTCAAATGGTGGACGGTGGGAGGGAGGGGAAGGCAATTACCAGCCACAGCCCATAATGGGAAACAATGAAGTTTCATCCTGTAAAGTTCAACATCTCACCAAGTCCAGATTTATTAGTGGTTAAGAATAGATGCTTGTAAAGAAAGCACAGGAATTCCAGTAAATGAATTCAAGACAGTAATAAAGCCAGAGAAAATGATATACACCAGTATTATATGAAATACAATATGTGAAATGAGACTCAGGGGAGCACCTTCAAAAAAATGGTTGAGGAAATGTTTCTGAACTTTTGCTGACATGAATGAGAACAGTTTCAGAGGCTCAGAGGTTCCCAAAATAGGACTTGCAACCCAGTGCCTTCTCTTCCTGGGTTCATTACAGAAAAGCAGCTTTTTAATTATCCAGATTTAAATAATCCTGAAATATCCTGTACCTGAAACTTGAAATTAAATTAGATTTTGTCAAAAACATGCTCAAAGTGGCCCAAAATTCCTTTACATTCTGTTTTTTCCATGTCCATGACTTTCAGCCTAAAAATGTCAAAAGATATTAAAAAATAAAATTAAAAATTAAATCATCCCTCAGCTTTAATCACTAGTGCCAGGAACCATGGAACAGCAACTATATACTGGAAGAGGCAAAAGGGAAGAAAGAGAAAGAAAGATAAAATTTCCTTGTGGTCAGAACAGCCACAGAATTTCCTGCTGAATTCCTTTCAGCTATGGAGATCTTAATAAATATGTTATTTGTATGTGGATAAGGTACAATAGAAAGGCATGGTTTTATTAAATTTTAAGGAATTAGGATAGGCCAACCACACCAAATAGCACATACCTACCCAAAGGGAGGGATGAATGTTACTGGGGGGACTGTGCTAAGCTGCCGTCACCTTCCTTCCAAACAGGAGCTGGAGGAGAACACCCCGCTTTTGGGATCAGTGCAACAGCACCTCTACTCAGGGAGGAGGTTTCTTTATCTTCAGGCCAGTCATTAATGTTTACTTAGACTGCTCAAAGGAACCTTCCCAAATACAAAATATTCAGTCCAATCAACCTGTAACTGAGAGTATAAAAACAAAGAATTTGTAAACCAGATACCACTAAGGAACAACAGGGGCTGTTTTCCCCCCATAAGGTGGGAGATGGAATGCCAGTTCAAGAGTACCTCACTGCACATGTTTTTAAGAGCAACACATTTGGGAAAGCAAAGGCTTCCTTTGTTTTGTTTGCTGTTTGTTTGTGTTTGCTTTTAAGCTTTCTTTTTCCCAAACAAACAACAAAATCTGTATACCATTCCTGGCTTGCTCTCTGACCTTCAGCAAGCTGCCATCTCCTTGATATCACAGCTCAAAACCACAGTTTATGCACAGCCCATTTCACAGCTTCTCAGGTGGGATCAAATGTGCTCCAGCAGCATGATGCCAAGTACCAATGCACTAGCAACTCTCCTACCCTGACCAGATACTTTTAAAAAAATTATGGCACGTGACCTGTCCTGCTATAAAACCTACCACCATGAAGTTACCTTTAGTATTCCAACGGCTCGTATAAATTCTGTGCTGTGTGCTCTGCCCAATTAAACGCAGACATCATTTGTGCCTGTGTCTGACCATGTTTGTCCCACCAAGTGGCATCATACATGAGTGCAAGCCCAGCCCCAAGCTGTACTTAAACTTAACCAGTGTGGCCCTGAAAACCACCAACATTTTTATCTTTCAGAAAGTGGGATAGGAATCAGAGCTCCTTATAGCCCAAATGAAATCTGCCAGTACTGTTAACTGGAATAAAACGTATCTAAAAATGCTAGCCCCTTCAAAAATCCCACTGCAGCAGAGTTATCCTTCTCATTTTACTGGCTTTTAGCAATCATTGTAATTAAAGCACTCCCTCTCCCACCCCCTCAACTATTGCGATGCTACAATGGGAATGCTGCAGTGTGAAAGCAAAAATAGTCCAATCATCTGTTTAATATCACATTTACTTGATACTGCTGCTGTCAGGGCAGCAAATCTGTTCTAACATTGCCTTACAACTATTCTCTTCAGAAACTGGCTTTTCCATAAGTGTTTATAAAGGAGATAATAATAGGTAGCTCTGAGCAGCCCAACCGAGTGCTCAGCATTCAGAAGAAATCACCAGCATAAATTAATTAGGAATGCAAACACAATACAACACTCACAGAGATTATGATTTCAGCAACTTAATGGATAAATCATTACAGTTGTCCAAAATCAAATCTAGTTCATAGGGAAGAGGGGGATGATACCAAATTAACAGAAATACTGTTTTTACTATTAAACCCTAATGTGCTGTTCTTAATGTCATTGAAAAGTGTGGGTATAATGCCGAGTAAAGCAAGAAACATTGAGCAAGTGGTGTGAATTCTTAGAAACCACTTCAGAAACCGCAGTGACTTAGATATTGTAAGTGTTATCTTCACCTTCCTTCTTTAACCTCTTCAGTACTGAACTGCCTGGCCACAGGTGATTCAGAGCCCCACAGCTTATGGGATGCATCACAAGTTATTAAAATCCTCTTAACCAAGCTGATGTATAAATGTCAATTTCCCAGCTGCCCTTTTATTCGTGTGTATCATTCACTAACCACTGTTACAAGGCACAGCACTTTTCTCCTGCTCTCTCTTTCTTGAATGGGTGTTCTCACTTTGTCAAAATTTAACAAACTGCAGAACACCACCAGCCCTGGAGCGGACCCATGTGTGCCCAAGAGATTCCCTGACCTCATCTCTGCCACAGGCAGAGCCTAGCTCTCAGGCAGGTCACCAGGAGCCCCACATCCCACAGTTCCATGGACACCAACCCCAGTCCAATCCCTACCCACTTGCAGCAGTAACTCCACTGCCAACCCAGAGCTCAGCACCCTTTCATGAACACAACTCACTTGGCTGTAAAATTCATACCCCAGAGGAGTGTGACGGAAGACTCACAAAAGCTCCTGTGAACAGGAACCTCCTTCTTGCTTAACCATCCGTAACCACTTTGTCTGCACCAAAGAACAACATGCAGGCCACCACCAAGTGGCTACTGGGCTAAAAATGTAAATTAAATGATAGCAGTTAGCAGTACACGGGGTTAATACACAACTTCTTAACACTCCACTGCATAAGACTGAAACCAAACTGTCATTTGGGCTCTGACCCTCTGAGCAAGCAGACCTGCCGTGAAGTGACTCACTCTGCTGTTCTGACTTTTGTTTTCTTTCACACGTTTACATTTGCATGGCCATTTGCCAAACTGTACAAACACAATTAGAGCAAAAAAAAAAGACACTGCAGAGATCTGTTGAAAAACACTGTAAGTAAAATGATAGGGTCATATATATATATATAATATATATATAGTACAACGATCATTTTAAAATTAAATTTAGGTCTTTTGTATGAAAAAAAAAAGCTGAAACAGCCTTAGTCACTATTTATAAAAACAAGATATAAAGTATACAAAATATATTTTGCTAGGTACCAAATCAAATGTATGACAACTGAAGGCATTTATCTATAGGCACAGGGATGTGAAACTGACCAGGCATGCTGGACCCATCTGTCTCACAACCAGCTGCTCTTCTTTAAAGATGAGAAATCAGAGATTAGGAAAACATCCTTCTCTTATGAGGCTGACCTTACTGCACCATCCATACAAAGCTAATTCAGGACAGTGATGGTTTTGTCCCTATACCTCAGACAAAGCAGCAAGGTTTCAAAGCTGACAGAACTAGTTTCCCAGTGTTAGCAGGTATTTTGTCTTATTTGGCCATTAATGTTCCACTTACAGACCCTTAAGACTAAATCAAGCCTGATTAAAGAGGGCAGTGGAATTTCAATTGGCTTTGAGGAGAACTGGGAAAGACACGCTGCCTTAACTGTATCAGTTTAACACACTAACCTCTAGAATTTGCACATTATCAGAAACATTAACAGTGACAGATCAAACATGTGGCCGTTTCTTCATCCCTAACAACATGCAGAAGATAATCAAACTGGTGCAGAGTTCTCCATTTATACGCATACAGTCTTGAGGAATTGTCACAACGCTCCACTAATCTATTTCTATTGAAGTTAATGACACACCCCTGCAGATTTGAAAGGAACTTGATTGTGAGTAAGGGGTCATGCAGGCGGTGACTATGCAGAGAGCTCCAGTGAAGCAAGCAGTAGCACCCTGGCCAGCTAGCTAGAACTGAGCTCAGTTTGGCTCTTCATAACTACTGAATAAGCAAACAATCCCTGACTTCAGCAGTTTCCTCTCTTCTCCCCCCATACTAAGTTATGAGTGCAATTGGTTCACAGCACCGTGCCTCCGTGATGAAGAGAACTGTTGGCAGTGTGGGTTGATGAAGCACTGAAGATGTGTGTCCTCTGTAAAAGTGCACATTTATTACCACAGAAAATGCATTATTTACAGAAGCAAAGAAACAGGATACACCCAAGCTATTAGGAAATCAAACATCCTACTATGCCACAATAAGGTAATAAAAAATTGATAAAGTACATAAGAAAAAAACTCTTCTGGTGTCGAGAAAAGACAGGAGAGGCAGAATTACCACCTTATGAGGTGACCAGGAGGGCTCCCACACCCATTTTATTATGCAGGCTGCCAACTACTGCCTTCTGTTTGGATGCTCCCAGATGCTGGTACTTGTTTCCCTCAACTACTTTGTTACTTATATAGAGAAAACTTTACATGTCAGTGCATGAAGCCCATGAGGACAGATATGGCAGGAAGGTCTGTAACCTTTACCACCCATCAAGCAACCATTTGGGACTCCTCCCCAGCTGAGCTGTGCCATGCCACACCATTAGCTTCTCCTCCGGTATGCAGCATCCTAACGAGGGGCAGCCACAACTTCCCAGAATCCAGGACAAGAATGTCAAATGACCATTTGTGAAGGCAACAGGCACACCTTGCTGTGGGATTCTGTTTTGAATTCCACCTGTTGGTTTTGCTGTGCCTTAAACCAGACCTCCCCTGATGAGGGAGGATTTGAGATCCTTGCCAGGAATCCCAGGTACTAATGAGACATCCATCACTCTCTGCTTTCAGATAGTTTATTAAGTCTTATCAGAGAAGTTAAGAATAGAGCAAGGAGTACAGCAGAGTCTGGAGAGTTCTGAATGTTCTTAAAATGTCCGCTGAATTCCGCAGAATCAAGATAACACGGCCTTTTTAAAGGTAAATTACCCAATAAGGACTTAAAACGAAAGATATTTTCATTTATCTACCAATACTTAACAAATGCCCACCGGAACTGCGGAATTTTTCATCCAATCCTTTGAAACTGCTTTTACTGAAGAACATGGAGGGATAGAAGAAGCAGAAGAAACTTAGAAACTACAGCAATCCTCCATTTTGGAGTTTTTTGCTCTTTATCTATTAGCTACATTAACAAACCCAAAACCTTTAGATTTTCACCGTGTGATAACTTTACAAAATATTCTATTATCTAATTCTACTGAAAAGGTTAGAAGTTTTCTCCATGGACAAAGGTCAAATACAGCACTGTCCAGGGGGGTTAAATTATTTAAAACTATTTAAAACAGGCAGAGGATGTTCTTTCTGCCTTCTGGATTCCCACACCTTGCCACAGTGCTTTTCGTGCTACACCATCATCTGCTGAGGTTTTAAAATCTTAATTCCTGTGGGTGCATTTCTTGCTTTGGAAGAAAGACTTCAGAAGGGGCATCCTGTGTTTGTTTATATGTCTGACCAGGCAATTGCTAATAATAATTTGAAGACAACATCCTACTGCAACACCTGCTTGTACGCAATGAACAGAGTTAAGGAAAAATTTATGGCAGAATCATTAAAAAAAAAAAAAAAATCTGTGTTTTCTCCTGCCACTCTTCTTACCTATGTGGTTGGTTTAAATATTTTATGTGCCAGATAGGTTTATGTTACAAAAAAGCTTATAAAGAGAATACAGAACACATGCACTCAACCCTCACATAAGCCACAACCTGTGGGGGTGAACCCAGGTCCTGCTAACTGAGGATATGTGTCATGCACTTGAGTTCTTGGCTTCAAGGAAATTACAATTTAAACTCATAACCTGACCTGAGGGAACTCAGGAATTTAACTTAAGGGTTCTGCATGAGCAGGACTGTATTGTCTTCAGACTAAATAAATTATTCTGATTATTTTTACTTAGATACATCTCACTGTCTATCAATTTCTGAAAAGCAAGTGTGTCCTTTTAAAACATTTTTAATGTTCACTTTAAGATAAGAATACTTCAAACAAATATGATCTCCTTGTCCTCCCTGATGTCTCTTAATATCATAAGGAAAAAAGCATAGGAAAAAGTTTTCAGTAAATGCAATTCTGTTCATGCCCTTGCAACACTTGCACTCGACCACCAATTCAGCACTAAAACATGAAATATTGGATACTGACAGCACCAATGCTTTTGCCTTATTAAACTTTAAATCAACATGAACTTTATACCGCGAGATCTCTGTGGTATAAAGAAAAGCATTTTTTAAACTATGGATTTCCTTACCATTCAGGTAAACCCTGCCTTCCTTCCATCACCAAGACCAGCTCCAAAAACATTACTATTTAAACCATGAACACGGAGCAGATATATTATTCTTTCCAAGTTTGACGGAAAACCTTTTGACTTGGAACTAAGGCCCTGCTCATTTTGCATTTGCTTTCATGACAAGGGATTAATGATAGGTTAGAAAATCTGGACTCAGCAGCTTTTCACTGTATTGCCCTCCCACTGTAGCAGGGACAACTAGTTAATATCTGGCAATGCAAAGCAAGGAAGAAGCATTACTCAACATATAAGAGAAAAATCCTCTGCTTGACATTTGTACCATCAACACCCTTCATGCCCACACATGCTGGACACCAGAAGACAGCTTTCAGTGGCGTAGTTCCTCCTCTGGGAGAATGGAGTCCTCCTTCCCACAGAAGACCTCCCACACCACATTACCACCACCTCAGCCACCCTAGTGATGGCTGTGGTGGCTATGGCTGCTCCACTGGGCACACAGTGACTGAGATCCCAGCATCTGCCCCATCTCATCCCTTCTGTGAACCCTGGCGCTTGTTTTTGTACATGCATGGAAGTAACACTGCTGCACATTTTCAACTGTGTGCTATTGGACTTAACAGAAAATCCATGATTGAAATCAAGCCAGTACACAGCTAAACATTATCAAAACTTATCAGGTAAAAATGATTAGACCACTTTTACCTCAGATGACACAAAATATTCATTTTGTAATTCTGCCTTCGTTGGGAATCTGTCCCAGCTGAAACTGCCTTGAAAAGACATCAGTATCTCGCAACGGCATTAAACTTCTTGAATGTCTCTTTCAAGTACAAGTTGACAAAGCTATTCATAAATTAATAAATAGCCCAAGGTGAGCAGAAAGTTTTCTCATGAAACCTGAGCAGTAATGCACTATTACTGTCTCTGGATCCTTTGCCATTTTATCATGCGGTAGTAATTCTCCCAAGGGCGAGGTCAAGGATCCCCTTAACTGTACTGTTTGCCCATCTCTGTATGGTAATGATACAAATATTGATTTTCACATTTGTGACTCATATGCAATTTGACACAAGAACTCCAAATTATTTCCCCCTTGCAGTGCATCAGCAATCACAAGCACAAAGAGCTTAGCTTCACTCACATCAAAATAAAGCAGCCTTCTTAATACAGGACACTGAAAACAGTGCTTCATTTTCTCTGTACTTTTCAAAATGAAGGCCTGGTCCAGCAGTAGATTTTAATGCAGGCTGTGGAGTGGATCATAGAATGGTTTGGGTTGGAAGAGAGGTCTGCCTTGGGCAGGGACATCTTCAACTCAATCAGATGGGTCTGAAGAGCAGCAGCTACAGGGTGAGATTTGCCTCGGGTATGAGCTGACATGGAGGAGCACCCTGCCTTTGCTTGAGAACCTTGACACATCAAACAACCCACCACCCCTGAAAACCCTCGGATCCTCTCCAGGTCCTGCTGGAGAGGACAGCTCGGTAATTCCTATCCTGCATGTGACAATAAGGAAAATGTGGCTTTCAGTCTTAGACAAAGCTTGGATATTTTGACCTTTAGGCTTACACCATGTGTAGCCACTAGCAGTATTCCAGCCCTCCTCCCTCATTTCATCTGATTGCAAACCTATGGCACAACTCATCTCTCCACCACCCAAAGCTAAACCCAGCCTGATGACCAGACAGCCCTGTGCCAGTGCCTGAAGACATCCAGCTTCCAGCATGGCATTAAGTGGAGCTGTACGAAGCCATTTCAGAGGGAACATCACGTGAGCAGGACGCCCATAAAGAAGGGGAGCCTTTTCACTTTGAAAAGAAATTGTAACTGTGAGAGGGGGATTCATCCCAGGGCTGCGAGCCCTTCAGTTTCCCCCAGAGACTGTCCTGGCTCTGTGAGTCTCTTGCATTTTTTTTTTTTAATGGGAACCTGAAACAGTTCTTCAGTGTTTGAATGAGCAGGAAATCGGCCAAAAGAATAAGACCCACTGGCCTTTAGGTTATTTCCAACAATTAACAATAAGCTGCTATTCTCTGATATAATTACAGAAATCACACTTCTTTGATGCACGATAGTAAATGAGCCCACTGAAGGGGCAAAAGGAGGTAGATTTTTTTCTGGCAGGTAAGTACTTTTCTAAATAACACCCACCCTGAGCACCATACTTATACAACTATTTCAACAAACAAGGCTTTTGAAAGTCCACTATAATCCACTAACGAGAAAAGATCAAAGAAACTAACAGGAAGGCCAGGATGCAATCAAAATATTTGATATGTGAGTGGTTTTCTATCCAAGCCATAAACTCAAGGGTATTTCAGTGGAAGCTGTGGGAGGAGACGCTGCTGTGAACACCTGGAGGTTGTGTGGTCATGGCAGGTGGAGCCCCTTAGGGGAATCCTCATGCCCCACTGCCATCCCTGCATCCCTCCCCGCACAGGACACCAGCGGTGCACACCATCCCCAGCCTCCCACCATTTTCAGTGAAGCTGTGTTAAAACAACCAAGGGTGGAAATTTTACTCGTTCTCCTAAATCCCACCACCTCCCCCGCCAAAGTTAAATATTTGGCCTTTGGTTAAACTAAATGGATTTTTGTTTTTCCTTTCAGAGCAGTCTCACGATCTCCGTGTGACCCCGGTGGAAGGACAGAGGGAGGCAGGGAGACCCTACCGTGCACTCAGAGCACTGCCAGAGCCCAGGGAGTGTCAGCCGACTCAGTAGCAGAGATGGGTGTAATAAGCTTTTAAATACTTCCTCTCCCCTTTTTTTTAAAAAGAAAAAAGAACACGGGAAAAACTACTGGGATTGGGGGATTTTCTGATTTTCCTTCCCCCCCCTTTTTTTTTTTTTTTTAAATACATACTTAGCAAACATTAAACAACTACATCTTTGGATGCAACTCAAGTTAAACAACTGCTTCGATAGTTTAATTTTTGGAAAAAAAATAGCAAATTCTCACTTTCTTGAAAGGCTTTACTTTTATTTATTTGTATATTCCCTAGGTTATCAGCACATTTCCCTTGGCTTTTCTGACAGCAATATACAAGTCCTTGTGACCAGAGAAGTATGGGAAATTCTGGAAACATCCAACTCTGTATAAATATTTAAAGCTCAGACACTCTAATACAAAACAAGTACCTCTCTGAAACAAACATCTCCAGATGTTTTAACATATTTTTATATATAGATATATATATATATATGATGTGACTCAGGCACAGAAAGCCAAAAGAATGTTCTCATTTCCTGAGACTGGCTAACAAAAAGGAAAAAAATGTGAACGAAGGAACAAAGATTTCAAAAGTCAGCTTTTTCTTAACAGCAGCAGCTTTAAAATGCTCCACTTCAAATCCTTTTCCGTATCATCAGAATATTGCCTCTCTCTTGCAACTGCATATATACACAAAAGGAAACACAGAAAGGAGAAAGAAATGTTCTCTGGGTTGTTTAAAGTACTACAGAAATGTCTCATTAGAGAAGTGCCTGTCCTTGTTTCAGTTCCAGTGAAGCTTACCGACACCTCCCAGCGAGCCCCTCTCCCACAGCCTGCCTTGTCTCCAGGGCACAGTGGTTGAGAACAAGCCAGCAGCCACGTGCACTGTGGCTGTCCCTCAGCTCTGTCTCTGCATGGCAGCACTCAGCCTGCAAGACCTCACAGCACATCTTGCTCCATTTTTTTTTTTTCTGACAGTACAAGCAGGTATAAACAGCATCCAGTTCCTCTGGGACCTGAAAGCAGTAAGTGAAGAAAGCCCATGGGCATCTTCTGATCATGAAGTCTTCTCCTACCAACAAACGTCAGGTAGATTTAAACAGGCATCAGATATGTCCCTATTCTCTTCCCTTTCTAACCATAACCTACATGTCACGGGGGCAGGACATGGGATTTCCTTTCTCGGAATCCTTTGAAGATTAATTTCTGCAAACCAATTCTGTGAGAACTATGACAAAACCACTGCCAAAGTGGTTTCCCTTCAGGCAGGGCAGTAAGAGGGGACAGCAAGTTGCAGAGAGAACATACTCAAGTGCACTTTCCACAACAGAAAGCAAAATTGCCCAGACAATCCTTCTGCAACAACCTGCAGGCAGGTGATCCCTCTTCCAGTACAACAGAGCATGGACTCCCAATCCTGACACCGCACCCAGGGCAGCCACAAGCACTCCTCAGACCCAACCCAGACCACCACCAAACACTGCTCCCTCCATCTTTAAATCCCCAGCACCTTGTCACAGAACCCCACTTTTCACACTACTCTCTGGGCCATAGCTACATGACCCACGCACAAATCCACGCTTCTGCTGAAATGGGTACTGCCACCTTTCCCAAGTTCTTTCCGCTCGACATCACTGCCACTCACAGGATCAAGGAATCAATCCAGATGGAGATAAATTCAGTTTTAAATCTATGTACCTACCAATCTTCCTCACTATAGGTTTTCAGCTGGCTCAGGTCCCTGGTGCTGGCATGAGAAATGCTGGGGGACAGGAATGTGTGGGTCACCCCAGGCAGCTGTAGCACAACCACATGCTTAATTAAAACGTCTCTGTAATCACCACTGCCTGTGGGAAGAGCAGCTGCCCTGGCATGGCCCACAGATGGTCTCTCCTGAATCATAACACTGGCCAGAGCTGGGTCTGGGAGACAGCAGTTGCCAAGTGAATCTCAGCCCACTTACAGCAGACCCTGGCAAAAATAAGTTACTTAACACAGCACAAATGGCAGTCTCTCTGCCATAAAACACAAGTCTGTCCTGCTACCAACACAGTTCAGAAGAGCATGGTGGTCAGTATTACATGCAAAGCTCAGTAATATATGCCTGTTTTCAAGCATTTCCTCACAAAAAGCAGAGGTTTTGCAAGCAGAGGCTGCTGTGCCAATTCAGCCCTGAATCCACTGGGGCCGCCTTCCCCCAGCAGTGCCGGCAGCACCCCCTGCCCCCCTGCTTGCCAAGCTGTATTCTTCATTCCTAAATCACAGGTGGAGTGTGCCAGGAGACCCCAAAGGAGGACTCGTGGATGCTGTGGGTCTGCAAGGCAGGAGTCTGACAGCCAGTTATTTGCCCTGCTGGGCAGCAGCCAGCCCCAGTGGGGACGGCCAGGCCTCCACAAAGAGTCCTTGCGAAGTATCGAGATCTCTTTTTCCCCTCCCAGGGTGGATTTGAAACTAATTCTCTGCGCGGTTTGCTCTCCCCACATCAATCCCACAGCTGCTGCACTCAGTGTGGGGTCTGGATTGAAGCCACTTTGCCACTTTGTTGCCTCCCAAATATTTGCTGGCGTTACTGCATTGCTTTGCTGTGGTCTTTCCCAGTGCCCCCAACTACAACAAACAATACATTAATACAGAAAACCCTTTAAATTTTGAGCACAGCAGCTACCCCATGCTGCTCTGGCCACCCAGGAAATGTTCATGAAGTCATTACAATGCCTTAGCTTCCCAGATGATCCACATCAATTCCCCACCCATGATGTGAGCAACAACCCCCCCCTGGTTTTAACTCTACTGTTGACACCAGTTTAGGTTTTACTCAGAAACAACAGCCCATCCACCAGTGTGTTCTCAGTTCTTCAAACTATTTAATGCAAGCAGTGTTTGAAACATCCCTAAATGTACCACATGACTAAGGACCCACCTTCTTGTTGAATTCTACAGAAGTGGCTGGGGAGGTTTTTTAATAAATCAAAAAGTGATGAAAAGAAGGATCATCAGAGCTGGAATTCAAGAACTTCTTATTTAAAATATAAAGAAAAGCAATCAATATGAAAAATACAGAGCATAAAACCCCCTCCTAGGTGCCAACCATGTTGTAATGCTATTTTCCATGCACCCTAGGGTGCTCCAGATGATGCCATTTTGGCACAGGAACGTGGTTTCAGGCTGCAGAGGAGGTTCACTTTGCCCATAGTTTGTCATCGGTCACATCATCAGCTTCTGGCACCCTGGACACTGCTGACAGTCTCCAGATGCTGAGACAAATTCAGTAAACTGCTTGACACAAAGAGTTACTATGGCACACGAAACCAGCCAAGGAAATTACAGTATCTTGACTTTTTTCCCCCCCACTTCTATCTGTTTAAAAAAGAGAAGTCAGCATTTTCATGAAGACTTACACACCACAGGAAGGGAAATGCTGAAGTAATTGCAAAGGAGCATCCTAATTGGAAGAAAAGTATGAACCCCAGGGCACAGTCCCCTGCTACATTTTCCCTAACTGTCAGACTGAATTAGGACCTTTCACCCTTTCTGCCCCAACACCAGCACTTCTGCACAGGCTGTTAAGGCTGACGTGCTCTGTAACACATCCTAACACGACAAGGACAGCAGACCACGTACACGGCTGCTTGGTTCACACTGTGCACAGCTTAGACAAGGGAAGGCTTTGGCTATGAAAATGTGACTGTCAGTTGCATTTTCCTTGTCATCAGCACTTGCCATCATGGAAAGACCTGACATGAGTAATTTCCCCACTGACTATCAAGCTGCTTTTAGCACAGCTAATAATTAAAGCCCCTCTATACTGAAAAGTAATAAGAGACTGCATTATGCTATGGAGTGAAAAACTTTTGAACTGGGCTTTGGAGGAGAACAAAGCACAGACAAATCAGGATGTGTAACCTAACACACAGCATGAAGCCACAATTGCAAGAGCTGAAAGGCTTGCCTTAAGTGCTCCAATAATAAATATTTTACTGCAGCCTGAAAAAGAATTTGTTAACTGTGCAAACTACCCTCTGTATATTGTGGACCATTAATGGTTCCCCTGCAATAACTGTATGGAGCTAGTTCTAAGAAAAAGACCTGTGCACTACAACTGAGACCGAACTGCAGCATCACATTTAGCTTCTTATTTAGAGCCCCCTATCAAAGCCAGTAACACCACGAAGTGCCTCTGTTTTTCAGCTTCACAGTCTACAGTGGAATAAGAACTGTAAATCCAGTGAGTCTGTGCTAGCTTTTCAAATGTAGCTATACTTGGAATAAAAAGGAGCTGGCTTTGTTCAGTATTTTGCTGCATGCTGGCCTGTATTTCTTGCTACAAAGAAAAACTCAGTTTGTTCTAGGAAACTACAAAAGCTTAAGATAATAATGGTTCTGAACTGAGAAGCTGGTGTTTTTCTCTGAACCACATATGAAAAACTTATTCCAACGGTAACACATGAAGATGAGTTCAGCACAACCAGCTGAAAAAGCTGCCCACAAAACTCAAAGGACATTTATAAAGCAAGCAGGCGTTGCCACGATGAGCTATCAGCCCCAGGCAGCATACCAAGCAATCCCGAATGACCCACCACTACCCAGCATCAACCCATTGTGCATCACTCCTTACCCAAATCCCTCTCTTACAGGACACAGTCTTGTCTCCCAGCGTGATGCTGAGTGGCAAAGCTGTGCCTCAGTAACGACTGCTCAAGTGACAGCATCAGCCTGCAAGCTCCTCTAGTTGCAAAACAAAAGCCATAGGAGTGACTCAACTTCAAAAAGCCTCCATAAAAAGAAGAGGGGGAAAAAAAAAAAGGTTAAAGAGAAGAGTATTTCCTTGTACATACCTGCTGGCCAGATGTCTGCTGCTTTTCCATGTACCAAATCTGGAGAGTGACCTCAAATCATTCTTTCCTTTTTTTGCTTTCTTCACCAAAACTCAGATTACTTAAACTCTCTAAATCATACCAAAAAGTCGAGACACAAAACCCCTGAGGAACTTCAGTTTGTGGAGGCCTTTGAGATCACTCTACATTTTGTTAAAAAGTAGATTTGAATGAAATATTCACATTTTTAGTGGGTTTTTTTAAGGATCAAAACAAGAAAACACACCCATTTTTAATTTTGCCTCCTTGTATTTCACAAAATCAAAACGCATCTTTCAAGAGCCTTACCCCTTTGTTTTAACTTCAGCAGACTGGAATCCTCTAAAGAAAACCCCCTCAGCCTGAAGGCTTGGAAACAGCTCTTCCGAAGGAGCTGACTCCACAGTCTCTCGCCGCTGTGCCACCCTGCCAGATGAGCAGCCCTGCCTGTCCTGGTCGGCACCTCCCTCTGCTCCCTCGAGCCGAGCTTCTGTGACAGTGAACTGCACAACACCTTCACCTCCTTAACCACAGCACAGCCCCTTGTCCTCCACACAACGATTCACCCAAAGGAATGGTGAGAGATCAGAGGACACCAGCCAGTTTAGGCAAGGGGCCCCGTATCCAGCCTTCACTGGGCAAACAGTTCTTATTCAGGGCACGCCAGCAGCAGCAGAACTCCAAGCTGACCCTCAGCCACGGGAGGATTTGCTTGGCCGGGAGCAATGATTGTTCCTGCTGCTGTGAACGGATGCTTGAGCCACCAGCTGTACCCTGGATGGCTCTGCCACCACCATGTTTCCCCAGATGTGGTGGCCAGTCACATGCTGCTGCAGGTAAGCTCCCTGCTACTTCATCTCTGCAAGTTTCTGCAAGCGTGGGCTCTAGTCTGACTTTGTCCCAAAATTTCTTGCTGTGCCAGGGGTGTAGCCTAGTTCATCTCCTCAGAAGCGTGTACCAGCAGGGCAGCTGGCCCGCTCCCTGAGAACTTCAGCAGAACAGATGCCAAATACGTAATTGCTCTGTTTACCTGGCCAAAGAGGCAGCTCAGCTGGAGCACCTGTGTGGGGCTGAAAGACACAGAGCTATGCGCAGTCGCGACAGACTGATGCTGGCGGCACAAATACCGACAACTCGGCCACTTTCAGGAATGCAGAAAGAATCCTGGCCTGAAAGCATCCACCACCCACTACAAAAGCAAGTGAACTTCTGAAGAAAAACCAGTTACCTCAATACATACAGACACCTGAATCACATTATCATGTTTTTCTAAGCACGTGGCTGCACTGCAGCTGGTGTGAAAGCTGGTCAAGGCTGGTGAGATCCTGCTGAGGGCATCAGGGTACTGAGCCCGGGAGCAGAGCTGGCTCACCTGGCACAGGATGCCACCACTGTAGCCCACACTCAGCCTGACTTTGCAACTGCTACAGCTTTTCTCCAAAGGGATGACGCAGAGCTGGAGGAGCCTGCAGAAGCTGGGTGTGGGAAAGATAAGGTGGTCTTTAAACGGGCTACAGTTTGTGTGCCAGGAGCTGTCCTGTACCAGCAGTCCAAGACAGCTACAAAATCACTCTTTTCCTTCCTTCGGCTCCAGGTTTTGACATACTACCTGGCACAACAGTTTGCCAGGTGCTTTAATTAGGGCCATTTCTTCCCAAGAAACAACTGCACAGGGCGAGGCTTTGAAACACCGGGCAATGAGCAGAGCAGCCTTTGCTTTCTGTAGTCCACCCCCACTAGACAGGACTGCTCGGTAAGTGTCGGATATGCATTAATCACGAATCTCACCACATCAACCCCCGAGGTTATTTAGTATGATGCTTTTAAAATAACTACCACCCGCCCAGGACAGGGCGCCTTTTAATGCACTGGGCATCAGACCGCGCTCACGCCGTGCCCAAGACGTGCGAGCCCCAGTTCTGGGTGTTATCCCCGATCGCTGTAACGAGGACACAGGAGCCGCCCCAGCGCTCCGTGCGAGCGCGTAACGCCGAGGGGGGAACTGCGGGGAGAAGGGATCCCTGCAGTGCCCCTCGCTGCCGCTCCCGGGGCTGCCGGGGACAGGGGAAAGTTTCCCCGTGGAACGGACACTTCACAGGGGGAGCAGCAGCGACACCGTGCACGGCTGCGGGCCCCTCGTCCCCTCGGCGGGACCCCAGCCCGACTCCTTCGGCACCCATGGGAGCAGCGGGAAAGCGCCTTTCCCGGGCAGCAGCCGGTGACAGCGGCCCGGCCGAGACAAAGCGCCGCCCTCGGCAGCCGCCCGCCGCGGGAGGCGGAACGGGACGGCGCGGNGGAGAAGGGATCCCATCGCCCCCGGCCGGGGAAACAGGGGAGGCACGGCCGGGAGAAGGGATCCCATCGCCCCCGGCCGGGGAAACAGGGGAGGCACGGCCGGGAGAAGGGATCCCATCGCCCCCGGCCGGGGAAACAGGGGAGGCACGGCCGGGAGAAGGGATCCCATCGCCCCCGGCCGGGGAAACAGGGGAGGCACGGCCGGGAGAAGGGATCCCATCGCCCCCGGCCGGGGAAACAGGGGAGGCACGGCCGGGAGAAGGGATCCCATCGCCCCCGGCCGGGGAAACAGGGGAGGCACGGCCGGGAGAAGGGATCCCATCGCCCCCGGCCGGGGAAACAGGGGAGGCACGGCCGGGAGAAGGGATCCCATCGCCCCCGGCCGGGGAAACAGGGGAGGCACGGCCGGGAGAAGGGATCCCATCGCCCCCGGCCGGGGAAACAGGGGAGGCACGGCCGGGAGACGGGATCCCACCGCCCCCGGCCGGGGAAACAGGGGAGGCACGGCCGGGAGATGGGATCCCATCGCTCAGCCCGGGAATGGGACGGGAGTTACTGCCAAGAGCTGGGGTCCCCCCGCCCCACGTGCTTCCCGCCGGACCCGCGGGAGGGGTCGTTCGCCTCCTCTGTCAGCCCTGCGGGAGATGGGGCGGCCGGAACGCCCCGCAGAGTTACGTGAAATAGGTGCCTGGGAGCGGCTGTTGCTGGTTTTGTGTTTCATTGGCTTTTTTTTTTTTTCCCCAGAACAGAAAATTGCTGCCAAAACAATTCCAAGTATTTTCACTGTTTCCTACACGTGGTTGTGTATTGCAGGATAATTCGTAGCAAGAAAGCTGTTGCCTCACCTTTGAGCGCCAAATATGCTTAGGTGAATTTTGCTGGAGACGGAGTCCGGTTTTAATCAACATTATTTAAACGTGTAATAGCAATAATAAGCATTGGCTTGGGGAAAGCATAGCACCTCACTCAGGCTCAGCAGTTTAGAAAGTAAATGTAAGAAAGTTACCTTCAATGCTGCCAAACCTGAGGCCAAAACTCCGCTTCACTTGGAGAGAAGCGACCTCATTCCCAACCAGGCAAGTTTCAAAGGCAGACCTATGGTCAAATGAAAGGAGCATAATAGAAAAGGTGGGATTATTGAGCTCTCTGTATCGCCACCCATTGCCGTCCTTAATACCAGAACAAGGAAGGGGCGTGTTGGAATGAAAAATGCAAATATTTGCCTGCCAGGATTAAGGAAATATCTATATGGCTCCAAGAAGACAGCTCAAGGAATATGTTAAGCCTGTGAAAATCAGCATAGACAGGTATGAGTGAGCACAGATCAGAAAGAATAATTCAAACATGGAGCACATCTACTTTGGTATCCATCAGAACCAGGAAAAGAATGTAAATTTTTGGGACTATGATGCACAAAAGGTATTTGATGGCTGTGCCACAAGCCTGGTTCCAGCAAGAACTACAGCTGTAGAAACACAGACTGTAGTAGTTTTGTTTATTTGTTATTGTGCTCCTTGGCACAGTTTAGTTTTGCTTGCCAAGTTGAGGAATCAAACACAGTAAAACTTTAACATCACAGGGAATACATTTCTGCACAAAGAGGAAGATAATGCATGTGGCTGAAAAGGGAAGGGATGATATGTCAGAAGAGGGGGATGTGATCTTTCCCCTTTACTCAGAATGGGTCAAGCCACACCTGGAGGGCTGAGTCCAGTTCTGGGCTTCCCAGTACAAGAGAGACATGGACATACTGGAAAGAGCCCATCAAATAGCCACTGAGATTATTTAGAGACTGGAGCTCCTATGAGGAGAGACGGAGAGCTGGGACTGCTCAGCCTGGAGAAGAGGAGGCTCAGAGAGATCTTGCCAAATAATAAAAATATCTGAAAAGAGAGGGTACAAGGAGGACAGAGCCAGGCTCTTTTCAGTGGAGTCCAGTGACGGGAACAGAGGCAGGAGAAACAAACTGAAACATAGGAGGTTCTCTCTGAACATCAGGGAAGAAATTTTCACTGTGAGAGTGACTGAACACTGGCAGAGGTTGTCTGTGGAGGCTGTGGAATCTCCACCCTTGAAGGTACTCTGTAGCCTTCTGGATGTGGTCCTCGGAATCTGGTTGTAGGTGGCCCTGCTTGAACAGAGAGGTTGGACAAGTGACCTCCAGAGGTGTCTGCCACCCTCAACAATGGTGTGATTATGTTGGAAAACCAACCACACCCCTCCCTCCCCCCAATTAAAAAAAACAAAATACAAAACAACCAAACCCACCAAACCCAACCCCAAAACACCCACCCATTTTAATGAGTCTGTCAGCAAAGCTTCCTTATATCATCTAAGTAAGTAAGTACTCATTCTGTGCCAGCTGAAGGTAATACAACCCTCTTGGTTTTTTTTCTAATCTGCTTTGGGCAGTCTGCCATTACTTGTAGGCAGTTTAATGAATGTCTTTAATTAACCTCAGCTTGTCTGCAAGGATTTCAGGGTCTCTCCCATTGCCAGTCTTCCTGGGAGCTGTACGAGGTGGTTGTCCCTGGCTGCTGAGCCCAGCTGAAGAGCAGCACCTCTCACCAGCACAGCCTGAAGTGGCAGGGAGGTGGCTGGGCAGGCGTGCAACTACCAGGGCCGCAAACTTCAAAACAGTAAATTCTGGAAATAATTAACAGGCAGTGCCAGCCAACAAGCGCGGCCGTTGTGGCGCTTCCTTTGGAGAGCACATTAATAGATTTAACAGCAAGTGAATTACACCGTGTGCAGTTTTCCAGTGCTTTTAAAGATGAAATCCCTAAAGCCTAGTCTGCTAGCGATATAATCTCAAAGTAGCAAAGGCATTCTCATAGAGAGTGGGAGAGCCTTCCCCAAACATGTACAAATGCCAAACACTAAGTACTAGCAGCTTTTGGAAATGCTGTACCAAGAAAAGCCAGGAATTCAGTTTCACAGTTTGCCTCCCTTGGCTCTGTGCACTTCACAGCAAGTTTGCGCCTTGGGGTCTGATTTAAATTTTTGTTTTGTCTCGCTGTACAACAGAAATAACAATTCTTAATTGTTATTAATTGTCCATTACATAGTATTAGAGCATGCTGGCATTCTAATTAACTTGTAAAGTTCAGTCCAGAATACTTAGGCAAGTAATTTAATAGGATTCACAAAACACACACCACAGACTCAAAAGAAGATCATTCCTTCCATTCCAGTATTAATGCAGGCTATGACGATTTTCTTCCTGTGCAGTTTAAAAAAAATATGGTAATCTGCCTACTTATTTCTGCTTACAAACCCATCACAAAGTTTAACATTCTGCTGCTAATGTACTTGGCATCAAGTAGAGAAGTGCCATTATCCCCAGCAGGCGAGTCAGGAAATAGAGACAGAGAAACTGAAATTAAATTCACAAAGGAAGCATGTGGCAAAGCAGGGAATTTGGACTCTGTGTCTCTAGACGAGCATATTAATCAGAAAATTAATGAGTTTTTTTTTTACTCTCATCTCTCCCTTTAAGACCAGAGTAAAATGCAGTTTTAAGTAGGCATGTGCTTCTGATGTTCTGTTTCCAGAGCACTTTACATTTTCCATCACTGTTGAAATGCCAAACTTATTGTACTGCAGCTGGAAGTGGCATTTTAGTGACATGGACTCAGCAGTGCCAGGTTAAGCTGGACTCTTTGATCTTCAAGGTCTTCTCCAACTTAAATGATTCTGTCACTCCTAAGTGATAGCACAGAGCCTTTACCTATTTAGAGCTAAACGCATGATCAGCTTTGCTGACTCTAAACAAGGCCATTATTGTAGGCCTCAGGAAAAGTGAGAAAGGAAGGATTATTGGGGACAGATGAGAAAGCAGTTCCTTGGTCAAAGCATTTGACTGCCTGTCTCTAATCACAAATCTTTACATCAAGTTGTTTTTCTGGAAATGAAAAAGTATTTTACGATTTTTCCAGAGTGGTATGAAGACATGTGTAAGTAACTTCTAACTGTGGTATTTGCTCTAGCTTTTGCTTTCTTCCAGAACTTCATGTAACTACAGATGGCAGATTCATAGAATGGTTTGGGTTGTAAGGGACCCAATCCCCCCACCAAAGGCAGTGGCATCTTGCAGTAGACAAGGTTGCTCAGAGCCCCATCCAACCTGGCTTTGAATACTTCCAGGAATGGGGCATCCACAGCTTCTCCGGGCAACTGTTCCAGGGCCTCACCACCCTCACAATACAGAATTTCTTTCTAATATCCAATCTAAGCCTACTCTGACTCGGAGTGCCTGTTAGCAGAGCAGCCCCATGGTTGTTTACCTTAATATAATCAATGGATTTAAATTGTAAACTGTGTCAGTGTTCTTCATGTCACACCTCCAAAGCTGTGAAGTCAAAGCAACAGTGAAGGAAATTTTGACCATGTAAGTAGGAATAATTTCTGAAAACAGGGTGTCCAGCTAAATATTCTTAGCAAAGCTGTTAATGAACTAACAGGTGAAAAATTATTTAGATTTCACATCTTTGCTCAACATTAATAACTTATCAATTGAATAAGTAAGTTTTGACTACTATTTGATATCTCTAAAAAACTTGGCTATTATTAAAAACAGTATGTAGTATTCTCAGAATACTAGAAGACTTATTTTAGTGATCATTCTGACATCCATATAAAAGGAGTCAGATTTCTGCTTCATTCATTTTAGACACACCTAGTATATTTGGCATCACTGTTTCTTGGAAGAGGGAAGGAGGCTCTGCAAAACCAAGGATATAACTTCTATCAATCAGTCTCAAACCTCTGCAAAATTGATCAATAAAATTCCATATTTAGCAGCATAAATTTCTGCTGCATGACAAGATCAGTACTTGGACAGACACAGTAAAGGCTAAAGAAAAAAATTGTGGCAGCACCACAAAACAGGTACTTTAAGAAATAATGACTCTTGAAGATCATGGTACTACTCCCACATTTTTAGTAAATGTGTAATTCTTCTATTTCAAGCTTTTTGTCACTGCAATTCCCACCTTTCCCAGAATGTTAAAAACCTATCATTAGCTTTTCTGCCTTTTCTGAAAATCCTCTTCCTGCAAGATATCCACTATCTCCCACCACTGCAAATAACTGGTTTAACCAGTTTCCAAGAGAAAGGCTGGTGGGTAATCAGGGCAGGGACAGAGAGCTGCCGCATCAACAACAGGAGCTGTTTCAGGTTTTCATCAACACCATGTGCTTTTCTCCCCACCGTTCCTGAGGCTGTAGCCCTCTGTCCGTGGAGCAGAGGGACCACCCATCTGTCCCCTTGCAAAGGCGGGCAGCTTCACCTGGACTGCTACAGCTGCAGGTTTAAGTCAATGCTGTGACTAGATGTGAGAGGAACATTAACTAGTCTGTATAAATACCTGGCTGCTAAAGCCAAAATGGTATGACTGGCCTTCTCCCTTGACAAGAGTAATGCTGAGCACCAGCAACTGAACTCCACAAAGGGGAGTAACAACAGTAAAACAGTATTTGGATAACAGCCTTTTCCTGGAGCTCTGTAATGGCTTCTATGCTTTTTATTTTTGAGATGCTCTACATCCTGCAAAGGGCAAGAGAGCCAAGAGCTAATACGTACCTCCCCTCCGGAAACAGTCTGAGTGTTCTTAGAACAAGCTTCGATTTTCAGGCAATGAAACAATAAACCCCACTTAAATCCTACACGCATACATAGCTGCTATCCAATGTCTATCAATTTAAAACACTTTCAAAGGCTACTGTGGGAGGACTGGGACTGTGCCCATGCCCAAAAGAGCACACTGTATTTTACACTCATTACATTTACCTTGGATTCTTAAGAAGCCTTCAGGCATTCAACTGACAGGAAAAAAAAAAATTTGCTAATACCACAGCATGGTGAATTGTTGGAGCAGTAACTGATGTGGCATTTCCATACTTGTTTTACTATTCTCAATCTTCAGTATTCAATCCAGCCTGAATCCTCAGGATGAGCCTGAGAAACACAGGACAGGAAGGAAAGGAAGGAAGCTCCTGAATGTAAGATGCATCTCCTAATCCTTTCACAACCATATAATAAATTTTAATCAAATTCAGTCTAAAAAGTAGTCAGATTATTATTTCCCTTCCCCATAGCATATATACTTTCATGTGAAAGGTGTTAGAAGTTGACTGGAAGTATCAGGCTCTCTTTTTTGATTCTTATATCCATTTATTATGTCTTTTTTTCACAGCTTATTATCCCCTCTCTGACCACGTATTTGTGTAACAAGCATGGTCTAAGAAAAATGGTTGGCAAGAAGATAAACACACCAAGCTCTCGCTTAAATCAAACCAAACACCTCTTCATCTATTGAGCATGCATCTTTGCACTAGGACAATTATGCAGATAAATAAAAATTATCACAGGGTATTAGAGAAGACATAATTATGTCCATTTCAAAGCTGAGTGCAATTAGAAACACATGCTGATTTATAAGGTAGTTAGTACCCAAACACAGCGCAATCCTGCTAACAAGGCCATTAATAGTGTCTGCATCCCTCCTCTCCTTCATGTCCAATATTGTCAGATTGCTGGTGACAATCTAGTAACACATTTGAAGTCATTTAAATGAGCTTTTTTTAAATTTTTTTTTCTAAAAAAACCCTATAACAAACCAGTTTCTTTTCTGTTCATCCAGAAGAATCCACTGCTGGAGCTGTCTTCCAAAGCAAAGGCTGTGGATACTATACCAGATGCAGAAAATCTCTTCAATACAATGGTAGACATTCCTTGTTTTCTACCTTGCACCTGAGTAGCATTTTCTCAGGTAAGAACAGGCATTCAGGGAAAAAAAAAGGCACTCTGTTGAGTAAAAGTGAATTTTATTGAAGTAATGGCCACATGAAAAGACCATCTAAGACATTATTTTCAAACAAAATACTTATCTATCCAGACTAGCAATTCTGAAATTACTACAACAAATATATTTTTACCTCTTCATACATTTGGTTTCTCAGCTTGTGAGTGGTGACTGCTATTTGCAAAGCTTCTAAGGGAGATATTTTCACAGTATCAACAATAGCAGAACTAGCAGGTAGTTTAGGAAGTATTGGTGCAATGGGTGAAGCCGAGGCATAAGCCAAATGAAGCATGTATGTTTAAGCTGCCTTCAAAGTCACTTAGTACAAACTAAGGAGAGTTTTTAAGCATTCCTCCACAGTTTCACAATATTATCATCTGTTATCACAGCAAATGGATGGAGAGAGATAGACAAAGGAGGATTTAAATTTAGAAAATAATCTAACCCTGTATTCTCACAGTTATACTTTGGGGAAGGAGGGTCTTGAAAGAAAAAAAGCTACTTTACTCTTGTGTACAATTTCTAACACGGTTCCCTTTGGCCATCCTGAACCCCAGATTCAACTGGCCACATCTATACAACAGCCTGACAAGCTCTGACCTTCCTGTCTTTCAACTGGAGCACTTTTTACTTGCACAGGTGAGTCTCCCTTCTGGATAAAGGGAACATGAAAGACATATAACCCGTTTCTAAGTCAGCATTAGGTAGCTAAAAATTCAGCCACAGTGCACATGCAGGTCTGGGAACGTTGAATCACTCCCATTTTTGGTTTTTAATTAATATATAATCTGTTATATGGTAACAGCAGAATCATTATTATTATTATTACTATTATTATTATTACTATTATATGCCCTCCTTAGGCTTGGCCTGAAGGCAGGCTGTTAAAAGATAAAAATTGGTCCTAAGCTTATAAACATATTGGGCAAGGGTGACATTTTCTGTGAAACATTCTAATAAATGTGGCACTGTCAAGAAAACAAAAAGAACCAGACAGCAAAGTCAGCACAGTGCTCTTCCAAAAAAGAGCACCACAGTATATCAAGAAGCAGCAGTACTAGTTAAAACTTCAAACTGCTTTTTGAAAGCAAATCACAGCTACAATGCTGTACATTACAAATGCAAATATATGACATATAAAAAGTTCTCTATGCAAAATAATCGTGTTTCCAGTTCACATTCTTCTATGCCATTTACTGCAAGTGTCTATTTAACTTTGATATATTTGCTTACAGTCAGTTTATTGCCACATAGATAAGTTCTGGCAATCCTAGCAACAGAAAACAGTTTAGTAACAGTTATTAAAATATTTTTACATTAAGATCTCAATCTTCCATTGTAAAAAAAAATATATTAATGCAAGTTGTTCACTACATTCATAAGTACAGTACTCAAGTTTTACTAAAAACAGTGAGCATGCAACTCAGACTTGAAAGAAGTCAATAAGCAACTGGTATTTAATACAGCCAGTGATATATGTTATTTGCATACCTTTATTCACAGCTTACATTGTTAAATAATTTACAGTTCTGAAATATGTGCATTTTAAGAGGAACTTGTCACAGTTCTTTAGCAATAGCAGAGACTAAATTGGGTCAGCTGCAAATGGAGTGCAAACTAGGACAAAGCCATACCCTTCCACTCATGCTTCCATTGTTAAAATCACAGCAGGAGGATGACTAGGACTTAGTTTTATACATCTTTCAAGTCTCTTCTGTTGCTGTGTTTTGGCATTCTTTTGAGTGACATTAACCAAATCCAGCTGTGAATAAGGAGTTAGAATTCAGCATCTGAGATCTGGTCCAAATTGTGAATGCTGAAGATATGGTAAATCATTCAAAGGCAAATGCAAGAGAGCCCAAACACAGCCTCCTGTTTGCTACCTACAGACACTTAAAACACTCATCCCTTACACTACTGTTAATGAGTTCTGTGTTCTGAAAGTCCACAGAGAATGTTTTCCCCAGCAGCACAAACTATAAAGGTTCCAGTTAAAACACATATTGGAGGTGAAGAAAAAAAAAGTGCCTAAGATAGTGGAAAGGAATTAAAATACCTAAATAAAGCCCACTGGCTTTGTTGATTGTGTACTGAAATAAATACAAGGAAAAAATTAAACCAAAAGCACACTTACTGAACAGTTTATTCTCAACAACTTGCCATTGTGCTGTTCCTATGTTCAGATTAATCTCAGCCTGAAATAAGGCAATATTAAAGGAACAAGCATCATTTCTTCAGAGCCTGAGCTAAGGTAGATAGAAGAGGAAGAACCCTATTTAGTACTTGTATGTGTACTAGGGAAAGACTCTCTGTAAAACAACACAGAGAACATGAAAAGGTGAGTGAAAAAGACAGGAAGACTGATATAAACATAAGCAGGATTCAAACACATGTGTATGCTTTTTAAAACCTTACAAATAAATTAAGATGGTGAAAGGCATGATGGGCTGTTAAGGGGAGAAGACAACTGAAGGTAAAAACAGGTGCTGTGTTGATAATAGAAGCAGAGATGGTAGAAATTTATTTTTCTTGGAAAAAACCCACAACATTCTGTTGAGTAACCTGGAACAGAGATCATCTCATCTGTGCAAAAGATCTGTGCAAACAATGTGCACACACACAGGTAAGTGAGAGAACGGTTTAAGATCTTAAATCATTAGAACATTTAAAAGATGCATCTACTGACAAAAGCTTCATTCTTTTCTCTCAGAAGTTAATGTTAGGAGTCTGACCTGTGGGCTCAGATTCTTTGTTTAGTGTCTTCAGTATGACTAAATCAGTATGAATAGTCTTGTCGTCCCAGTACAGACATCACTACAGTAATGGAACATTTCTTCCTGGTCTTTTCTACAAACTTCCAACCTCAGGTTAAAAAGCCCTAGCTTAAGCTCCTTCCCACAAAGCTTCAGCTCACTTAGGACCTCTGAGTCTTGGAGTACTATCCTAAGGCTTCCATAGATGCCATTAATCTCTACTACAGTACCATGCCCTGATGTGACAAGCACTGTACTTCATATAGATTTTTGCACCCTCTACATTTTGTAACTGTTGCCTTCATTTTCTGCAAAAAAAAAAAAAAATTTAAGAAATACTACAACTTTAAAGCAGAAATGCCCTTTCTGTTTCTTAATTATCTTACATTTTGTAGCCATCACAAAAGAGGAAATAATTTTAAATTTCTTAAATGTGTAGAGAATAACAATAATCATATAGATTAGCTATCTGACAACAATATGTGAAAGCAACTGTAAACACTTTAAAATGCTTTAAATCTAAAGTCTAGTTATTCCAGTTAATATATCAGATCAAACTTTTAAACTGGTATCAAAAGACCTATCACAGGTTTGACAAATTCTGTTTCCAGGCAATTTACAATTAATTTGTCACTTCTCATAGTTCTTATTATAAGCTTTAAACATTTAAAAGAAAAATAGTTCACTGCTGCTAGAGCATAACATAGGACCATCTTTCAGAGCTACTGCAGGCTTCCTTCTTAGAAGAGCCTAAAAAGCTGAAAATAACACACAAAAATAAAACCCTGTAGTTCAATGCTACAACACCAACAGATCTACTGTTAGATTTCTTGGTTTTGCAGTTGTGGAATGTTTTTAAAGATTCAGTGTTTACACTGTTTTATCGAAGTCCTGACCAGCTGTGGAGGTACGAAGCCCACCCAGAGGGCCGTGAGGTACTCTCTTCTTCACCTGAAGGAGGAAGAAAAACATACTTTGTATTATGTTAGACATTGCATCTAACGACCCTGTCCCACTCCTTGCCTTTATCCTTTTTCAAATGCTGTCCTCAAGCTTGCTGAGAAAGGAGCTCACTCTTGGGCTGACATAGATATGGATTGTACCACCAAGTCCACTTTACTTTGGGTACTTGAGAATGTCTGAAAAAGGTAATTTATCACCATTCCCCAGAAAAATCCAATCAGTCTTCATTAGAGGGCCAGAACAACATCAACATGCTATGGACTTGACTTACATCTTATTTTTCCAAATGCACAGCCTATCATGGAATGCAACACTTGAACACTTCCCTTTTTAATTTGATTTTGTTCACAAGTTTTAAGTTCTTATACGTACATGTGCTTACTGTTTATATTAATTTTAAAATAACGTATAGGTCAGTTGCTAATGAAGTACAAGAAGCTACAGTTACTGTTATTGAGAAATGACAAACAATACCTTAAAAAGTGTTTTAAGGGAACAAATGCTCAGAGTATTTGAAGCAGAAACAGAACATTATTATACACATAAATCCCACTTCAGGGCCTTGCAAATGCCTAACTCCTTTTACTTCCTTCCCTAGTTCCTTTATTTCTTCAATAAAGAACATATTTTCTTTAAGATATTTTAAAGGTATTATATTGAAACTAATATTAGAGCTGCAGTACTGCCTTGAGAGGACCACTTTAGTTATCTGTTTAGAACATCTGCAAAGAAAGTAATTTAATTATATTAACCTCTATTTTGACAAAAATTTTTTTAACTCTACTCAAAACATGAACACATTAAATTTTTACAACTTATCATTGTCTTCCTAAAATGTGAATGTTTAAGAAGAAATGATTTTGTTTTTTCCCAAAGGTCTACACAACAGACAGCACAGAACTGTCCTTCTCCTTTTTCAATTTTCCTTCTTTTTGTGACAATATTTTGAACAGCACCTACCTTGGGCAATTGCAACCAGCTTCCCCTTCTCTTCAGGGCTGAGCTGCAACATGGTGTCTATTACTGGGAGGAGCCGTTCTTTCTCGCTTCCTGATTTCAGAAATATGAACTGCAATAGAACATTCTTCAAGTATTCTAGATTAGCCACAGACTTTTCTCTCTCTTGATTTCTTTCCAATCTTCTTATTTCATTCTTAAGAAGCTGCAGATGAGGGAAAAAAATATGTAATGTTGTTTGTTTCATTTAATGAGTAATTGAACAAAGTCTTTTGAAGAGCTAAAAAATGAATTGCACAGCTTCTTCAAAAGGAATAATGTGTGTATAGCAACATATTTAGGACAAAAATCCAGTGAAAATTAAATATGTGATAATGTAAGAAATAACTTATTATTGGCTAAAAATAACCTTTTTTGATAAAATTTGTGCAGTATAGAGATACAATATCAGTGATAAAAGAGTAGTAACAGTAGAACAGTTAATTAATTCAGAAATCTGATTATATTAATTTAAAAGCATTTTAGAAAAGAAAGCTTAGTACATTCAGCAATGTCTTCAGAAAGCTCACTCATACTTTAGTCCGTGTGTCTTCTTTTAACTTAAGACAGCTAAAACGGGTTACAGAAACAGAAACCAGACAATGCTTCCCTTGGGATTTACTGCTTTCATCTAAGTGAAAACAGTATAGACCCTTTACTAAACATTAAACATCCAAACTCCTGAGGTTTTTTTGTAGAAGCTTTTACTCCACACTCCTCTCCCCCTCCCCCACATGCCTACCCAACTACAAACGGTAGTGAAAAAAACCCCCAAAACTGAAGTAGATTCTGGAAGCACTAATTAGACCTGTGGAATAAAAGTCCCTCCAAAATTAGGTTTTATATCACCAAAATTTTATAGACTGGTATTTTCTGAAAGATATTTGGTCTAAGAAACAGGCCATGGAAACTAGAGCTGTCCTCACATCTCTTCTGTGTCTGCTAACCTTTATTTGTTCCATTAGGATTGCATTGGTTGCTTCTGATTCACGAAGTAATTCATTCAAGTGATCAGCACTCTTAGTTGTTGTGTTTAATTTCTGAATCAGTTCGTCCTTGGTGAGATCTGCTTGCCACTGAGATGGTTCTGCAATTAATTGGAAAAGAAAACTAAGAGAAGGAAAAAGCACTTGCATCTAATTCATACTTATCATCAGGACTTGAATAATGTAGTTTCTTATGAACAGAATTAATGCAAAGTCAGACTGCAGACTTAACAGGCATCAACGCTGCTGCTGCACGCTTATTTTCTGATCTATTTTTGTTTATATATTAGAAGGGGGCTGGTAAAACAGTTCTAGAGTACACCAAGATACCTGGTTTTAATTTATTCCTTGTTTCCTACCCATAAAAGGAGATTTTCAATAGTTATCCACAAAGTGTTCAGTAGACTTTTAAAATGAGATTATATGCTTCCACATATTTTACTATTTTTTGTGCGACTCCTAAAACATTCTTCTTCATGCTGGATTTCACTTTCCTAGAAGAA
Source organism: Gymnorhina tibicen (assembly GCA_013399875.1). Taxonomy (NCBI): domain Eukaryota; kingdom Metazoa; phylum Chordata; class Aves; order Passeriformes; family Artamidae; genus Gymnorhina; species Gymnorhina tibicen. The sequence continues at coordinate 1,357,562 of VXAZ01003150.1, forward strand.
ACTATAAATAAAGTCCTGTTCTAATAAGCCTCATTAAGATGAACAGAAATTTAATCTTTTCATTAATAAGGTTAAATCAGCACTTAATTGTCCCTAGTAGAGACTCACGCAGAATACAAAAATTTCTGTACCTATTCATTGACTTGCTCACCCAGTCTTTTCCCTTTAAAAGCTCAGAAATATGACATCTTTAAATCACTAAAACCTGTAGGAAGGTTCTACTGTTAGTCCTTACTCCATGACAAAACTCCTACAAAAGTTCAGGACAGTGTAAACTCAGTGGCACTTGACTAGACCTGTCAAGTCAATTGTGTCTTGCACCTAAAAGCATGAAACACAATGCTCTAAAATATTTTGAGGGCACAAACTTCTGCAACCCATGTAGGCAAGCGCTTCTGAAAGCCACGTTCTACCTACCGGGCTTTGCTTCTGATGAGTTCAGAAGTTGCTCCAAGGATTGAACATAGGTGCTGGTTGAGGAGACAGATTCTGTGTCTGTTGTTTCCATACCTTCTCCCTCTTCCCTAGCGACAGTGTGCACATCGAGGACAGGAAGGTCAGCGTTCCGCCGTTCTCTCAAGTTCTTGGTTGCTGGATTTGAAACAGCTGGACCTGCAAGATACTTACTGATGTTCATATCGGAATGAAATTGGGAGGGCTATTTCCTAGATGTGAGTGTCTTGGATTGAGAGCAGTACATAAAATAGTCTTCAAAATGCAGGGGAAGGTGAAGCAAAAAGAGAAAGCCAGATACACATGTAACATTTATAATAGCAAAATACAGCCTTTCAGCTCCAAATAGCCAATCCAATCAAAGTCTGGTTCCAAACCCAAACTTGATTGGCAATTTTTATTTCAGTGACTATGAAACCTTAATGCACATCTCCCTTGGCTGTGTTTTAGCTATGGTAAGAGTTACAAATACTTTTAAGGCATAACAAAATTTGCTTTTACTTCTACCAGTCCTGTAGGAGGTGTGAATTCTTCTGTTTTATTACTGCGTGCATGACCCTTCTGCTTCAGTAGTAACATAGTAACTTCTTAAACTGTTACTGCTGCTTGGCAAATGTCCAACTACATCCTGATTAGTAACTTTACAGATACAAAAATAGCACTTGAGCTTGAAGACAGTAAAATCTTAAATTCGAAGAAGGATCTAACAGCAAGTATACTAATAAATAGCATGTATACAAATAACAAACATTCTTAAAATAGCTCTCAGTACACTTTTCTTTAGCTTTACACCTCATACTTGAGGCAGATGTTCAGCATGCTCCAAAACCTGACACAACCTGATAAAAACACCAAATATTTACAAAGTAATTTCCCTCCATCTGTCTGACAATGCAGATACTGCAAAACAGATATCAGTGATGCAGATTCTAGAACAGAATAGTTCCAGTTGGAAGTATACTACAACAAGTATCTAGTCCAACTGCCTGACCACTTCAGGGCTGATCAAACGTTAAAACATTATCAAGGGCATTGTTGAAATGCCTCTTAAAACACTGACAGGTGCGGGGCATCAATCAGTTCTTTAAGAAGCCTGTTCTAGAGTTTGACCACCCTTCCAGTAATAAAAGGCTTCTTAATGTCCAGTCTGAACCTCCCCATGGAGGAACTCTGAACCATTCCCATATGTCCTATCACTGGGTACTATGGAGAAGAGCTCAGCACTTCCCTCTTCACCTCCTCAGGAATCTGTAAGACAGCGATGAGGTTGCCCTCATCCTGCTTTCCTCCAAACTAGACCAACCCAGAGTCCCTCAGCTGCTCCTCACGGGACAGTCCTTCCAGCCCTTCCACCACCTTTGTTGCCCTCCTCTGGATGTATTCAAGGACCTCAGGATTCTGAAGTGACAGTAAATAATGACAAAGACACATTCCTGAGTTGGTATCTGTGGACTGATACAGCATGCTGTAGATTTTCCAGAAGAAGTTTCTGGTGATTTTACAGAATCAAACACTGTAAGCATGTTTTAGCTTCAGACTCAGGTACACAAATCTGTAACTAATCCATGAGAAATTGGTGTTCTGCCTGGAAGTTACCTCTAGTGCTTGGTTCACTCTTGAGTTGGAAGAGCTGAGCTTCTACTCTGGAGAGTTGCTGCTGAAGTGTCTCTACTGTCTTCCTGTGCTCTTCTTGCAGGTTCCTGACCTGATCTCTGAAATTGTTCCGGAGAGCTTCATTCTGGGCTGTCAGCTGACTCAATGCCTGGGCGTGCTCTGTTTTGATGACCATGTTCTCAGACTGTATTGTGCAGAGTCTGAAAACAGTGCATGCACAAACAGTAAGACACAAACAACAAAACAATGTCATTTTTACATCTCAAAATTTTTACAGTTTGAGGCAGTTTTCCATTTTCATGTGTATGATTATTTTAGAATGACTGTTTGTGCAACTTTTTTTCATTTAAAAGTCCTCTTTTTACAGGGAAAATCTGAGACTGAAAAAGCTACACTTATTACCTATCATACGAATGCACTGTGCTATATAAACTTGACTTCTATTTCAGAACAAAAACTTCAGACATCTTTGGGAAATAATGAAAGACTTAACAGACTTCGTGGTCTAAACATTCTTAAATTCTAAAACTGCATCATGACTGTTTATAGCATCATACAGAGCATGTCACTTATAGTCCACTTCCTATAACATCTGTTTACCAAACACTTATGCAGGACTTCTAAAAACACAGGTTTCTAAGAAGGTAACTTTAATGCTTTTAAACCTCAACTTTCAGTGCAGAAGAGTGAAGCTGTTAGCAAGAAAAATGTCAGTAACTCATCAATTGTACCTGGTGTGGAGGTACTCCAGAAGCATGACAAAACTGTCACAAGCAATTAAATATATTAGTTAATAATATATAATAAAGATATGATCTATAATAATAAAAAAAGCCACAAGTAATTAAAAAAGTGTATTTATCGAAAGACTAAGCCCAGGACTCGCCTTTATAAGCACACAAACTTAAACAGAGCCAGAGTAGCAAAGACCAGTGCCTAGGTACAAAGGGAACCTACTGTGAAATGGGTTGTTTCCAGAAAAATGCAGGACATAATTTGGTTGAATACAGTGAATCATTATGTAGCTATCAGGAACAGATAAAACTGTACAAAGACAGTGACAAGAAGTCAACACTTCCTAATACCAATCTAATTTGTAATTAATACCTCATGTGAACTTTTTTGTACCCTAAATGGAGAAGAGAAGAGGACAGACTCTTTTTGAGGAGTTCAAGTATCATGTACTGATGTGGTTTTTCAAGAAATGATACAGATTAAACAGATTCCTTTCATTTTGAAAGAAACAGCAAATTATGACTGTGGCAAGCACAAACTCAAAATACAGTACTTTCTGTAAGAAAGGCACTTGGTGGACAAGAACTGGGTATTTTGTCAGTGAACTTGTTTGCTTTGCATATAACTATCTTATTTTTTTAAATAGGAAACATCCATAAAATTTAGTAGAGCAGTACAACACAAATGTAGTGCTGGGCATTAGGCTTAAAAATAGCTAATGTGCTTTAAAAATGTTAATTTTTAGATCTGATAGTTAAGAGGTAGAAAGCTTGCAGAAATCTCAAATGCCCTGATCAGATACTATTTCATTGTCATTGCTGAAACTTCTGATGGCTCATGAAAAATAGCAAACAATCCTTTTGAAAATTCCTTTAACTTTCTCAAGAACATGCCCCTTCTTTGTGAACTACAGTTACAGGCTTCTACATGCCAAGATCTTAAAGTTCAAACAAAATAAAATATCTGTGCCTATTCATCAGCAGACCATACTTTTCACGGAGTTCTGCTTCTTTTGCGACAGTCTCTTGCAGCATCTTATTGTGTCTTTCCAGCAGGGTGTCATGTTCAGACTGCAGTGCCTGGAGTTCAGATGCATTCATCTGTGAATTATGCTGAGCATCCTGCAGCTTAACTTTAAGTTGATCTATCACCATTTCCAACTGCTCCCTGCACGTGGAAGAAAAAGGAATACACAACATGCATTTAAAATAATTAATTCTTTCAGAACCTATACGATATCCACAATATTTCGGATAGCTGATCCAAATTGCGTATTTATTAATTAAATCAACACAGTACTAAGACCAAAATAATCTTAGAATGTGGCTACAGCAGAGACAATCAGATCCTGTTTCAACATAGATACAAATAGGTTTGCCACATCCCATCTGAACTGCTGGGAATGCAACTATTGGGGTAGAAAGCATGACTGATAGCACTTTCTAATTCAAGGAGGGACAAGACAGAAGGAAAATAATATATGGGACTCAGATGGGAGAAAAAATTTATTTTTAAAAGTGGTGAAGCTTTTTTTGGGTTTGTTTAGTAAATGCACATCAGTTCAATACGACCTAATACAGGGGACAAATGGTTGGAGTAGATTTTGAGCAAAGAACTAGAAAACAACATCAAGTCCATAACAGATAAACAGTTGGTCAGAAACAAATCAAAATCAGATATACCAGCTTAAGTCACACACATTATATTTTTACTGATTTCTGTATTTATGTATGCAGACACCCCCATTATCTCATGAACTGTTTATCTCACTAATCCTTAGGGTTGATACTTGTAAATAATGTCTTTGGAAACCATTTGTCATCTGTTTATTGCTTATCCAATTTGTTTCCAAGATAGGTCTCTCTCACAAAAAAAAAAAATCCCAAAACAATACCAGAACTTCTTAAAATTCTGATAAAAGGAGAGACAAAGAAATGCAACTCTTGCAGTTTTGTTGCTTCAAAGGCAAGAATGTTTCAAAAACCCCAAACCAAGCCCAAACCCAAGTCTTCCAACAAAGCACAAGTCGCCCTCTGGTGGATTTTTGGCTGCAACTGTCGGTACCGACTGAAGGTCGGTGTCAGAAAGGAATCCTGACATTCCACATACAAAAGCCCAGTCTGTCACCAAGGGCAGCCACCAATGACTTATAAAAATAACTTGCAGAAACTGGTTGACTTTTGCAGTGAGTTGTGACGTTTTCTGAAGCAAATATGAATTCACCTGGCTTATGACTGTACTTAAAGGATTTTCAGGGAACTTTTGGTAACTTTTTCTTCCAAGTCTTTCTTCATATGATACAACATACAGGATGTCGTAAATCTGCTGGAACTGAAGACTAAATTGGCATCCAGAGCTTTACCTATACTTAACCATTAATTCCTGAAAAAGTTCAAAGTGAGCTCAGCTGAATTGAGCTTTTCTTCTAAGTTGCAAATGGCACTTGGCTACTTCACGTCAGAGAAAACAACATGTCAAGTCTCCATAGAATGTGCTGGCTAATTTCTGCTCATGACAGTCATAAAAAACTTCCTAAGACCTTACTTCTCCTTCTGACTGTAACAATAGGTAATCTACACGAAAATAATGGTTAAAAAGACAAATCCAGCTAGAACTAATATAGCACCACAACAGCAGAAACTGGTATTTCTTCTGTTCAGCTACGCAGTGCCACAGTCAGATTACAGATCAAGTAAAAATGTTAGTTTTACCTTTCTTGTTTGGCTCCTTCAGATTCTGTCCGAGTAGCAGATTTATTCTTTTGCTGTTTTAGAACATTATGAACACGGACTTTGTAGCTCTCAAATTCAGATGTAACAGATGCTTGTTCAGCCTATCACAGAGAAAACAAACCCCTAAGTTATACTGACTATTGCTCCCTTATTTCTTTATAATGAGATGCATCTTATACTGAAAAAAATGAAAACCACCTGCTGCATTTCCTTCTTTTAAATAGCTAATTAAAACAGTGACCACCATAACAGATAACGCTTCTTTAGATCTTAACTGAGTATCATAAAACGTGAAACTTGAGACATTAATTTTCAACATTCCGGTGTTAAAGAAAAGAAAGAATACTTGAAAATGCAAAAACTGTATTCAACTGAGAGATTCACAAGCCAGGAGCTCTATCAACAGCTTTAAATGAAGGCAAAGGTGACAGAAAATACAAAAAGAGGTATAATTCTGTTTCTCTCCAATACTACAAAGGTGACAAAAATTCTAATGTGCCATAAAGTTATGCATAATTCTGAGGAGTTAAGTCAGTCTTGCAGTGGTATTACACAGCACAAGATATAATATTCTAGTTGACCGTAAAGGTGTTTGGTCTGTCTTTTCTTCTAAATGCAGCTGTTACATGAGTTTCTGTGGACATACAGGAAATTGCCTCAGATCGTAGAAGCTTCATCCTTGACTGTACACTATACAGCAAAGATAATTGCCATCCTTCCAGTACTCATGTTGTATATTCCTCTAAAAAAAACCAAAACACTGATGCAGGTTTTCTTTCTTGGATCTTAGGACAAGCTCATGGGTTCATTAGTCACTCCCATTTACAGACAACTAAAATGCTCTCATCTCTCATCAAGAGGAGGATTTTGGAAACTTTCCCTTCAGCTGAACTGGTGAGTGAAATTCTACAGAACACTGCTCCAGATTTTCAGAGTCCGTAAATTTGTGGTCATTCTCTTTAAATTAATCCTTTGCTTTTCATCCTGTCAAACTTTGTGAGCTAGAATATTCCAAAGTGCTCAGGTGCACAGCCTTAAACGTCAGCATGACTTTGCTTACTTTGTCTACTTTGGTGTCCACCTTTCCTTTAGAGGGAATTTTCCTTTGCTAATAACCTTGTAATAATATCTATTTTCCAGATGTAGGGCATCTAAATAGGAAAGCTAATCTTCCAAGAGGTTCAAACCATGCCAATATGGAAGATCTACAACCTTGCAAGCCACCACAGACAGGTACTGTAAGCACCCAGGTATGAAGAATATATTGGTAAAACCATGATCCATGTGTACCAGCACAACTAAGGCAAACGCCCTGTAGCAGCAACCACAAAGTTTGTCCATTTCAGTTCACCTTTTTTAAAACGCAGAAGTTTTTTGGAGAGGCTGCATTCAGCTGTTACTTACCTGCAGGATGCACACCTACCATACAACAGTGGCCATAGGGTAGTGCAGTAATCTCCATAAAGGTGGTTTTAACTCCATAACAGTCCTACTATATTCTGAATCTGTTTGTCTCCAGTGCAAACACTGCATTCCAGGACCATCAAACAGTGTTATATGAGCAAAAAAAATCCCAGAACTAATAATAAACTTCAGCAATAGTGTCAGTTTTGCATGAAGTTCAGCTGCCAATTAAGAAGCTGCTCATATTCAGCATAGGGAAAGGTGCTTGCAAATATATTTCTCACAGCTCTTTTTCTTCAAAGTGGTATCTGTGTTAATTGGTTTTATATGAAGCAAGTTATATTCATTTTTTTTGTTTGTGCTCTTTTCTTTAAAGGCTTTTCTTTTCCCTGAGTGTATACTTACTGATCATCTTAAATAAACCCTGGCTCCCACTACCAGTGGGAGTTCTTCCCTACTGGAACTAGAAGTATGCAAATCCACATGTGTCACCCCAAGTGATACACATCAACCAGGACAGTCTGGCTTGTCCTTTATACCAGCACTCAGTTACTGGGGTAATTCTTAATTCTTGACAGACAAAAAGAGAAGACTGAAAAATATGCGAAATATTTTTGAAGAAGCAGAGAGTGCAGTAAATCTCCCTTCGTAAGTCTCTAAGATTACTTCTTCCACTGGAATACCTGGGCTGCCCTGCACTCTTCTTGCAGAGTTGCAATTTTTTGCTGGCAAGCACTCATCGTACGCTGGTGCTGCTCTGAAGATGTTCGCAGTTGTTCCTGAACTTTATGCTTTTCTGATGTCAGTACAGCCACTTGAATCTGAAAAAGTCAGTTGAAAACTTCACTATTACAAAAACTTTTCTTCCTTCTCCAAGGCAACATGCCACCTAGGACTCTACTACAGTAATTCCTGCACAGAACTGGTGAATATCAAGTTAAAATCCAATAAAAATAGTATAGAACCAATATACATGGGTTACCATGTATTAATTTTTAAAAAGTGATGTTGTTTAAAGAAAGAATTGAAGATAAAATTACAATGCTGGTGTGGCAGCATTTAAGAAAGCCAACCCCTCTCCCTTCCCTGCTTCTTGCATTCCATTCCAATCCAATCCATTTCTATTCCACATACAGATGGACAACAATTAAGACTTTTGCTGACAATGTTGTGCTCTTCTGTTTCAAAATTGAGCAACTTCCATTTTTAAAGAAACATTTAAAAATATATTCCAGTTACAAGCTTCAAACTCCACAGTCCTCTCCTTTGGTGGAAAGGGAAAGAGGAAGAAGACGGGGTAAACCCACTTAAAAAAAAAAATCACACCAAAAAATACTTTGGGAAAGCAGCAAACAGAAAAAACTCATTCAAGAAAAAGAACCAGTAACCTAGAAGTAAAAATAGCACCTCTTTATTCTTCAGCCTATATTCCATGTGCCCAGTATAAATCACACCCTCAGGACTTAAATGAGAAAACTTGTACTAACAAAAAAGTGAAGTTTCTTGCCTTATAGGCTTCCACTTGCTGTTGACTGGCTTCCAGCTCCCCTTTCAATGATGCCTGCAACATCAGATGGTCATTTTCCTGCAAGATAAAATTACCTGGATATTAAAAAAAACCCCAAACCTCAGTAACCTAAAAATTCAGCTACCAGCTGTTTTTTAAAATTTAGTTTAAAAATAGAATACACAGTCATTAGCATATGGACTTACAGCTTGTTTTGAATCAGCCAGTTCTTTTTTGGTTTTTACCAGGAGTTGTTTTATCTTGGCATTTCTTTCCTCATCCTGTTGCATAGTTGACTGAAGTGACTCTAATGCAGAAAACAACAATTATATGCAACAGAAACATCCGTTCTTATATTTCCTTAAAAATGCTGGAAAATATTTAAACAAATTCTAACAGGTTCCTTAAGAGCTGCAAACAAGTAGCTTACAGTAACTCTAGTATCCTTTTTCTAAGTTATCACAAAGATCTTCAAGTAAGTGAAACGGTTTTAAGATTTACACTTGAGGATAGCAAGAAACTGAATTTTTAACCACATCGTAATCAATAAAGTTTTATGAGTGTGGTATATCAGAATGAAACCCTTGTCAGTCACCAGTATTTAGAACTTACAAATAACTTAATCAGGTAAGAAACACAGTATATCAGGCAGGCAAATTGGCTTTTAAGTTCTGAATTCTGGATTAAGTGATTGATAACCTAGTAAAGGTTCCTCTAAGACAAAATTGCTTTCCTGATGCAACTGTTTAGTATTCCTTGCAAAGCTTACTCTCACTCGCTGACTTAAGAAGTTGTTTCTGAATTGTACTTTTTACCACTGCTAACTATACCACAGTGACTCTTGCTCTTTGTAGTTTACTCACTTATTTCTTCCTGTAGGGTCTCTTGTTTCTGTTTCTGAATCCCTGTTTCTTGCTCAAGATCTTCTATTCTGCTGTCTTTATCAGTAATCTTCTGATTAAGTTCTTTTACTAGCCTTTCATAATCAGCTATTTCCATATCCATCAGTGTACTCTTTTGAGCATCCTGCAAGGTACACAAAATGAAGTCAGAACTTACAATTTGCCTTGGCTGCTAAGACTTCTGTAATTCTCTAAAAAACTATATTGTCCATCAGACAAAAATTTTGTCTCTATCCATATCCACAAATACCACCCATCCATTGGGTTTCCATATCGTCAGTAAATAACCTGTTTTCAAACAAGAACAAAAAGCTTTGAAAAACCTACTGCTAGTTTTATCAGTAGTTACTTTGTATGTATTAGTTTCTGTCATCTTCAGTCTTTACAACCAAGGCAATTTCTTAACAGTGCACTATACATGTACTCCAGACATCTGAATTCTATTCCTATTCCTACTCATGAAAGGCCACATAACCCAAGCTAAACAAACAAACAAAACCAACCCCAAAAGTACATTTCAGCTCTCCAAGCACACAACCAAGGGTAAAAGCCCTCACATTTTCCCTTATGCAAACCTCCAGCTTTAAAATCCTCAGACTAGAAAGGGAGGCATTTGACATAGCCAAATGGGCCAAAATCTTTGGTAGTCCAGTAAGCACGAACATGGACAGCAACCCCACCTTTCTGGCCAGTTCTAGTTCTTGCATAGTTTTCTGCAGATGTTTCTTTTCCTTCTGAAGTTGCATCTGAAGCTCCTCCATTTCTCGAAGAGCACCACTATGTTCCTGAAATTTAAACAGTTGTCAATTATGCAGTCCAATTTCAAAATAGATGTCAGCATCTTTTTATACTTAGACACACACACACACACACTTGGGTTGTACAAAGATAGTTGATTCCTTTTTTAGGAAATCACTGTGAACTGGAGAAAAATCAACAATCCTATGAAGTGGTTTTCACATTCTGTAACTACCCCCAACCTACTTGAATTGACAGCCTTGCAAAATTCTTACAACAAACAGACCAAGTTTTCAAAAAGGACAGTCAAGTAACAAGGAGAGAAAGTAAGGAACCTGATCTGTAAGTTTACAGTTTACAAAGGTCTAACAGAAATCACATCCAGTGAAAGCAATGCTTCAACCCATTCACCGTCTCCACAAAGTACTACCTTTGTTTTCTGTTCTTTTAGAAACTTTTCAGCTTCTAGTTCTTTGTCAACCTTTGCCTTGGCTCTTTGTGTCTCCAGTATCTGAGTTTCCAGCAGCTTAGCATTATTTTGCAGTGTTTCAACACGAGCCAGGAGGTCTTCATTTGCAGAGCGTAACTGATCGTGCTGAAATTAGCACAGTGGAATGATAAAAACATAAGCTGAATTCATGTGCAATGTTAACAGATAAAATAATTTCTGTATTTAAAAACAATACCCAACACTGATTTCTATCCAAATCCCTAACAAACAATACTCCTACAGAGGAGTCTTGTCCAGGTTAATTCTTTTAAACCAGATTAATAAGCAGGCGAAATTAAAGCCATTAGCACATTTTGGTTATTTTGTTCAGTTAATTTGCCCAACTTTCTGTAAGATGGCAAGAATTAAAAGAAATCTGAAAAAATACCCCAATATTTATGCTTTCTGGAAGAATCACCTTCCCCTTGCAAAAATACAGTATTTCAATACTTATTGCAACACTTCAAATACAGCTGTTGTATTTATAAACAAATGATCACACTATTAACTCCTAAGAAAGGCTGAACTGCAAGCTTTGACTGAACCACCAAGTCTTCCATCAGCACATAGAACACAACTCTACTGCATCTGGCACACCTCTCCAGTGACTTTAACAGATTAAATTTTGACATCTTCAGTGATGTATCTTAGTCTTTATTTTGCCTATTAAGAATGAAGTATAAGTGAAAGATGTCAATTACCTAATGACTGTTTTATTTACAAATTCTTTATAACAAACTCGAAAAATGCAATGCCTGCATAATCAGCAGAATATTTCTTATTTCTTCCTATACTATTCACTACTGACTTGTGTTTGTAAGGAAACAGTGGCCTAGGTGGATCTTCGGTGTATGGGGCCTGGGAGTTTAAATTCTAAATACCAAACCCACTGCAGCTACGTCTCACAGCTCCTTAATTACCATCTTAGACTCCTCTGAATGCCACTACAGTGCTCTACAATGCCTCTTAAAGTCTCATCCTTGTGAAAAACACAAAATCCATAATTCATTTAGTATATTTAAACACTCTGTTGGTTAAACAAAAAACTAAAAAACCCCAAACCCACATTTTGCTGAAGAAATAGAAGAAAAAATGCCTCAGTTAAAGGTTACTGCACTTCATGAGACGTGCAAGTGTGCAGTCAGAAAAACAGTACAAGTTTGATACTTGCAGCAGAGCTGTAGGTCCAAAATCAAGCCAGAGATGACCTGCTCTCTTCTGTGAGTTGACCTGGGATAAACTAAACTCTTTCTATGGACAAAGCCAGACATTCTATATATATTTAACTTTGTCATGGCCCAGGTAAGATATCAGATGTTGAAAAGGAACAAACAAACCACTCTGAATTTCAAGTCACTATTCAAAACACACTTAGGTTATGAAACTACAGTAAAAATCACATGATTAAAACTTGCACCCAACAGGCAGAAATAATTTTTATGGTACTTATCAATAGATCAGACCCACATACAGAACTGACCTGCTCGGATGACACCTGTAGTTGTCTTGTGAGGTCATCTACCTGACGTTCAAGATTATTAGCTCTGCCTTTTTCCGAATCCAGCTGTTCTCCTTGCTTGTCATATTCCATCAAAAGATTCTTAACACATACAAACACAAAGGCATAATTTTTTACAATATGTATTGCATAAGCACATTCTACACCTTTGAGGTGTGCTTACCTAATATTTCAGTATATGAGTTGTCTTACTGAAACATCAGAAATATCAGAATGAAATTAAAGCTATGATTCCATTACAGGCTCTGGGAGAAACCCCTTTCAGCTCATGAAATTCTAGAATAATTCATGTTGGAAGACAGCTCAGCAGGTGTCATCCTCCTGCTTAAAGTAGGGTCAGCAGTGAGATGAGACCAGGCTAATCAGAGTTTTGTCCAATCAGGTCTTTCCAAGGACCTGTCTCCAAGGGTGGAGATGGCTACTCCACTGGGCAACCTATTCCAAAGCTTGACCATTCTCATAGCATAAAAATCCATGTATCCAGTTGGAATCTCTCATTTTGACTGAGGACTACTGTCTTATCTTGCACCACCATTAACAATCTGACTCTATTCCCTTCATAATGTCTTCGTAGGTACTGGAAGACTCCTATTAGGTTCCTTTGAAGTCTTCTCCAGGCTGAGCAGCTTCTTATCACTTATTCCAGCCCCTTGACCAACCTGGTCATCCCTCCACTGAAATCACTTCAAGTTATCAGTGTCTTTCTTGTATTTGGGGGGAGAAGGAAGGACAAGACCGGATGCAATACTCTCAATGATGTCACAGAAACATTTAGATGGGAAATGACCTTTAAGATCGTAGAGTCCAATGGTAAACCCAGCACTGCCAAATCCACCACTAACCCACATCCTTAAGTGCTGTGTTTACTTTTTATACTTGTATATAAAGTGCTTGCTGTGTTTACTTATTATATTTTAAAATACCACCAGGGATGGTCACTCCATTGCTTCCCTGTTCTAATGCCTGAGCACCCTTCTCGTGAAGAAATTGTTCCTAATATCCAATCTAAACCTCCCCTGATGGAACTTAAGGCCATTTCCCTCTGTCCTATCACTCATTGCTTGGGAGAAAAGATTGATCCCCACCTGGGTACACCCTCCTTTCAGGTGGTTGTAGAGAGTGATAAAGCCTCCCCCAAGCCTGCTTTTCTCCAGACTTCACAACCCCAGTTCCCTCAGCTTCTCCTCATAAGTCTTATGGGGAACAACTTTCTCTTGGGGAAGCAATGCTGACTTGTCACCTGCTTCTGCTTCATGTGCCCAGAGATGTGCTCCAAGAAGCCTTGCTTCCAGGGACTTTAAAGTTTGTCTTCATCATTTAAGGATTAACTGATCTTCAATTTTTTGTACTTTGAAGAATTCACAGGGATTTATGTTTTGCCTCAGCAACAGATTGCTTGATACGTATGATGCTAGATTCAAAAGGTTTAAAAATAACATTCCAGTAGAAAGGAAGTGCTTCATTTTCTTCTGACAGCAGCTGCACAGTTCCATTAAGAGAATCTTACATTTCTTGATTCTGGTATTCAACTGCACTGACACAAATTTTTTGCCAAATATAGTTGTGCAAGTAAATAGCAATATATATCCAGGCTAGGCTTCAACCCCAAGTATTTTGTGATGGTTTACTGTCTTTTGTGAATGCAGCACTACTCTTACCTTATAGCTTTCAGCTCCTTGAATTACATCTTTCATTGAAGCAGACAACTGATCTTTTTCTGATCGAACCAACTCCAACTCTTCCTTCAGAGTCTGCATCTTAATAAAAAGAAGTGTGTGTCATTAAAACAAAACCCCTCCACGCAGAATCTTCTTCATATTAGGAAGTAGACAGAGTACCTCTTTTCGGCTGGCATCTAATTCTTTCTTTGCTTTCACAGCAACCACTTTAATTTTATTTAGCTTCTCTCCTTTTTCGGCAGATTCTTTTTCGAGCATCCCTAAAATAAATACATAAGAAAATTAAAAATAATACCTTTCCATTTCTTCACAAGAAGTGAAATTAAATGAAATTCAATTAGAATACAAGTGACTATAAAACCAAACAAAATATAAAGCAGAGGGAGATGTTCAAGCGTTTCATTTAGTTAAGCATTTAATTTGAAGCTAACACATCCAGACACACAGAGAGCTTAGGGGCAATCTTTCCCTGGACAATCTTTCCCTGGACAATCTTTCCCCGTTTCAGAAGCTTCCATCACAGTTAAGAGCCATATTCCTGTCTACTTCTACATAAATTTAACAACTCAGAAGTATTTTCCTGCTAATGTGTTGGGATGACTGCAATAAAGCAACAGTAGTTTTGGCAGTGTTGCTTCCCTTTCCTTCTGGTAACCTCAGGGATTCTTACTGACAAATTTCCCACATTAAAAAAATAAAGATTAAATCCACTACACTGTTTATAGACAGATGTACAGAGGAAGAAAAAGCCTTAAAAAGTATCAAATTATATCCAACTTAAAATTGCTAACAACATTTTAAATCCCCAATGGAAGGAATATTGTAGGAAGCTGCATTAATATCTACTTCCCCATCTTCCTCGACTTGTGGAAATACATGACAATTATGCAAAGAAAGAAGAAGTAACAATCCAAAGAAGCCAAACCATTTATATAAAAGAAAAAAGTGAGAAAGATACCAATTTTTTCTTGAAGCTCTGCTACTGAAGACTGTTGGTCAGTTTTCTCAGTCATTGTCTCCATTAAATTCTGTATTATAAACAAAGATATAAGAAGTATTACAAAAATTTCTTTGTGGTACCTGTATTTTTCCTAACAAGCCACCGGAAGTTTCAGCTACAGCTAAAACTATGTTCTTACTACCGAGAAAGCCTTTATAAGCAACTTCGTATCAGCTTGGTTAAAATACAGTTATATTGAAAGCAGAATATTCCAACCTTTTAAGAGCTGCTTTCCATCCTGTCCAAGGACAAAAAAGGGGAGACACCCTCATCCTGCAGCTGTCAGCTTTACATAACCAGCAATTCCCAAGACCTGAAGTTAATGCAGATCAAGCAGTTTTGTTTGAGATGGAACCACAGAAAGTTAGAGGTGAAAGATTATGAGGTCAGTAAGTCCATCTAGACAATTGATTGCTTCAAGGGATATTGACAGGAAGAAAGGTACAAGTATAAGAAACTTGTCAAAAAAGCATTATGATTAGTTTTGTTTCTTTTTTTTTTCCTGGGGGAAAGAAGGGAATTCTGAGGTGCTAGAAAACTCAGAAATATGTGCTTTCTAGAAGGGAAACTCACTTTCAGGCCAAGGGGGAAAAAAAAAGGAAAAAAAAGAAAAGAGAGAATTGAAAGTATTTTTTGAACCTTAATTCTGAAGACTTTAGAGGTTTAGTCTTTATACTTCAATAACAAAATATAACCTTTAGAGAACTCAGTTCGTCTTTCACATTTCTAAGCTCAGTTTCCTTTTGTTCCAGAATGAAATTTAATTCGTCTTGTTTTTCAGATCCTTTTTGTTGTTCTTGTATTTGATGTTCATAAAGAGCAAGTTTTTGACTGATCTCTTCAATATTAGCTAAAAGATCTTGATTTTCAATCCTTGTTTTTTCACTGACATTCCTCAGCTCCTGGATATCATGTTGAAGCGCTTCTTTTTCAGACAACACTCCTTCCAGTTCTTCTCTCAAGAGATTCTTTTCTTTTTCAAAATCCTGAATCAGGGATCTATGTTCTCTATGTTGAGCTGCATTTTCTTCCTCTAATCTTTCAACTTCCTGCTGCAAATGAATTACTTCCTCTTCCTTTTGTAGAGCAAGGCACTGCTCTTCTTTAATTTTTGACAAGCATTCATCTGCAATTTTTAACAAGTTAAGAGAATCATATTCTTCATTAGAATCTGAAATGCTGAACCCCACTTGCTCAAGTAGGTGGTACAGCTGAGTTCTTACAAGGGATGCGTGCACTTGTTCATTTTCAAGTAATGTTGCTATATGGTCTTTTTCTGCAGTCATCATTTGTAGTTTCTTTTCTAGGTTTTCAGACTGCTCTTTAAATACTAAACAACCATCTTTTTCAGATGTAGTCTTTCCCAGCTCTTCTCTTAATTCACCTTTCTCCTGAATGAGTTTCTTATTTTCCTCATGAAGAGTGTATATTTCAGATGAAAGCTGCTCTTTATCACGCACAAGACATTCAATCTGTTTTTCTAGTTGCTCTAGCATTTGAGCATTTTCACCCTTTGAAGTTAAAGCTTCATTCAGTTTCTCTGTTAATTCCTCTACCTTTTCCTTCAGGTCATTATTGTATTGGTTAGAAACATCTACTTCTTGCTGAAGTTCCTGAATTTTAACTTGTTCTTGCTTGCACCTTTCCTGAAGGGTTTCTCTCTCTTCACTCAAGCATTTTACATCATTTAAAATATCCCTGTTTTGATCAGTAAGAGCAACAACCTTCTCTTCCAGTTCTCTTACAGTAATCTCCTTTTGGTCAATGGAGCTTGTAATTGCATTATTGTACTCCTGAAGACTATCAATTTTAGATTTAAGTTCTTCTATCTTTAACTGATCAGATGACAATTTTTCTACTTTTTCCTGGAGGCGATTTACAGTTTCAAGAAGAACATCCTTTTCATTGAAAGCAGCCCGGAGCTTCTGTTGCAGTTGACTGACATCAGAAGCTTGCTGCTGTTTCATTGATTCAAACTCCTGGCTGATCTTTCCAGCAGATTCACCTAGCTCAGCCTGTAGAGTTTCCATTGTTTCTCTCAGGCTGTTGTAACTGGACACTGCTTCTTCTTTCTCCTGAGTTAGCTTTTCAAGTTGTTCTCTAAGTTCCTGCATTTCAAAAACTAATGCCATCTGTTCTTTTTCAGAACCAGATAATAAAGTTTCATTTAGTTCAGAAATTTCTCTCTTGTGTTGATCTTTCAGAGTCTGAATCTCTAATTTGTGCTCTTTTGCAGCAGTTTCATAGTGCTGTCCTGCTGCTTGAAGCTCCAATTTTAGTTTTTCAATTACACAACAGTAATCTTCTTTAGTAAGCTGCAATTCATTTATCTTAAAGTCCAAGTCTTCCTTCTCATGAAAGTACTCATCCTTCATACGATGGATTTCCTCTTCCAGTTTTATCTTGACATTGCTCATGTAAGTTAACTCATCTTTTAAGATACTATGTTGGGACTGGAGTTCTTCTAAACTATGTTCCAGGTACCTAACCTTTTCTTCCATTTTTGCTTCTACACAAGGTTCTTCTTGTGTATCTGCAACATCTATTTTGTTTTCTAAATTTTTATTTAAGACTTCTCTCAGCTGCTCCAAGTCATATTCACGCTGGTCAGTATGAGCACGCATTTCATCCTTGGCATTTTTCTCTGCCAAACTGTGCTGTAACTGATTTATTACATTTTGCTTTTCTTCATTTTCTTTAGATGATATTTCAATCTGATGCATCAATTCTAACACCTCTTCCTGATGGGCAATTTTTAGATTTTTAAGCTCTTCATTCAGATTTTTTATTTCATTATGGTAACACTGAGAGTTGCTTTTAATAGTTTCTTGCAGATTTGTCACTTCTTTATTTTTGTCTTCATTCACAGTTTCCAACTGCTTGTTCAGACACAAAATTTGCTCCTCATAAGTAGATTTAATTCTTTGGACATCATCTTGTAATCTTTTAACTTCTTTTTGGCTATCACTGTGACATTCAACCTGTTCCACCAGCTCCATTTGTTTCTTCACTTGTTCATCTAATTCCATCTTCAGCTTTTTTAAATCCTCATTGTGCTTGCATTGTGCATTTGCTAATTCACACTTCAGAGCTTTTATTTCTTCCAGAGAGTCAATACTTGATTGTTCCAGTTGCTTCTGCAATTCTTCTATTTTAGTGACTGCAGCCTAAACGAACAAACACATTATTAAATACTAGTAATTTAGCACACAGAATTTCTAAGTGAACTGTTTACAACAATGAATTAGAAAATTTAATAGTCATTAGTTTTAAAAACTGCTATAGCTTTTAAATATCTAACTGTATTAGGACAACTCAATTCAGATGACACTGCACAGAGTACAAGAACATTTGCAAAATGAGAAACGAAAACTAAGTCCTAAATCACATTTACCAGCATAATTTTATGAAATGGTCATGATAGACTTCAGCTTTAGGAACTATTCTGATAATGTTTTAAAGATCAGATTGGTTTTAGTGCATCAAATTCACGTATCTGGAATATAACAATGAACATCAATTGCAAGCAATTCAGTCTTCACTTTATTTAATTGAGATTATTGATATAATATAGGTGCCTTGGCTGACAGGCTCCTTCTTATGAATATCTAAAGGTAAATCTCGTATCTCCCATGGAAAAGACAGAGCTGATAGATTGAAGCCTATGTAGGCTTTTAATGTACAGACTGAATTCTTCTTGCAGCTGTGGATCTAGACAGTGTATCTAAGAATTTTATATCGATTACTATGAACTAGGG
Organism: Gymnorhina tibicen; assembly: GCA_013399875.1. NCBI lineage: Eukaryota > Metazoa > Chordata > Aves > Passeriformes > Artamidae > Gymnorhina > Gymnorhina tibicen. The sequence goes on from VXAZ01003150.1 coordinate 1,376,093, forward strand.
GATACAGAGAAAATATGCTTTAATATACAAAGCCTCTAGATTTTTTAGAAGATAGAACACAGGTAAGTGAAGAAAAAGATTAAAATTAGATACACAACAAGCAAACCTAGAAAATAAATATAATTCTGAAATATTTCAGTAATGTTCTGTGGCTCATTTCAGTACCTCTGCTTCTTGCTTTATTTGAGCATTTTCTTTTTTCAGAGCTATGCACTGCTGCTGACTTTCAGCTTTTTCCAGAAGCACAACATCCAGCCTTTCTGTGAGAGCCTAATATTAAATGAGAAAGATCATTGAAAGAAGGCTTTCTTAACAATGGAAACAATGATTTCTGCAAAATGTAGGAACTCACATATTGATTATGACCCTTTTTGTCAAATAAACACATCAGTCTGATTTTAAAAATTGCTTTCAGCCCAAATAAAACTGATATGAAATAAGTAGACTAAAACAATGATGTTGGGTTCTTTAAAAAATTGTACTTGTGATCAGCTAATTTTTATTTCCAGGTGGTGGTGGTGAAGTTCCCTTTCTGTAGAAAAGAAATCTCCATCCAAATTATTCAAAACAGTTCTACATTTGAGAAATTCCTCCTCACTAGCCATTTTCACTTCCATATGCTATCACCTTTACCTTGAGAAAGACAGGTCCTAAAAGTACTTCTTGTGACATGCAACTTTAATTATGTTTCTAATCTCGTCAAATGACTGTCTCAGAACTTTTCTAAATAGCTTAAGTCTTTCTGCAACGGTCACTCCAAAATAAATAAGAGCTGGTCTAACCAGCCACACAAGGAAAAGTCTTGCTGGGGACATTCATAGAGTCATAGAATAGTTTGGGTGGGCAGGGACCTTTAAAGGCCATCTAGGCCAACCACCTTGCAGTGAGCAGGGACATCATCAGGTTGCTCAGAGCCCCATCAACCTGATCTTGAATATTGCCAGGGGTGGGGAATCTACCACCTGTCTGAGCAACCTTTTCAAATGTTTTACCACCCTCTGTATAAAAAACCATCTTCCGTACATCTAATCTAAGTCGACCCTCTTTTTGTTTAAAACCATGACCCCTTGTCCTGTCACAACAGGCCCTGCTGAAAAGTTTGTCCACATCTTATAAGCCCCCTTCAAGTACTGAAGGGCTGTGGTAAGTTCTGCCTGAAAAGTGTACTACTCTGTACTATTCCTCACAGAGCCAATAGTGTTTGCTGGCAAGTGGAGTTAAGGACGTGAGGGGAGAAGGAATGAAAAAGGTTTCAGGAGGTGTCTTGGATTCCCGCAGATTGATTCCATTCAATTTGAGTAACAGTTTCCAAGTTATTTACTGTTTAGCAAATTATTTCTGTGGATTTATTTCAGCTAACTTTATGTAATACAGTAGAAACCCATTACATATTCCTACCTGAATAATATCATCAGCTCCTGCAGTAGCTGCTTTAGATCTGAGTTCTTCAATTTCTTTCTCCAGTTCTTAAAATGTAAAGAAATTTCACAGTATGAATTGATGCTGCACCACAGTAGCAAATTTCTAGTAAATCCAGTGCCTGACAACACTTCTATTCAAATCAGAGATGTCTTTTACTTCATCAATTTTTGTTTTTTACTGAGTGATAGTGATGCCTTGGGTGACCTAAGGCATCAACAGACAGGACTAACGGAAAGAGAACAAATATTCAGTACTACTTCTCCAGTCCTGACATTCAGCATGATTTCCTGAGGAAGCAAAACTTCCTTGTTTGGATACAGGGACAACAGATAGAAATTCTTTTGATGATCATATTACCTTCTATTTCATGGTCAATTTAAATCACAGGAAAGATACTCAATTTCTACTGGTTCTCTAAAAATAGGCAGCAAGCAAAAGAACAAGATCTTATGAATAACCACACTGAGCAAAAGCCTGGTATAGCCCATCCCTATATCCTTATTGTTTCACTGGTTAGCCACCAGCAGTCAGCATAATTGTCATTCCAAACAAGGGGAAGTGACAGCAGTCCAAGTAGCGGGCCACTGGAGGAAAAAGGACAGCAGAGTGGAGAAGGACAGCACATGAGAGCACAGATTTACACATACTTTTAGGTGTTAAGCATAAAATTTTGTTTGGTATATTTTACAATTACTTGTTAAAGCAACAAACGTTCAAATATAAAGTAGCAAATTATCTTAAAGAAGATATTTGTACTCTTCAACAGTACTATTTATGCAAAAAAAAAATCAGACATTCCTCCTCCCATCTGCTGCCTGAAAAGCAACCTGCACCAAAATGGGAAACAGACAGTGACAAATCCCACAAAAACTTTTACACAAGCTACACTGTTCCATCATGCCATACTGTCAGACCAAAATTAACTTAATACCTGACAAAAGCAATACTTCTTTTCCTCTCTTTCTTAATCAAATTACTTCAGTCCTTATCCTCCCAGCATAAACAGCAAAATTGAACAAAAATAAAATCTAGGATTTTTACCCAGAATTTAAATCTACCTATCAAAAATACACAGTGATATTTGAAACATCAGGTAGTGCCAAGCACTCAGGCAGAAATTGTTCTTTCCAGTAAGATACCTGCACATCTTGACTTCACTTTCTGTATAAGCATCATTTGCTTTTTTGCAAACTTGATGAGGTCTTCTTTGGGCAATGTGTCCAGCTGTAAAACAAGTATGTGTCAGAGAAACCCATTTCCTCTAATCCAGAGGTAAATAGAAACAAGGCATTTTAGCATCTGACTTCCAAGAAGCTGAATTTTAGGACAAGAAACTCTTACCATACATTTGCAAGAAGAATAACATTTCAAAGAAGAATAACAATCCAAGTTCCTGCTGTTCTGTTATCCAATTCTGTTATTTCAAGTACAGTAACAGAAACTACTACTAATTCTGTACTTTCCTGAAACAATTCTGGAGCACACAACTGGGCAGCATCAGTTAGGAAAACTCAGTTGGGAAGGATTACAATTTAGTAATACAATTTGAACAATATTTTGAAAATAGCATGCTGATCTAACATTGTCATTGTTTAAATTTACTTCCAACATATGCAAAGATGTCTGTGTCCATTATGAAACATGCTGCCAAAACTGGATGCCATTAATAAGTTATCAAATATAACAGGAAGTGAACATACCAGAAAGAGATTTTTTTTCCTCATGGTTTCCAAAACACTTTATCTTAATGTTTATAAGTTAATTTTTCCTGTCTAGAAGAAATGTTAAAAATATCTTTGTCTTCCTTTTAGTCACAGCTTGCATGCTAAGCTGTAACCCTTGCAACTACTGCTATCCAAATAAATTAGGTTTTTGAGGACTGATTACCTTTGATTTGCCTGATCCTGGTGTGCCAGACGCCACCATCTCCTGCCCAGCATCTTGAACCTAGAACAAGATAAAGTACAATTTGCAGTAACTAACCTTTCAATGTTAAGACTACCAAAGAACTAATTGAAAGTCTTCAAACACTGAGACTAACTGAATTTAGTGAGAGAACATGAAAAAAATTAAAATAAAATTTTAAAACAACATATATCTGTAGGATTAGTCAGAAGCATAATGGAAAAAGATCTGCTGTGATTATTAGAACAGCGGAATAAAAAGCTCCTAATGTCCAGTATGATCTTATGATTCCATTACTAAATTGACATCTAGAGCTGATACAGTATTGCAAATTAATTTTATTTACAAGCAGTTTCAAAAGCATGACTCACTACCTTGTTCTTAAAAGAGCCATTTAAAAAAAGGGCAAGAACAAAAAAAAAAAAAAAAAAAAAAAAACCAAAAAAAAAAAAAAAAAAAAAAAAAACAAAAAAAACCCAAAAAACAAACAAACAAAAAAACAAACCAAAACTTGTAGAGGAGTTGCAGTTAAATCAAACCTTGGGAACTTTTGAACCACATAAACTCCTAATCTTTTTTTGTTTCCTTCTTAAACACACTGGTTTATCACTACAATTGTTAGCCTATCAAATATATTCCAAGAGACTCGGCAAAAGACAGGGCTCATTTGGACAAATTATAAACCCCCTCTTCTTCCTTTTTTTTTAAGCATAGTAGCTCCCACTAAGATTGCTGGCCTGACAAACATATCTGAAAAGTTTCTGCAAATTCTGGGCTCCCTATTCCTAACACACATGCAAAATGCCTTCTACTGTAAACTTCCACAGATCTAATCTGGAAGACTGTTACTTTACAGTGGTCTATATGGGATATGCTTATGTATAATCAGGAACACAAAGAAACTCATACAGCCACGACACTGTGAAGGAAAAGGGAACAGACACTTTCAATATATTAGGAATAGCATTTCCAAACCTTGACCTTTACCCTGCTTTTTCCTTCATACTACCATATGTACACGGGTATAAAAGTGAAGAGGTGTATATATAAATACTTGTATTTTTATATATCTAGATGTTCGTGTGTATGTATGTATACACACATATCTTCACTTTTATTCTGCTACTCTCTTTGTTCTGCCAAAAAAATCAAAACCCTTATGGTAGAAACTAAGGAAGAACCAAACTAGATCTAAACACTAAGAGAACAGACAATCACAATTTAGAAAGAACAGGTGACACAGATAATAAAAAGCATCACCTTTAGAAACATGAGTTCAAGTACAGACCAAGGACACAGGCAGTTATAGTTATCTATGTAACACATGGACTAAGTGTTTGGGTTTTTTTTTAAGATGGCAAAAGCAAACTTATTAGAAAATAATGTGCCGGTACAGCATTAGGGAAAAAAAAGCTATAAAGGTAAAGTTTCAGATTTTCTTAGCATGTAAAACTTTGTCAACGTTTACACTCCTAACATTTTAGCACTTGGACAGCATAATGAATTACAACAAACTGCATGTATTGTTCAGAAAATGACAGTTCACTACTCTGCATACTACAGCAAGGTCAGATGAATTTTCTTCTCACAATACTTTTACTCCTTTAAGCTAATACACACAGAGGCAGAACCACATGCCGTGTAAAACAATGCACCCAGTTTTGCAGTTCTGGTAACAGAAACCAGAAGCAGCTCATGTAGAGGACTTCATCCACTTGAGTTAGAAGAAAAACATGGAAGATGAGCTACCAAAAAACCCTGAACTTTTCATTGGTTAGGTGCATCCAAGCTGTGAGCCAGCAGCTACCAAGTATGCTTTTAAGCCCAACACAATCCTGCATGGTTTCTAGTCCACCATTCTGAAATCAGGATGCTTCCATAGTATACCTATATATATATATATACATACATATGCTCTTTTCTTGGATTTTATTTCAAGCCTACTTTACCCTCTACACTAAGGGGTTTCCATACCACACTTCAAGATGTTCTATGTATTTTAACTGCTATCTATCCCTTACTTTTGCAATAGCTTAACATACTCTTAGAAAGCCTAACCAATGCATAAATGCAATACAGTAGCCTTTGCTGTGAACTGTGGCAGTAATGGCCATCAGGAACAGCAATTTTCTGAGCAGTGTGCAACTATTAGATATCACCAACTCTATGTGTACCAAGTTACATCAAAATGCATTTTGAATTGTGATCACTACAACAACCAGCGGCATTGAACCTCTATTAGAATGTGTCACGTGAGCAGCACAGACACTACCAGGAGAGTTAATTTAACATGTGAACTTAAAACTCTTCAGTGTTGCCTTTGGATTTGCCTTGGTGTTTATGAAAGCTACACTAGATACAGACACTTCAGTGGTTTTATTTGCTTGTGTTGGTAGGTGTTTCACAGTTGACGTACTGCTAGCACATCGGGTCACCTCAGTGTAAAAGGAGCCCTTGTTCGCCCGTGGGTGCTTTCACACAGTAACCACTCGACGCCCTCGCCGTGTGTCACCCGAGTGTCGCTCCCCTCGAGTCACCACCGCCTGCTCTCCGCAGCCCGTGCCAGCAGGGCGACGTTCCCAGCAGGAGGGGCACTAAGCAACCCCCCCTGAAGCCCGCACCGGCGCTCGCATTTCCACAGGGCAGAGGCAGCAGCAGGGCCCCCCTTCCCACCCCCCGGCCCCCGGCCTCCCTCACAGCTGCCGTCCGCCGGGGCTGCGCCACCCGCGGGGGCTGCGAGGCAGCGGAGAAGGGCGCCCAGCGGCCCGTGGGCTTCTCCGCCCGTCACCGCGTGAAGGGAAGGGAACCCGTGGCGTGGGCGAGGCTGGTCCGCACCTTCCCCGGTCCCCCGTGCGGCATGCCAAGGTCACGCACCGCCCCTCCGCACCCGCCCCAGCTGCGGTGACCCCCAGGGCTCCGCGGCCCTTCTCCCCCCGCCGCGCCGCCCGCCGCGTTACCTCCATGGCGGGGCCGGCCGGCTGCAGGGGCGGGGAGATCACGGCGCCGCAGCCGCTGCCAGCGCCGCTACATCCTCCCCGACCCGCTTCCGCCTCCGTCATCCCGGCACGCCGGGTTCGGCCTGTCCGTCACCGAGCGCCGCCCCGGGGGGCGGGCGGGGCTGCGGTGAGGGCCTGCTGCCTGGGCGGCACAGCGTATCCGGCCCGGGGCACGGGCTCCGCGTGGCGCTGCCGGCCTCGTGCTCTCCGCGTTATAAAAAGGGGAAAGGGGAAGGGGTACAGCTGCAACACGATTGCACCCCGCTATTCCCTGTTCCTGAAGGGCTCCTGAGGGCAACGCAGTGCTGCAGGCGCGGATCTCTCACTGCCACCATAAGGAGAGCACGAGGTAAAGACTAACGTGCTCAGGCAGAAACTTAACCATATAAGACCCTGTTTTTAATATTTTGATGGAAACACAAAGTGATTAAGTTATTTATCAAATAAATGCGGTGGGTGCCAATAGGATGGTGCCAGATTTCGTCAGTGCCCAGCGACAGGACGAGGAGCAATGGCCTTAAAAAAAACCACAAGAAGTTTCACCCCAACATGAGGAAGAACTTCTTTACATTGAGGGTGGCAGAGCACTGAACAGGCTGCCCAGCGAGGTTGTGGAGTCTCCCTCTCTGGAGACATTCAGCCCCCACCTGGATGCATTCCTTTGTCACCTGCTCTAGGTGACCCTGCCTTGGCAGGGGGGTTACATGAGATGGTCCCCAGAGGCCCCTTCCAACCCTAACAATTCCTTGATTCAATAAATTCAAAAATGGATGTGAAGGACTACCAGAGCAAATAGCAGAACCTAGGTGTTAATGGCTTGCAATTATGTGTTTTTTAAGAGATGCTTTTTTGCCCGTTTGAGTGGGTGTTTGAGGGGAACAGTGCCTACTTTAAAGGGCACACATTTTTCATTGTACCCATGCATGCACTTTGGTAGTGCCTGAATACTATTTCACATTTCCTGATAAGTAATTGATTTTTAACGAGAAGTTGCCTGGGAAAAACAATTTAGGCATATTGTTCTGTTTATGGTTCACTGGATGAATACTGAATGTCACAAAATTAATTATAATGTCATGAGAGATTATGTATTTTAATAAAAAAGGAGTCACATTAGTAGAAATGCTCATCTTGGAAGAATAATTGCGTTTTTCCAAGTCCGCTTACTGTCATTCTTCTTGTAAAATTCAAATGGCAAATAGTGACAAAAAGCAGAAAGGTTCTTCACATATACCTAAGAAAGTGTTTATTTTTTTTCCCCCCTGCAGTGCATTCACAGTCCATTATATATATTCATATATATGTATTCATGCAGGTACACAATGGTAGCAGGAGCATATGGTTCCATGCTCACAAAGGTTGCTGTCAAGGAACAGATGTCCCTAGCCAAACAGCATGAAAGTGTTGTTTCTTCGTTACTTCTATTATTATGCTTTTAGAAGCCTTCGAGGGCATTAAACAGATTAACTCTTTCTTTCCCCTTTCACCTTGTGTCACGGTTTGAAGCTGGCTAAGCACCAGGCACCCACGAAAAAACCATCTACTATTTTACTGAGCAGAGGAGGGGGAATTGAAAACTTCATTTTCAGGAGTTGAGATAAAGATTATTGAAAAAAAAAGAAAACACTTTAAGGCAGAACAGGTTCAAAACTTCAACAGTATAAAGATTTATTATTAACAGAATTAAAAGTAAAAAGGGTAATGAGAACCAAAGCAAATCTTCAGAACACCTTTCTTTCCCGGTCCCTCCCTCTTTCCACTGACCGCACAAGGAAACAAAGCATGGGGTTTTGGTCAGTATTTCACTTCTTAAAAATCTTTCTTCAGTATGCTTAAGGAAAAGAGTTTCTTCTGCTATGCCATGAGATCCTTTCCACGGGAGATAGTTCTCTGCGAACTTTTCTAGCGTGGTTTTAACTTCCACAAGCAGCAGTCCCACCCGAACCTGCTGCAGCTTGAGTCCCTCCCACAGGCCAAGCAGTCTTCCCACAGCTGCCTAGCATGGGTCATTTTAGTTCATGGGGTTTAGTCTTTTAAGGATGAGCTGTTCTAGTTTGGAAGCAAAGGCTCTCTTCCTCTATCTCTAAAAGCAGGGGTCCTCTCTCTTTGAGTTCCTCACTGGATTACAGCTTTTCAGTATCCACGTGCTCCAGCGTGAGTACTCTTCTTCATGGGCTGCACGTGGATCTTTGCACCCCCCCATGCACCTCATGAACTATAGGGAAACAGTTTGTGGTATCATAGTCCTCACCATGGCTTGCAGGAGATTCTCAGCTCCGGCACTTGGAGCACCTCCTCCCTCTCCTTTTTTTTTCCACTGACCTTTTTGCCGCCATGTTGGTTTTCCTCATGTGTCCTCACTTTTCCTTTTTCTCTGACTTGGAAGAAAGTTGGTGTCTTAAGTTGCAGTTGAGAGGTTGATCTCGTCTGGGCTCCACATCGGGGAATTGCTCACCATGCCTCTCACTGTTGGCCACATGGTCCCCACCGGCGTCGCACGGGCATTCCCGGCCTCAGGAGGGCCTCGGCTGCACAGTCCCAGCCTTGGGAGGGCCCCGGCCGCGCAGCCCCTGGCAGCCCCTGCCAGGATGGGCCCCGGCGGCTGCCTCACCCCCCCTTGGGAGAAGAAAGAGAGCTTCCTGCGGTTTTTTAATTTCTTAAATATGTCATCACAGAGACGTTACCAACTTTTCTAATTGGGCTTGTAACCTGCCCATTGTCAGAGCCTTCAGTGATTGGCTCTGCCAGACATAGACGTCTGGAGCAGTTTTTCTCGCACCCCCACCAAAAACCAGGCAGTGTTAAACCAACGCACCTTGGGGATACTCTGAACTGGTTACCGATGCCTGTGATGCTGTGATCTAACATGGGGATTTCACACAATTTCAAGAAGAGCCTTTCAAGATAGAGTCCTTCCAAAAGCATTCCGTAGCAAAAGCTTTTCACCCCAAACTATGCCATGCTGCACAGCTCTGTGCTTCAAGGTCAGCCTCCAACTGAATTTGGATATTTGAGAAGAAAATTGTAGGAAACTAACCTTCTCTTTTGGAAAACCACAGAGAAAACAATGTTTCATGCAAATTTGTTCCTTCTGCCTATCTTCAGACAATATGTATAATGTACCAACTCTTGGGTCATCTCATGATTTAGCCTACGAGGGAATTGATTTTGGAGCTTGTCCAAGGCAGACACAAAAGAGTTTTCAGAGGTGTTTGTACTGAAGACAATGAACTACTGGCTCACTTATTGCAGGCTTTCTGAAGCTGATTCTGGCTGATTCAGCCACCCCTCCCTGAGCTTCATGTGCCTGTGAGACAGGAACAGAGCCAAATCAAATATTTGACAGAGACAGGCCAAGTCTCCCCTCCCACCCTCCTCCATTTTATGCAACAGAATTTAGGTATATTGTACATTTGTCTTAACAGTCTTTCATTCTGGTCCTGAATTGCAACAGCTATTGTAAAGAGTCTTGGTTAGGGAATGGTAGAAGAATTTTAAAAAGTTTCTAGAATAACTAAAAGAAAAACAATTGAGGATTTTGACTGTTGATTGTTTCAGTTTGTTACAATAAAATTCAAGTTGCTCTGAATTTTGTGGGGAAAAATGTTGATTTGTACCTGCAATAGTCTGATAGAGTTTTCTTAAACAGTTTATGAATTGTGTCTTACCTATCTAGAAGGAGACAGTAAGCTGATACATAATAATGAGTGCAGCTAATTTGAGACAAGATAAGTGAGAAAAACAAGAATAATTTACATAGTCCATATATCTCATGATTTTATTATCTTTGTAAAAGATAATTAATTCATATTTTTAAATAGCATTGTCTATGTAAAACAAGATAACAAGAGAAACAATAAAAGAGCATAAAAAATTTTCAATCCTGCTTTTGTTGAGAAGCCAAGTCCCACAGGGCTGTAATTAGCCCTTACATCAAGGCAGGATACAAATGCTTGTTCAGTATCATTGGAATTATTAGACCTGCAAGAATTTTCTTGCAGAAGAAAGAAGAGCACAGAATGATAAAATGCCTGCAATTTTGCTACTGAAGAATGTGGTTTTGGCATAAAGGAGCAGATGCTTTAAATACTTGCCACTGTAGAATCTGTCTTTGCAACAAGTTCAGAGGATTGCAGACTCTTAGTTGTGACCCATGCCAGACCAGTCAGAGTTCTTGCTTTGAGCTGCTTCTATGCCTTTTTTACATGCCAGGTTAATAGAAAGGAAAACAGCATATGAATTTATAGCATGTTAACTATTCTCCTCTGTTTGGAAACATAAAGTACACCCCCTGTCCTGTGCAGATAAACTGCAAATTATTTGGCTGACTATGGCCATTTTGTTGGGTTGGGTTGAGGTTCAGTAGGTTCCCACAGGAGTGGAATGATACAGTGAAAAAAAGTTATTTATCTCAGTACCATTTAGTGTGTGAAGGATTTGGTTAGGTGTTAAAAAAATAGGCTGTATATATAGTCCTTAATTCTGGTCTTAAACTGCAATAGGAAACAGGTGAGTAGTTTGGTGTTCTCACCAGCAAAGGCCAACAAGAGTGTTGACAGATTAGTGCAAAACTCACACAAGGAACCATTTTGTTTTCGCACCTGGGATGAGGTCTTGCTACAAAAGACTGTTCCATTGCTAACAGAACGTGAAGATCCTTTAATTGCACACAGAGATAGTAGCAAATGTAGCTGACTAAGTGTTATTGGTACAATAACAAATTATTCTGGATTAAAAGGCGCAATTTTAACAAATAAAAAAACCATTAGTTACCTTAATTTTTAGGTACCTGACCTAGGATTCTACCTTATATTGCCTGTACCAGAGCAGGACTCTGCGTAGCTTGCTTTTGACGTGATGCCTCTGTCTCCACAGTCATGGTAGATGGATATAATTTGACTGTGAGCCTTCAGACAGTTCAAAAGGCAGTCTGAGCTCACACAGCTGATAGATACCAACTGCCCTTGCAGTAGGCGATGCCAAAGCCCTTCTGCAAAACAATCCATGAGTAACTTGCCTCTTTGACATTAACCATGGGATACTGCTGAATGATGACTTTCCTGATCTACCTAGACAGTGCTTGGTCTGGAGGGCAGGCAGAGCCTTGTTATCCAGCCTAAGCCCATTACTTTCAGTCTGGCAGCACAGTTTGGTTGCATCTTAGAAGTATGAAGGGCTTAACTCTCACTCTCAGTGTGCCTCTAGGCTCACCTACAGCCTCCATTGAGACATTGAGGATGTGAGGGAAATGAAAGCTTCAGTCCAGGCTTAAAATATGTTAATGCACTTCTGAAAAATGCCAGAATTAATAATTAACCCTTGTTGCAAAGATAAGACTCTTTGTGAACATGTTTATGTAAACCATTATAAAAAACTTATATAGAGTATGATGTCCATATCCTGTATGGATAGGACAAATTAAATAAAATCTTCTTCCTCTGCATGTTTTTTTTTCCTAACTGGAGAAACAGAGACTTTCAGTTCAAGTATGAAGCAGATCATCTACAGTTAGGTTAGTGGAAAGGAAAGCAGTGTCCGTCTGTCTTTGAATGCTAGCTAGGAAGATAGAACAGCTCCCTTCTCTGTTTTTTTCTTTAATTTCTTTGAAACTCTGTGCTTCTTTCACTCTCTTTCACAAATGGTTGCATTTCATGTGCAAGTAAAATGTCTCCCCCAGCTGCTATTGACAGCCAGGCTCAAGGGGGATTACGACTACTCTAGGATTAATACAGCAGTGTCCTTTAAACAGTCTGTATCGAAGCAGGAATCTTCAGTCCTTCCCATGGGAGGATTTGTTTTGGTAGTTCTTAATGCAGAGCTGCAAAACAGAACCCTGTGAACAGTTAACATGTATTAATCAACATTGACCTTGAAACATTTTTTAGAGATGAATAACAAAGTTTCTCCGCTATCAAAACGCAGCAGGTACACTCTCTTGCCAAAGAAGAAACAAGCAGAAACAAGAAGAAGTTGCTATGGGATTGCATTAGCTAAACTGACACAAGTCCTTGTTAAGATGACATTGAAGATGTTGCACCTGAGAAGGTTAGTAAAACTGTGCATTTAGATAACTGGATGACAATAAAGCATGGACATATATTCAGGATTTATGCCTAATATAGTTCTGCACAGTTTTATCTCCACAGTAAATAGAGTCACGTGTTTGCATCAGAAGTGTGACAATAGTTTAAATTATTTGAAATAATTTGGCTGAACACATACAATCTCCTTCTGCAGGTGCTCATTGATTTACAGTATCTTATGTAAAAATATATTAAATGTCTTACCAACTTTTGTTGGTATTAGTAAAAAATCTCCATATACAAACACATCATTTAAAACTCTCCTGTACATAGCAACCAACAGACCTAAAGATATGGAAGTTAAAAGCAGTCTAAATGGGGGCACCCTCCAGTCATCTGCCCAGAAGCATATGCACATCTCTGTTGACATACAGTCAAAATAGACACCAAACCATGGTAGAATCTAGGTCCATTCAGGGATGCATACAGCCCATTAACCTTTTTCCCAAATTTTCTTCATAACTACAGATCAAGTAATTTTCACCGGTAACAATAAACTATTCCTTGTAGCTTTACACTAGTACAGTTATGAACATTTTGCAAATCATGATTGAGTTCATAAGTTGATCTCTCAGTTATGATGGCTTGAGAAGGCATAAAAAGCAGAAACTCCCACTTTTCTATCCTTCTGCCAGCTACATTTTGTCAAAAAAGTTAAGATTTCTGTCTTTGAATATACAGAAGGATAATATCAATCGCATAAGAAAAGCCAGTTTTTATGTAGCCACACCTCAAGTGTTTGTTTCTCCCCTTTTTTATTCTGGGATTGCATTCTGACCTGTGGTCCTTGTTATCTGTTGTTCGTAGCAGCTGAGTTGCAGCTGGGTGAAAAATTATCTAAGGAAGTGAGAGCAAAGGTGACTTTCCAGTGGGATACGAGTTCCCTTATTATATGGTGCCTCTATCCTTGCAGTTGCTGTGCAACTCTCTTTTCAAATCAGGCTTCAGCCACTGTCAGCATTTTGCTTTTCTGATAGTTTGGAGATTTCAAGGAAGAAGCAAACAGGTCATCTGTGTGACCTTCTGTACAGCATTGCTCATAAAATGTCACCAAGCTACTGAGTTAAGCATGTTTTCCATTTACTGATACCTCTTGTGGCATTGAATGAGGATTAGATTGACAAACTGCACTGACTCATGTGCTTTCACAGAGCAACCCAAGAGAATGGAAATATCTGAGAGAGTAGGCAACACCTTTTCCTCATACTTGCAATAGTGAGACAGCAAATCAAGTTAATCATAAACAAAAACCAAACAAGTAGCAAAAAGCTCCTCAAGCTGGTATTTAGCCTTACTGTGATGAACAGCAGTGCCTGTGACAGATAATTTTTTCTCAGGTAGTCATTTTACTGAGACATCCTTTGTTTGTGGGCAGGAATCTGTTGACCTGAAGTCTTAAATAAAAAAAAACATGCACTAATGTAATAAATACGTGTTTCTGGTTTCAATGATTCCAGCATTTTTGGGGAAAACTCTGTGGGCCAGGACAATGTAACTCCTACATTTAACAGGCAGCTTTTTGTTTGTTTTCAAATTGATGCAAGCTTTCCTGCCCTTTATGATTGCATTCACTTTAGATAAGTGCTGCCCTTTATGACTGCATTCATTTTAGATATGTGGATTAAATAGGTAGCCTGAAATGAGCTTTGCATTTGACAGCTGCTCATACTGCTACAGCTTTTTAGCTCACTTTTAACTCTCCATGACCCAAAGAGAAGATATCCCCAGCAAACATTTTTTTGTATTAAACTAGACTAAACTAGACTAAATGAGACTAAGATGGTATTTTCCTTCAGCTGCTGTAATCTACATTCTATTCCCTCTGACATTCAGAGTGCAAACTCGGTTAAGCAGGAAGTCTTTGTGGCCTTTTTTGTGTGCCAAGCTCAATGATGGCACTTCAAATCCAAAAGTGGGTTTGTAACAGTTGCCTATGATTAAATGGGTTATGAATTACTTTAGTTAATTTTGCACAAGCTCAAAACATCGCTGTAGTTAGGGTACTAATGCTGAAGCAGAACTGGTTTTTATTTTCCAGTATCTACCAGGCCCTATTGCAACTACAAGCCCTCAATAAGATGTTTATATATTTGATTAAGAGTGAGGTAAAGGAGAAGGCAATGACATGAGGTGTCTGATGAACACTTTTACAATAGTGAAGAGGGAGATGGCATTTGCAGCACTGACTTTCCACCTGGTTCATACCAACTTTCAGAATTTTCCAAATGTTAGCAGAACACTATGATACCCAGTTCAGAAGGCAAATGTGAGATGCAATAAGGACTGTTGTGCCCACAGCTAGACTGTAGATAAATGCCTCTATGCAGCCCTTCAGCAAGTTTTATCAAAGGAAGTAATGGGTGTTTGGTGTTTTTGGAAATATTGATTTCATCTCAACAGCATTTATAATGTCCAACTTAAAAAGAGAGAAAATTAAATTTATTCTGCTTTGTGGACTTCTCTTGCTCTCTTTATACTTGACCCCCTTTAAATTTGTTTATTGTTATTTATTGATTAATGTTTGTACAATCTGTTGCACTCCTTTAACACCTTTTTTTTTCCTGCTGGTTCCTAGTTTCTGTTAGAGTTTGATTTGAAAATGCCAGCAATATCAACTGCAGTTTTACAAAGACCAAAACTCACAGCATGTCTGAAATATTTTTATTAATGCTGAAAGTTACTGTGGTAGGGGTGACTGAGAAGTGTCCAGTGGAATTATTTTCTTCAGGGAGACTTAAACTTTGGCAGAATTTGGGCACTCTCCCAGTGATGAAAAATCAGTGATGTGTGAAAGAGAGATCTTGGGCTCTTAGAGACACTGACATTTTGGGAAGGGAAAGCAAAATATATAACATGGAAAAGGCTGAAGACCATTAATTTCCATTGCAAGTATTTACAATTCCATGCGAAAAACAAGAGAGGTATCAGACATTTTCTTCTTATAATCTTCATCAAATTTCTCATTCTGTGCCACAGTGAAATGATTCTTCCAGTCTGCAACAGTCCCTAAGAAACAGCAAAGCAAAAGAAAATATTAATTTACCAGTATTTCCTGAAGCTCATTATCCATGACTTATCTGATACTTGTACTTCAATGCTTATTTCAAAACAGAATGACAACCAGAACTGATGTCACTAACAAACCTCAGTACCTTTTCTCATGAATGGGGAAACGGAGTGATCCATTATTCCTTGAAAGTCTCTAGTGTAGTTTGCCATGGGATTGTCCTTCATTACCTCAAATGAGGTATTATGGACTATTTTGTTTAGAACCTCCTGACTCAGATCCTTCTCCAGGAACTTTGCAATCTTCTGAATTTCTCGCTTTGGATTCTGCAGAGACAATTACATGGGATAAAGTGCAGAGCTAGGAGAAGCAAAGAAGTCAAACATAGTGTTAGAGCTGCAATTCTCGGGCAGAGAGGATCAAGTCTGATAAGAAGATCATATAATACAAAACTGTTGTTTGTAGTTAGTATCTACTAGACTTAGACTTCAGAGCTCTGTCAACATATGTTCAGTCTTTTACCTCCTTCATATCTTCATAGAAGAGATAGAGAATACGGTGCTTATCTTTTGCCTTCCACCATCCTTTTACGTGGTCATACCAGGAACCCCAGAGGACTGAAAAAGAAATAACATCAGCAGCAGCTATAAATGCCCCAACTGTCTTTAACACATGTGGCACTCATGTTTCCCTCTTAACCAGTACCTGTGAATTTCTAAGCTGATTTTGAATCACTATGGCTGTGATAATAAGCACTGCTGTGCTTATTACAGCATTTTTGCTATTAATCCCTCAGATGTATGGATGCTCAGAGCAGAATTAATGTGTCATTTTAGAGGGCAACAAATGCAGATGCATTATAGTCAATGGAAACACACATTTCCAGTATTCATTTGATCAGCTGGACAAGGCTTGTCTTAATTGGCCCTGCTTTGAACAGGGCAGGGGTTGGGACCATATGGACAACAAAAATCCATTCCAACTTGTGCTATTCTGTGATTCTACCTGGTTTAAATATTTGCTATGCTATCAGAAGTGCCTGCTTCTCTCCAGCAAGTGTCAAAATGATTAGCTGAGACAGAAGTAGATATGTTCTAGACATCTGCACTGGGACAGATGGCTCCCAAGCTGAGCTGGTCAAACACAAGACATAAGGTCTCCTTTGAACCTGAGACTCTCATGCTGGTCCAGACAGTGGTATTTCTAGGCCTACATGGTGGTAAAAGTATTAATGACCTAAGGAAGCTTTAATGACCCAAACTATAAACTGCCACCCACTTGACCAGGTTTTGTTTCTTGGATATCCTGTGATATCAGCACCTCTTTTAGAAAGGGAAGAATCAGCTTCTGGGGTTGCCTGCCCTTAGTTAGATACCTGTCTCTGTTCAGATGCCTGATTTTTAGATACATTAATTTAGGTACAAAGACTCCCTTATCTCAAATTCACACTACACATTTCTAGCAAAATTAACCCTCAATTTCTTTTTTAAATTTCTAATTTTACCAGGTTAGAGTAAAACCAATTAAACCATTGTTCCTTTTCAACTGGCTTCTTTTAATGTCAGAGAGAAGAGATTAAGCCTGAAAATTGCCATATATTTTTCTGAATGATAACAGAATAAAGAATAGTGGTTTTTTTTTTTCCTCAAAATGGGAGAATAAAGGTAGATTTAATCCTTTCGGTAATAATAAAAACCCGTGAATGAAGAAAAATTGTGACTGAAACACCTTCATCAGATATCCTTCCACAGTGTCTGAACTGGATTTCAAACCATAACTGAAATTAATAAATCAATGCCATGCATTCTTAAAATGATCAAAATGTTTTATACAACTGATTGCAGTTAATCACCTTTTCCAGTCATGAACTTCTCCACAAACTCCTCCCAGGTTCCTGGATTAGGCATTGCTTTATTCATTCTGTGGAAATGGTAGTATGACACCAGGTTGTCTTTTGCATTTCTTGCCACGTAGATTATCTTTATGAAAAGAGAGAGAGAGAAATTAACTTGCACATACTTGTACAGATATTGAGCATCTCCTGGAGTTTTCTCTTGGAGCCTGCTGGTACAGGTTTAAGAAATTTTGCTTTGAAGCTGCCATTTTCTAAAATCCAGCTCAGGTAACTTATTCATTACTTTAGATTTGCACAGGCTTTGCACATTAAAGGGGAAATATTTTTGGAAACCTTTTGATTTCACAGAGATTCTGGAAAACATATTCTGCCCTGGTTTGTGTCACTTTCTTTGCCCATGGAGTAAGCCTCTTCAGCCTTACCTTACAGTTTTGTTCCCAGAAGGATGGAGGCAGCAGCTGCACAGGCAGATGAGTTTTCAGTATTCGTGGAGATGGCATGGCTTCAGCCAACTCCAGACCTGTGGGATGTTTAATTATAAGATGTGAGTTGTTCTCTAAATTGTACTAGCGCTTCTTTCCTATGCTCATACATGTGATTGTGACTGTGACTTTTCAGCAGTTCACCTTGCATTGATCAGTCACCTCCAAAGCACTTACACAGCAGCGTAACATATACAGCGTTACATAAGCATCTTCAGTGTTTCTAGAGAAATTATTACCTATGTATTCGAGTAGAAAAGGGGAAATACTGATTTATATCTTCGTGCTTTCTTGGGCCCATACCTTACTCCTGCTCTCCAAGGGATAATGATGAATACTGATTTATATCTATCCAACCAAAGTTTTTCCTTTGCCATATTTAGTGGTCTCCTTCCACCTTATAGGTAAGAAATTTTTGTTTCTTTCTGGGATAAGCCACAAGAATGTGACTGGCTGACTAGACTTTGTGGGTAGCACATAAAGAGAAATTAGGAGAATGACAGTGGATTTTCAGTAGCTATGGATATGATGCCTTAGGTTTTAACTTTTATATTTTTCAAATCCTGTACTGCCTAATGTGTAACTCTGAAGTTTTGTGTGGCCTGTTCTCTCATGCTGGTTAGACATAAAAAACCCTCTCTAGGTTTGCTCTTCAAGGACACCTTGATTGTCCCAGGCCCCAAAATGTGTAAACTAAAAGCCTTTGAAGAGGAGGGGCAAACTTGGGGTAATTACATCATTAACTGAAGTTATAATTGGAGAATTAACCCTGATATGCAAATGGACCAAACTTAAAAAAATGTGAAGAACCCATGACCCAGCATCCATCTTGGGTGGAGCCCCTTGAAGGCTTTTGACTCCCAAGGTGTACCTTTGAAGCCCCTTCAAATAAATACCTACTTTTATTCTCTTATTCTTGACTAGCCTCTGTTTTTAGGTAGCCACATCAAGGCATCAGATATATGGGACTACTAGGGAATATCTGGTGATATTTGGAGATGTGTTATCTCCTCCCCTCTCCCTTTTAAACATTTATCATGACCTCTATAATTTTTTTCCCTGTCATCGTCTATCATCCTCTGTCATCTATCATTTTTTATCTCTCTCTGTGTCAACACACTCTAGCTTAGAAGAGAAAAAGTAGCACTTCTGCAGAGCTAGTCAAGGTTTTTAGCTTCAAACGTGAGAGTCTGACTGAAAGATTTGTATGGAAATGGAGGCCTTGCTGGGGGAGACTTTTGTAAGAAACTGCAAACCAGTGAAGTCTGCTGGTTGCCTGAATGTCCCATAGCTTGTTTAGATGACTAGACCCTAGAACTGAGTAACAGTTACTTGAAACAGTAGCAAAACCACTGAAAACATTATCCACCTTTTGGAAATACATCCATGGCATAGGTTTCTCTTCCATACAGACTGTAATCACAGAATGGCATTCAATTGCTCCCATGTTGCCATTTTATATATATCTGCTGCTGGTTTAGGTACTGTGGAGTATCAACAGCTTCAGATACCGCTCCGAAACATCATGGTCTTCAGTAGCACCTGAAGCTATCACATCTGCCAGCCTTGCAGCACCTTGAGTAGCACTAGATGTTTATGTTAAAGCAACTGAACTGGTCCTTTATAGCCAAAATGATGCTTAGTTCAAGAACAAAGCAAGTGGGACCTTTCCCAGGAAACTTGTGGCATCAGCACCAAGTGCTTGTTTTGTTTCATTTTGTCTAAAATACAAATAATATTCACCTGAGTAACGTAGAGATGGAGGCTCTGCAAGAAACCACTCAAGGAAAGGCTGGCGTTTGTAAGTAGTCTCACGTTTACACTTCTCAGTATCTCCATTTTGTTGAACCATATCCACTATCTCCTGTGTCCACGTGGTACCTGAAAATGTCAAGTGTTTAGATATTTCCCTCCAGGACAGTCAAGAGTTTCTTCTACTAGGGAGCTGAAAGCCAGAAGGATGGACTCTGTGCTAACAGGGGGAAGAATAGAATACAAAATAATAGGCAAAATGGAAAGAGAGTGTAATAGAGACAAAATGCCTAATTAAGCACACAAAGGTAATTTCCAAAGCACAATTTAAGGAATTCCATTTTAGACTGACTTCTTCTTGCTTAAAGAAATAGCTCCCACACCAGTACTGAAAAAAACACTGGGATAAACTCACTATTGTTCGGAGACTATATTATTTGCAGAGAATAATGAAACCCCCTGCTTTCATCCCTCACAAAAATTCAGGCATTTCAATTTTGTTTTCATACTGAATTTGAGTAAAAAAATGCAATACCTGAACTTCAAGTGAGTAAAAATTTCATACAGTTTGAAAATATAAAAAAAGTGTCAGTATTTGAAAAGTTTCCATTTGAAACACGTTAATGAAGGTCTGTACAACATTTTATCTGCCTGAGCAGCTGCAACATTTTGTAAGAGTTACAGTATAGTGTATTTTGTGTGTCTCTTTTCTTCTATAGCTGTCATCACTGTGTTAACCACATCTCCTCTGAGGTACTGTGGCAAGTCAGCTAGAGAACAGGCTGAGGGATAAACTGGAAAGCAATTTGGGCAGGAGATTCAGCCCTTCTTAAGATGCTTGTGTTGTTCATCTACAACAGATATGACATAATGTCAAATGGAATCCTAACTTTATTTATCTTCAGTTCAGTGGCTAGAAGGTTTTAATCTCAGCTGGATAAAATAATGTGGCTTTGCCTTCAGTATACATATAGCAAATCAAAAGCTTTCAGGTTTTACAAAACTAATGGTGGGGTTTTTTGTCAAAAACATTTTTTCCCCCTACTGACAAAAAAAAAAAGCCCTTAAAAATAGTTGCTAATTAAAGTAATTATTTTTTTTATGTTGATCAAATTCTCCCATATCTGTTCCTGAATCTCCAAAACTGGACATGTTTTTATTCATACAGAATTAATATTGATGCTTGTTATTCGTTGTTTTCTTGTGTAGTAAGTATAAAGGGTCTGATGAAGAGGAGGAATATTGTCCAGTCACTGAGTAAAATTCCAGATAGCTAATATTAATGGTGGTATTTTATTTTATCGGCTGAAATTATTAAATGACTTTGGTTATTTTAAAGAATTAATCAATTTTCAGAAATCACTACTAGTTCACACAACAAATCATTCCCCAAATACATTATATGTTCCATAGTCATACTGTCAGATTCTATTATTGATTAGTAATGAATGCTTCTTTCTAGGCATTGTTAAATCACTACATATTGGTGGAAAACTTCTATTGTCATCATTAATATAAATGTGTATAATCTCAATTAAAGGAAACAATTATAAGTCATTAGACTTTGGCCATTTGTACTTCAGTAGTAACATGGTTGTTGCATCTGCCGAAGAAGTCAGAAATTACTAGTCACAGCTGACACAGCTTCATGTCTTTAAAATAGGTCTAGTTTGGAGTTAAACAAATACCAGTCACAATAGAAAAACATAGATTTCAATCCCAACGATAAGCACTATGACAAACTTTTCTATCCTGCTTCCTACCCACACCAACCTGCTTTTGCATAGGTTGCGATGAGCACATCGTCAGGTCTGGCTTTGAACTGCCACACTTGGTCCCATATGCTGCCAATTGGTTGTGTGAGAGGAACACCTTCCACTTCAAATAACTCAGATCGAATAATTGTCTCTTTCAGACTCAAATCTTTCATTTTATCCATGGCCAGTGAGCGCTGCATGAAGAAAGGCTTAGAATTAACATGGCTGCTCTGAAAAAAAATCTAATTTACTCATCTTGAGGTCTCTCTTATTAACTAAATTCCATGTCCTCTGATTTCTTTGGCCATGATTTGGCCATGATTTGTAACAACTGGATCCATACATAGACTCCTTAAAGCTGGATCTCATCTTCAGAAATGCTTGGTGTATTGCTAGTGATAGTTCTCTGTGTCTCTAAAAATCACTCTGTTTACTCAGATACAAAAAGAGAAAAAAGTCATTATTCTCATATCAAACACATTTATGTAAATTTCTCATGGGTTGTATGAGGCCTTCTAAAGGCAAGAAAAAGTAATCAGACGTGAGATTCAAAATAAGGCAGAGAATAACAGCTGTCAATGAAATCAGCATATAGGACCCAACCTTCCCTCTGTGAAGAAAATAAACAGAAACGCCTGCTAGCACCCTTTGTGCCCTATACTCACAAAAATATTTGCAGACTTCTTCTGTGTTTTGTTCCTGGATCTTTTCACTCGTGGAACCCTTTGCTGTATTTTGAAATATATTGCACGCGCATAAATAACCTGAACTAGATTGATCATTGACTAAAGGTTATTAGACTTTAATTATGTAAATCAATCTGTTTTACAATAACTAGTTATTGATTTTTGGATTTCTCCCAAGGAGACCTCTTAGGCATAACTTTCAGAGCTCCAGAGTCTGGTCAGAGGAAAGCTCTGCTTAAGGGGAGGCTATAGAAATAATTCCAATTAAAAATACCAGCCAGAAAAAAAGACATTTCGATCCCAACAGCAAATATTGCTAGAATATTTTCTTTCGTTTTCTTGTTTACTCACAGCAATTTTATACAGATTCAGTTGAGCGGAGTGAGATGTTGGATTGGTGGCAGTGACTCAAGAAATTTAAAAAAAGAAAACTTACCAGAGAATTTCTCCTGCCAGAGTCTTCAGTCCTTGGCTGTATTGATAACTACACAGGAACTTAAATCTTCAGGCATAAGTAGATTGCAAACTTGTGTGGGTGGAGAGTCCATTCTTCCTATCAGTGTGTGGAAAGTAAAGGAGGAAGTGCAACAGCAGCCAACAGCTGAGCAGTTTTTCTGGCATGGTTTATGAATCCTTTCTAATCCTGTGAAAGAAAAACACTTGGAATTCTCATCTAAAGTGTGATTCTTTACTGGCAACAACATAAAATGTCAGTCAGTAGCTCCGGCAAGATTATTTGAATTTGTCTCTGACGTTGTCAACAGTCTTGGGATAATTAATTTTCTTCCGAATATATAATCTAAATTGCAAAGATCCTCTGTGTGCAGGTAAAGGAAAAAACATCCCAAAAATGTTATTCTCTACTTCCCATCAGCAAGGCTTCAGCCCACAGGTGGTTGCTGTATGTAAACCTACTGCACTTATACTTACTAGCACTGTGAAGGTGCTATAGGGAAAATTAACTCCATCTTGTGGATGGGGCACCCCCAGTTTCTCTGGGCAAGCTCTTCCACTGTCTCACTATCCTCACAGCAAGGAATTTCTTCCTAACAACTAATGTAAACCTACTTTCTTTCAGTTTGAAGGCATTCCCTTTGTCCTGTCACTACATGCCGGTGTCAAAAGTCTCTCTCCATCTTTCTTGTAGATTCCTTTCAGGTACTGCAAGGCCACAATTAGGTCACCCTGAAGCCTCCTCTTCTTCAGGCAGAGCAATTCCAATTCCCTCATCCTTTCCTAATAGGAGATGTGCTCCATCCCTCTAATTGTCTTGGTGGCATCCTCTGGACTTGCTCCATCAGGTTGATGTCCTTCCTGTGCTGGGGACCCCAGAGCTGGGTTCAGCACTCCTGGTGGGGTCTCACCAGTGCAGAGTATAGGGGCAGAATCACCTCCCTGAACACACTTCCCAGCCTCCACTGGATGCAGCCCAGGACACGTTTGGCTTTCTGGGCTGCAAGTGCACATTGATGGGTCATGTCCAGGCTCTCATCCATCAGCACCCCCAAGTCCTTCTCCCCAGGACTACTCTCCATCTGTCCATCAGGACTCTGAGCCACTGACCACTGTCCTCTGGGTGCTACTGTCCAACCACTTTCTTACCCATCTAACAGTTCACCCAGCAGATCCAACTCTCTCCAATTTAGAGAGAAGGACTTTGTCAAAGGCTTTACGTAAGTCCAGATAAATGACATCTGTAACCTTTCCCTTTTCCACTGATATGGTCACTCTGTCATAGAAGGCCACCATGTTGGTCAGGCAGGGCTTGCCCTTGGTGAAGTCATACTGGTTATTCCTAATCACCTCCCTGTCCTCCATGTGCCTGAGCACAGCTTCTAGGGGGAAGTTTCACAGAGGTGAGGCTGACAGGTCAGTAGTTCCCAGGGTCCTCCTTTCTACACTTTTTAAAGGTACAATTTTGTCCTTTTCCCAGTCACCTTGGACTTCACCTGACTGCTATGGAGAATGGCTTGGCGACTGCATCAGCCAATTCTGTCAGGATTCTGGGATATATCTCTTTGGGTCCCATGGACTTTCGTATGTTTAGGTTCCTAAGATAGTCATGAACCTGATTTTTCCTTACAGTGTGAGGGATTCTGTTTCCTCAGTTCCCATCCTGCTGTCCATCAGCTCAAGAGGTGTGGGAAGAGAGGTTGCCATTGGAGTCTGAAGCAACTGATCTTGATGTCCCTGATTAGCTCACTTACGTTTGTGACCACCAGATGCAGGGTCACATCCCCTCTAGTAGGGTTGTCTATTCCCTGGCTTGAAGCACTCAACTGTTGAAGCAGCCAGACAGAAATCCACTCACCTGGCCTGTGGCTGCAATCTTTTTGCATGTCTCAAAGTTCTGATGGGGCCAGAGACTGTATTGTTTCCTCTTTCTTTTTGAATTCTCTCACTCCTCCAATTTCTTTGTTGAAAACCCAGCTTCTTGGTAAAACCCTTTGTCTTTTTCCTGCCCCCTTTCTAATTGATGATACGGATCCATTATTCTCCTTGTCAACTTTTTCTCAATTACTGTCATTCTTTGGATCCCTATCTCAACCATGGTGCCCTCCAACACTTTTTGTGTCCCTGCCTCAGCTACAGTCCTGTGACTGAACTGTGGCTCACTGAGCACAGGCCAGGCTCCAGTACAGTGCTAGAGGCTGCTGATTTTCAGTCTTCTAGGGTCATTTGTCTGTTCAGGTGTAAAGTCCCAGGTTATGGGAGGTGATATCTATCCTGGGAATCTACCCAAATCCTTCCACACACCCTGCCATTCAGGGACTGACTACTTCAGGGCACATTACAGTTTTTACTCATCCAAAGTTTGTCTTCTCTGATACCAGGATGACACCAGATTCCTCAAGCTCCATACTATGCTAACAGTGCTAACTATTAGTATGAAAGCTCAGTGAGGGTGAACAGGGACCTTGTGAGCCTGACTGATAAACCATCCATATCAGTCCCAGATAGGAGAGAGAGAGAGATGTATTCCCTCATCTTCTTCACAAAGCAGATACAGCACAGCAAGGCCAGCATTTCCAGGGCAAAACACAGAGACATTATTTGTATTAACATGTTCGCAAAATAGAGCGAGAACCAGTGCAGCCACCAAGCTCTGACCTGCACAGGAGCTTGCCACTTCATACCTGCTATAGCTACAGCAGACAATACAAAACTGCTGTTGTCGTGAGCCGCATGCTGGGTGCCAAAAACAACTGTGGTGAGTTGATTTTGTCTGGATACCAGGTGCCCACCAAGTTGCTCTATCACTCCCCTACTCAACAGGACAGTGGGGAAGAAAATAAGAGGGGAAAATACCTTCTGTGTTGAGATAATGCAGTTCACTAAAGCAAAAGCAAAGGTCATGTAAGCAAAATTCAAAAGATTTTATTCTCTACTTCCATCAGCAGGTGTTGTACGGCACTTCCTGGGAATCAGGACTTCAGGACACATAGTGGTTGCTCCGAAAGGCAAGCACTGTAAATTAGGAATGTCCTCTCTTCCTCCTCCTTTCTCTTAGCTTTTATTGCTGAGCAGACATATGTTATGGAATATCCCTTTAGTCTTTCGTCAACCACTTGATCTTTTTCTGGCTCTTACATCAGGTTTTTCTTCTGAAGACAACAACACCAGAACAAATAATTAAAAGGCAACAAGCAGAGAATATATGGGTAAGGTACAATATTTTTCTTTTTACTTTCAATTTCTCTCATGGGAGGATTTGCCGTTTTCCTCTCTGTGTTAAGCCTGTGCTGGTTCTGCTTGTTCTTCTCAACCTGGCAGTTCATTTACTGGTTTATAATGTTATTCACCACTCTTTCAGTTATGCAACCATCCTGATAATGCAGTAATCCCCAAAGCATATCAGCTGTGTGTATGACAAAGAAAACCCATGACCTGCTTATTGAGTGGCTCTTTTTTATTGCAGCTGTGAATCTGAGTAGCCTTTGAACAATGCACTGTGCCAGATAAGCTGCAGTAAGGTCAAAAAACACTTTGGGTAGCTTTAAAACTGCTTTTAAAGTAGGCAATAAGTGATTAATTTATCTGGTTGTGAAACAGGGAGATGAGGGTGGAACTGGCTGGTCCAGGGACTGGGTTTCTTGTCTGGAATCATGATTTACAGAGCCACTCTGAAAAAAAGACCAGGCAGTCTCTACAGAGAGCTTCCTCCAGGTTTCCACTGACCTTTTCCTGAGTGCAAACTGGTGGCAGGTGTTTCCTCATGCAAAACACACTGTTTATTTTATTTTATTATTGAATTTGATTTTATTTTTGCTTGGCTGTGTTTTGTTTTATTATTTCTATAGTATCAGACTTGAAGTGGAATGAAGGCTGCAAATCCTACATCAGTATCAACCACTATGATACAGTTTTAGGTCTGATTTACTTCATGTTTTGCCTACATTTAATGGTCTATATAATATAGGGTACTATGTCTTATAAATTAAATTTAGGGTACTATGTCTTATAAATTAAGGTATTATGTCTTATAAATTAAAATCTATATTTGATACATTTGAGTGAAAGAATGTGTTTCGGTGTTATGCTTAGTGTTTGTATTACATTTCTCTAAAACTCTGGTCTCCCTCTGCTGGACAAAACACGGCCTCTTTATTCCAAAAGATGTTAAAATATTTTGAGTTTAAAATCATATTTGATAGCTATTGCTATCCTTAGACACCAACCTGTATTCCTCATTCAGAAAAATGCATGCTTTGGAGAAATGAAAGAACACTCTGGACAGACCAAGGTGTCACTTTGAGGCTTCTTGAATTTTAAAACTGCATTCATCTCTTGGTGACTGAATTAAGCTTGATCTGACTGTGAGTCAGAGAGCAACCTTAGGCAAAAAAAGCTTTTGGTACTGTGGGATGCATTTAGAGTCAATCAAATATATCCTGTCATAGGCTCCTGGCTACCTCCATATGCTGTGGAGAACAATCCTGCAGGTGTCTATAAAATAGGAACACTACTCCCAATCTTGTGATGGTTATTTAATTACTGTCTGGGTTGCAGCCAGATACAGGTGAAATAATCATCACAGATATATTTATGCAATAGCAAAGTAAGTACTAAAGGATATTTTAAGTGTAAACATAGAACGAAATGTCCTAAGGCTTTAATTAAGCAACACATTTAGGCACAATATCTAAGTGCAATCCCTATCAGTAAAGCATTTATGTTCCATTACCCTCACACTCCAGAAACTTCTTTGCTTTAAGTATCCTCTCTCCAGCAGAGTTTCCTGCTAGGGGAAGTGTTGGAGCCTACAGTGTGTATAACTCTGACCAGTTCCACATGTGTTGGGGTCACAGTCATATTAATACAAAATCTTGTTATTGTGGGCATGCATAGTCAAGTGATAAAGTTAATTGGAATCCTGCAGCTTTTTAAAGTACTTTTCCCAATAAAATATGCATATAAAGTGCTGCAGTGTCACCCTGTCAGTGGCACTACATGCTTTGGCATTGTTTCTGGAAATTATTTTGTAGAAATAAAAGGTCAGGTATTCACTATGCAGAATAACACATTCCCACTTGTACATGAGATTTGGTTCAGAGCCATGAGGAGGAAACCAGAAATTTGTAATAAAGTTACAGAGCATATATTAAATGATGGGATGTACTTAAATATATTAATTCACGTTTCAATACATGATTCAGTTGGCTGCAGACTCCACTAGCAAGCTCAGTGTGGGCAATGTTAATGCAGGCAGCATTGCTCAACAGAGATGAGGTAGAAGCTGTTCATGTTCTCAGGCTTAAACTTAAACATGGGTGTACCAAAACTTATGCTTAAGGTTAGGCTTAAGAAAACCACAAAGGCTAGACCACCAGGGACATTGCAACTACAAAAGGCACTCAAGGGGGAGCACTTCATGTCATCTCATTCCCTTTGGTTACAATTACTTCACTTCAGAATTTTCTTTTATTTCTTTCCATGGAATTTAATTTCATTTGAATTCCACCCCAGTCAGTTTGTCTGACTTCGAGATTTTATTCCCTTTCACGAAAAGGCAAGCACTGTAAATTAGGAATAAATTAGGAAGAATTTCCTTTCGTGAAAGGGAATGAAATCTTGCAATTTCAGTGAGGATCAGTTTGGCAAGGTTTGGTCCATTTCCCTGCACTTTGTGTCATCCCATGCCATTTTATTGTTTTCACTTAGTTTCAGAATTTTCTCTTATTTTTTCTTAGTATTTCCTTCCATCAATTTCTTCTCCTGTCTCTTTGTTTACCTTGGTTCCCTGATTTGGGACTTCAGTGAGTATCATTTCAGCAAGGCTTGGTCCATTTCACTTCAAAAAAAGAACACCCCACTGCCCAAAGATTGCATCCTCCACAGCTTTCTCCTTGGCACCAGCTTCACAAGAATGCTGCTTTTACTGCTCCACTTAGGGTTAGGGTTAAGCTTGGGGTTAGGGTTAAGAAAACCACAAAGCCCAGAGCTCCAGGGACTCTGCAACCACAAAAGGCATGCCAAGGGGAGCATGGCACTGCCCCAGCACTGCTCCCTCCACGCTTTTCTCCTTGGCACCAGCCTCAGAAGAATGCGGCTTTTACTGCTCTGGTTAAGGTTAGGGTTAGGCTTATGGTTAGGTTTGAGAAAACCCCAATGTCCAGAGCTCCAGTGACACTGCAACTGCAAAAGGCATGCCAAAGGACTAGTCTGAAGAAGTAAAATTCTTGGTCTCACAGAAGTTTGGAGAGGAATTTGGCTAATGATTACAATTTCAAGATTGCATAAAAGTTTCTGGAGCTGTTTTCTGAAGCTTCACATCCAAAGAGATTTTCCTGTCTACAAACAGATGTTTGCAAAAACGAAACTGGAGTTATAATTTGGTTGGATAAGCAAATGTTTTCCGAGCTGGAAAAGGCAGTCTTTATGCAATGAAGTCCCAGCTTGAAGAGCAGATGTGCCACTTAAACAAACTCCATTTAATTGTTCCAAATGAAAGGTCAAGATGTTTCAGTTCCTAAGGTAGCACAGGGTAGCACTTGAGCATCCTGCTATACCACCAGTTATGCAAAAAGTAAACTTTCAGTCTTCAGTCTTCAGCTGTAATGAACTGGATGTTTCTTCAAGGGAAATATTGAAAAAATAATTGTGCAAGTCTGACTGTGTTTTACTCTAATCTACCTTCTTATTTTCATAAGAAGGTATAGCCTCAGAGGGAAGCTGCTGTAGCTTTTTCGTATGAAGGCAAATAAACTCGAAGTCAGAAAAAAAGGGAAACAAACTGCCTAGGGTGGATTTATAATGAAATGAAATTCAATGGAAAGAAATAAAAGAAAATTCTGAAATGAAGTGATTATAATCAAATGAAATGAGATGACCTAAAGTGCTCCCCTCAGCATGCCTTTTGCAGTTGCAATGTCCACGGAGCTCTGGGCTTTGTGGTTTTTGCAAACCTAAACCTAAGCGTAACCCTAACCCTAAGGGGAGCAGTAAAAGCTGCCTTTTGCTGAGGTACCAAGCACATGAGTGGTGCCAATCAGAAAGCTATATAGGGGACAATGTTGGGGCAGTGCCATGCTCCCCTTGGCATGCCTTTTGCAGCTCCTGTGTCTGTGGAGCTCTGGGCTTTGTGGTTTTCTCAACCCTAACCCTAAGCCTAAACCTAACCCTAAGTGGAGTGTTGTTGCTTGTCGGAGCTCTTATTAAAGAGATGGGAGTATCACGGTTATTCGCGATTTATTACTTAAAATAACAAACAAAATATCAGTCTCAGAGGTCGTGAGGTTCAGCAACAAGTCGCCATAACTCAAGATAGTCACGAGTTTCAGGATTACACGACATTTTATAACTTTTTGGCCCAATAAGCAATTAACATGAAACTTTGTTTTAACTTTATAACCTATCACCTGTGGTACTTTTTACTGCAATGCGTCTGTGCTTTGACCAATTAATTGCTAGGTCACGTATACACATATACTTCTATTATAACATCTAAATTCTTAACTTAAACTATAAAATCACATAACTATACTTAAAAACTGTCCACCATATCATCCAATACACATTCTTACGTATAACTATAGAAATATAGTTTTATAATTTTTCTGCTTCAGGTCTGTATCTTCATCATTATTACATCAGCCCAAGCTCTTTCCAGGGTTGTAAATCAAATTTATAAGCGCCTGTAGACATTTTTACTCCTCTGTTTCCCACAGTGGAGCAGTAAAAGCAGCCTTTTGCTGAGGCTGAGGTGCCCAGCTCATGGGTGGTGCCAAGTAGAGAAGTATTAAGGGAGCAATATTTGGGCAGTGCCACTAGTCCTGCTTGGTTCTGGTAAAACCTTAAATGTGTACTTCATAACTTAAAGAATGGAATCTGGATGCTACAAAGAAGAAAAAACAGAATATACATTCTTTTTTTTTTTTTTCAGTACAATAGGTCTCTGTGTCACAATTCTTATTAAGTAGCGGAAAGAACATTACATACTAAGTACTTGAGGTATAAGAAACTCCTATTAATAAGTCTTATAAAAATTTTGCTCTTGGCAATGTCTGTCTTTATGCATGGTTGTAAAAAGACCTTTCTCAGTTAAACACAGTGCAGTGAAGAAAAGCAAAGCTGTAAAAATGATTAGCAGGTTTTCTTGTGAGTATAAAAATGAAGTTGTTGCCACAAACATATTATCAGAAATATTCATTATCAACATAAAATCTGATACTCTTCAAAAATAAAGAAGTCTATGTGTCTCACTTGACTCTATGTTCTGATACAGGAAGCCAGCTTTGATTTACAATGGTGCATCCTTAATGGTTGACATTTTAAAGATATTTTATGTATTTATTTTGAAAAGTCTGTTCACATTTTCAATCACAAACACATTTGTGTGGTTGAAGATTCCTGGAATTTGGGTTGAAACAGATTGAAATCTGCACCCCTTCCCAGTCCTATTCCAAAAGAGCACTTCAACAGCTGTGGATGAGTATAGGCTGAAGCTACCTTATATTAGCAACAGCTGGAACTCAGATGCCTCACTGTCCTACAGAGCTTGCCTGTTGTGATGTGAGTGGAACTGATTCAGATGGAAATATTTAAGTGGGAAATTTGTTCTCTCTCTTTTGAAATATTCCTCTAGATTTTTTCTTCTTATAGATAAAAATCTGCTCAGAGTTTAGTGGATGTGTTTCACCTCTCATTTGGGCATTCTTCTGGGGACTATACCATTCATATCAACAGAATTGCTCCAGTATATAACTAGGAGGAGAGGAGAAGATCTAGGATTCATAAAGTCTGTTGAGGCTGCCAAGTATTTTTCTTCCCAAAGGTCAACAAAACAGTTAACGTGTTTCCTTCAGGCCACTGGCGCAGAAACAAATAGCAGTGTTCACATTTTCTGAAGAATGAACACTTCTGAAACAAATGACCCATGTTTCAGCGTTACACTCTAGGCTAAGGACTATGCTATTCCTTTAAGGGGGAAGCTTTAAGGGGGAAGAAACTCTTGCTTTTAAGATGTAACTTTTGGACTTAAAATGTCTGTTACCTTTCCCCAAAGATGCAATGGCAACAAAAACAAATGCTGAGGTGTTGCATGCTGTATTTACACACCCTGTGGATTCATTTCTTCTGTTCTAGTGTAACTCTTGTATAGTGGAAAAATTATTAGAAAAGCCTTTTCTGAACAGCCAGTTTGTACTGGTAGAGTCTGACAAGCTGTCTTTTCACATCAGGGTACTACAGATGTGAGACACCAATCACAGACTGTCAGGATGGAGTACTACACAGGTAAAGTTTGCACTAACTGATTGAGACACGCTGGACAGGACTTTCTCCCTGTACTAGTAGCAACTGGTTGTTTTGTCAGGTGTAAGGTTTCACTCCGTGTATGTAAAACTGCACACGCAGTGTGACATCACTTGATGCAGCTGAGTTGTCTTGGTGGATGTCTACCTCTCTTCATTGACAAGTGGGCTAGCTAAAGCAACTAGAATTCTAATGTAGGCAACACTTTGAGTTCCTGACGTTAGGCAAGCTAAATTCAGACTCAACTATGTCTACCAATAAAATGGATTTGGAACTGCACATGTTGAGTGATTGATGTATCGACCTACAAGTCGATATATGAGGAATAGTAACATATGTAATGCTGTGGTGCCTGAGCCATCAGCTGGGATGGCTGGGGGACCAGAGAGACCAGGTTCAAAGGGGGCTCAGTGGTGGGTAAACTCTGAGGTCTGAAACCCCACAAACACAGTTAACAGAGCTCCTCCCACCTGGTCCTGTGACCCTGCACAGGGCAGGTCTCTCTGGTTGGCCAGCAGCCAGACGGTCACTCTACCCCTTGCTCACCCCCCATTGGTCCTCAGTGTGTTATCCCTCCCCCTTTCTGTATCCCTTGATAAGGACATGTGGGGCTGAGGTCCTCCCTCTTGCTCCCTGGCCCGCGTGGATGTAGGTTGGATTAAAGATCAGAGCCTTCAACAAGGGCCACCTCGACTCTTTACTTGTAGCACCGCCTGAGCCAGCAAGCCCTGTGTGAGCGTGGCAGCGTGCAATCCATCGCACGGTGAGAGAGAAGCTGCACCGCGAGGTGCGACAAGCACCGCCAGGAGTTCCTAGGCTAGGATCTCCTTGGGACAAGCTGCGGCCTCTTCAACTTGACACCCGCACAGCGGCAATGTAAAAGCAAATGTATATCTAGAAATAAATGACATTCGTTAGTCTAAATCTTTGTTGTCCAACCAAATGCTGAACAGAAGGTCTGAAAAAAAGCTCTGTAGAAACAGCATAATTTCTAAAGTGTGTGCTGGAGTCCTGCTTCCATAAAAATGTAATGTATCTATGAATTTAATGAGAGAAGAACTAGTTTGGAATACCAGCTTGGTGAGAGATGAAAAACTATTGTAATGTGTAAGGCTTTAAAAAATTCTACAGGCATCAGAAAATTCTGCAATAAACAATATACTTTGTCAACTCTGCTTAATGGTGTATCTCGTAGAGAGCAATCCTCTTGTCCAGAGATTGTAAAGGAGGTACATGAGGTTCTGGCCCTCTGTGTACTTTGTGTCATACTTTCTGTTCCTGTAGGTCCAACCTTATTCCTTGGGATGCTGAGGTACATGGTTGCACATGTCATCTGCAAGACAGAAAGACAGGATCCAGCTGTCAGCTTTTCCCAACAAGAAAAGTAGAGTTTAAAGTCAAAACAGATATGAAGAAAGAATGCTATAGAAATAATAATAATAAAAAAGACCAGTCAGGTATTTGTGCTTTGATCTAAACTGTATGAATGACAAAAGTGTGACAGGATGGTTTCTGAGCTATAGAAAGTTCTTACCTTTTAACAACGTTCATTCTTCATTCTTCTAGCTGTCTTAAAAAATATCTCCTGGAAAGTCACTACTGATGATTAAATCTCAGTTCAAATCTTTTAAGTGTACCTTCAATACAAAATCAAGAAAATATGGCCTCTTATTCTTTTATAAATTTGGATAGATTATAGATTGCTTATATTTGATCTAAAACTCTTCTGTTAAATCTGGCGAGAGTTCATGAACTCTACACGGTTTGCAGCTTTCCAAATGATAAAAAAAAATTCAGCAACATATTACTAATCCAGTTTGATGTGATTTTTCTTTTTCAACAAGAATGATGTCAGACATGAGGAATCCTAATGAAATTAAAGAAAAGAAGATTGCAAATTAACAGCAAATATCTTACAAAGCAATGTCCTTATGACCACTATGGCTGCATTTCAAGGATTGGGTAATTATGATCATTAATATTAATTTCATTTTAGATGCTGAGAAAAATTCCTCCTGTCACAAGAAATGACAGTCCTAATACAGGATGAACACATTTGATATTTGTGTGCTTAAAAGAAAGCTATTTTTCAGCATATTTTAAATTATGCTGTTCATCAGTGGCATTAAAGTGCTCTCATACTTTTGTGCTGTATGTAAGGACAGTTTCTAATGCTATCCAGTATAAGAATAGTTTATTTTTGTTTACGTTAATGAAGATGTTTCTTCTAAAGACAGGGAGACCTACATAAAAGAGATATCTGAATTATTTAAGGCTATTATACCAAATTGGGGATTTTTAATGTCAAAGAAATATTTTGAATGCTTTGACTGCATTCATCTTAGTCTCTTTTGTATGCATTGAATATGGAAGCTGTCAAAAGTGTTGAAAGTCTGACAGATTTTTTTGAGCTAAGTATTTTCTTTTTTGACAGAACAGTTTGGTTTCTGAGTCCTGCATCCTTGCTTCACTGAGCAAGGATGCTGTTATGTTTGGCTTAGTTCATTTTGAAGTCTCCAATGGTCATAACCCATAAGCCAGAGTGACACAGGGCCATCAATCAACATGCAAAGACTCTTGTCTAAGCTTTGAATTCTTCAGGCCATCTTCGTACATGATGTTCAGAGTTCAACTTGTGGAATATCAGTCATTTTTATCATGTGATTGTGGAGGTCTGAGATTGGAGTTCCTGCCCACTTCTCTATGTTCTGAACATTTAACTGCTCTGTGACCTACCTGACAGCACTGTTTCTTCAGGCGTGGTGTTTTCACACGTAAGAAAGCCTCTAAATGTTTTTGGGTTATACCTAAGTGATATGGCATTCAACCAATGAGCCGTGATTGATCCTGGGTTTTGGTGGCTAAATGGCCACTATATGAAGGTGATTTTCTTCAGGCTGATCATTCATTTTAGTCTTTCTGCTGTAACACTAGGTAGTAGTTACAAGATAAATACTGACATATATGCCAAATCTAAAATTTGGCAAATTAAAATAATGAAATAATCTGCTTGCTCTGTACATGTATCTATGCTTATTTCCAGGTTTTATGTAAGACTATGTCTTTTGCACCCTGTCCATACAGTCAGCTACACAGATTTTCTAAATTAATTGAGGGAAAACAGAATCTCTCGGCTCAACTAAACTATTAAAAAAATATAACCTAGGTAATACTGGTAATACTGTTCTCCATATACTGGACCTGGAATTTGCCAGTATGCTAAATTGTGATTTTATCATACCAGAAGGTTTGTGACTTTTAGTGACCACTCAGTTTAGGGAATTCTGAAAACCCATATTTTAAAAATTGACTGATTCAAGAAATTTATTTAGAAATACCAAAAGCAGTTAGAAACTCCCTCCCCATGACCTTCTTATTTTGTGATGAAACATAACTGAAACAGAATTCAGTGGAAAATTAGGTTTGAATCTGTTTCAAAACATTCTGAAGTCCCATTATGTTTTATTTCACTGATTATGGGAACTTCAGCATATGATTGAAGCCAAGCATTTGTGTAATCGTTTTGTTGTTTGGGGGGTCAAAAGTTTGAGAATAAAACTCCTTATTTTCTTCTCAAAGAAGGTATTCTTTTTTTTTTCTTTCTTGCATAACCAGTGAGTTTTAATATAACTTTTATTATAAATAGCCTGCACAACATGACCAATAATCACACCTTTCTATTAAAAAGTATTCATTTTTGTAAACAACAAAGACATACCTCTAGATAACTGCAGCTACTTCTTTAGTTTGTTTGTCATCACTTGAATGACTTTTTTTGCTCATTGTGCTCTCCTCGCTTGGTCTCTGCTGTAAACGTTGTAACAAACCGGAAAATTCTGAGATTAATTTACAGGAATTTCTTGTGATTCACTGAGTGTTGCAATGCTGTGTGAAGATGGCAGCTGCTGCTGGCTCCAGGGAGTTTTGTGGTTGGTGGTGGAGGGGTTTTGTGATTTTGAAGCTGTGGAGGGGCTGTTCCTGGGGTGTAGGGATGGGCTAATCTGGGGCCAAAATAGCATAAGGGTTATGTGAATTTAACTGCCTAAGCAATAGGGGTCTAATCCCCTTGGACACCACAATCTGACCCCCAGTTGCTTCTCCACAGGTAGGGAAGTCTCCTGTGGGTCATTCCTGTCAGACATGGGCAAACATCTGGGAAATATGCTAAGTTGGCATCTGACTTGCTTGAAGGACTCTGTGTATGTAACTCAGTGACCCCTTAGTGTGCAAAGACAATGGATACATCCCAATGCATGTAGGAAATGCAATTATGTGTGGTAGTTATAGATATAAAATGTAACAGCCCCCCTCAATTATCTTCTAAAATTTCATGGAGCCAGTTTCAAGACTTAGCACCTGAAGCTGCTGTCCCAGAACAGCCAGTGCAGGAACAGATGACTGGTTTCACTTGTCAGCTGGCAGCCAACATTCAACAAATCTATTTCAGAAAGTAAGGTCAGGAAACATTCATATGAGGAGCCTTCCCACACTTGTCAGAAGTGTGAGCATTTCATGATACAAATGCAGAAGCAGGCCATAAATGAACATTTATTTTAATGTTAATGCTCACTCAAAATTTGAAGCCAAATGATCACCTCTATTTAAGCAACTTGTGTTGGCAAGGCTTCCACCAGCATTTTTACAGGAATAAATACTTGGACTTCGTTGTTATACAGTAGGATTGTGTACTATATACTATTTGTTTCCTTTTCCAGCATGTAAAAGCCAACAGCACTACCTTATGAAGATTCCTAGTGTGTCTCTAGATCTCCCACATGTCAGAAGTGGATTGGAGCACTATCATGAGGACTGTTGCAGAAAGAAGTATTCTGTCTAAATTAAATCTAAGGACTCCATCTCACCTGATGTCATCTACAGTGACCTGAGCACCCACCAGCTGCCTTGTATCTCCGGTATCTGCAAGAAGCTAACCGAGTTGTGGGCTGCTGAAAGAACTAGGATTCTCTAATATATCACAGTTGGATATGTGATACTAAATCCATAAGCAGATTTTCTTGCTATGTTTATGTTGTATTTTGATTGTAGGCTTATTTGAAATCCAGTGCCGAGGGAGTACAGAATTAAGTAAAAGAGAATGAGAGAGAGATTCCTGGCCCAGCAAATACAAGCCTGCTCTCAGAGACTGAATTACACTCATGGAGGAAGCCAGAAACCTCCACATGCCCTGGATCCCATCATCCATCCTTCCTCCATACCAGAGCTGGACCAGCAAGGCTGCACCAGGGAGTGCTTGTCCTTGGTCCTTGGCTGTGCTCCCTAAGATCCGTTCAGACTGACTGTCCCTCAGCATTGGAATGTGGATTGTTCAGGATTCTCTTGAGCCCAGGGATCTAAAAATGATCCTTAGCATCACAGTCCTTTGCCTTGGTAGTGGAGCAACAGAGAGCTAATAGGGAACTAACCAGGCACTGCGTTCAGCACAAAACTTTAGGACATCAGTAACAGGCTCACTCGTTTTAAAGACATAGTAACACATTCAATTCCCACCTGTAGATGTCTCCCAGTAATAATCCTATCAATTTGTGGCAGGCATAAAAATTACATGTGATTAAATTCAGCATGGAGAGTGTAACTGTACAGTAGTGTGATTTTCCTTGTGTTAAAAAGCCTGTTGCAGCCATGTTGCACATTGCAAAAAACTAATCCTACAGATAAATTAAAATCTTGTCTTTTTGCTCCAGAGACAATCCATTAATGCTAAGAGATGCTGTCATATGTATTTATTCAGCTCAAAATGTAGGCACATACATGTGTGTGTATAGTCATGTATATGACTGTGAACATGAATGTGTGTATGTGGTGTATGACTGAAGGATGTCTCAGGACTCCCATTGTGCTTACTTTCCAGACAAAGATATTCCTGTCAGTTCTGTGTTGTAGTTCAGAATGAGATAAAGTACAGTATGCACTTTACATGTAAAATACAATAAAAGGAAAGGAATTATAAGCACATTTTTCCCTCTAAATTTCTTGGTATCTTGTCAAATGGACTTGGTTTTCCCTTTCTTGGTAAAAAACCACTGTGCTTCAGCAACTAAATGATTCAAGCCTGTGCAGTTTTCTTGGGGAACGAGCAGCAAAAATGTCCTCTGAGCAGCGCTCTGTGAGTGCTCAGAAGTGCACCAGTTAGTGGACTGCTGTCCTCACTGTATGTTCACTTTTCTCACTCTCAAAACTAATTTCGTATTACCTCCCATGTCAACTGGTCACTCATCCAGCTCTCTTATTGTCACTCTTATTGGCAAGCAACAGAAGTAATCACATCCTCCAAGATTGAAATGAGATGTTTTCTGTTCCAATAAGAAAACCTGGCTGATCTCCAGATCTTGTCTCTCTATCTGCTCTTCTGCCAGAGTCTTCTCCTACTTGCACTCCTCTGTTCTTAGATCAGTGCAGGTACCTTCATAACCATGGAGCTGCTTTCAATGCCGTATTATTTCATCATGAATTTCAGTCCTTTTTGTTTACTTTCATCTTTAAAAAGCTCTTGAATCATGACATAGGATGCTGGGAGAATTGATACAGGAACTTGATAATGAGATTAAGATTTCCAATCCCAAAAACTGCAATGCTGCACCAGGCCCTGATGGATCTGGTACAGACAGCAAGCACTGCTGGTTGACTCTGGGAATAGGTGTTTGTGGGCCTGCTCGCAGCCAGGACAGGTATTAGATGCTTCTTATTTCTCTCACTTTGTACAGCTTCCTATGCTAGTTGTAGCCACTCATCAGGTCCTAAACCAACCAGCCTAATTTCAGAAGTTTTTTTCTTCCAAAGCAATGGTTCCCCTTTGAAGCATGAAGCTTCTCCTAGCAGAGTGCTCTGATACTCTCTGTTGGATTAGATGTTGGAGGAGTCACCAGCACTTGAGGAAATCCCATTCTAGTGGGGTTTAGGCAAATGTGCTGGCTAAAATTGCATACCAGGCATTTAAGCAACTTCCACCCCTCTGAAGGAGCTGCCTGGCTCTTCAGAGACTCCCTGGCTGCCAACAGAGGCCATCACACTACACATGAGTGCTCAAAACCTTGCTGTAGATGTGGCAGTAAGCTGCAAGGCAAAACGATCACAGCTGGCCACTAATGATGTGTGTCACATTGTCTGGAGAGCAGTGGGAAAGACCTAGGGATAGATTTGTGGTGGTGCTGAGCACACTCACAACTGATCAGGAGCTGATAGCAAATGTGTTTTAAATATACCTAAGACTATAAAAAGGCAGTTTTGAAAAACAAGAATGTGGTACTGTAACTCTTTGATGCAGTTATAATCCATAAATTAAGATAATACTTTTGGAGCATATCCTTAACAAAATGTTACACAGAAGTCCACAATTTAATTACAAGTTGTTCTAAGAATTTATTTCTTTAAAAATACAAGCACGATACTTTCACTAGAGGTCCTTTACTTTTCTTTTGAAAATTATTTCCTTATCAGCATCTTTGTACAGTCCATGAAGTGGTAAGGCAAACACCTTTTATATTTTCTACAGGCTCCATTGATAACTCAGGTTGGTCACCCTAGAGTTATTAGCACAGCTTAAGTTCTAGCTTTAGACACTCTCCGTGTCTGAGTTTCTTGAGTGTAAAACTAGAGCTGGTATACAGGTGGTAAAATCAACATTATCATTGTTCCTGGTGCTCTTAAATACACAAGTAGAGAAAGATTTTTAGTGTATTGAAAAGTCCAGAAAGAATTTGAGGTTATCAGCATCAGTTCTGCAAAATCTATAAATAATTTTTAAACATAAGAAAATAATTTTTCTCAATTAGGATTTCTCAATACTAACTTGTTAATGACTTTAAATCTCCATTGTCTATTTGTTCTAGTTCAAACAGTGGAGTGATTTTGAAATATATATCTTTTCTTCATATAAGAATTAAACTTTTACTTCACATACACTTCTCATTGTTTCCACCCCCCAATTTCCCCCCACATGATTCTGAATCTAGAATATGTCTGGGTGATCCCTTGGTAAATAACAGACAGATACTTTTTCTTTGGCAGACCAGAGGCAGGTACTTTTAAAAGTATGTTTTTTTTTCTTTTTTGCCCTGATCTCACTCTTTGCTCTACAGGACATTGAGGACCTGCAATTATTTCCACCACCATCGGAGAAATCACTTAGATGCTTAAAGGTGAGGATTTGCTTAAGTGCTTTACTGATTGAGCTTTTATTGTGCTGGAGAGTGCAAATTAAAAAAAAAAGGTCCCTTGTCTCCCTCATGATTCAAAACATCTAAAGAAACTGAGCACCATACAGAGAAGTTTAACCTTTAGAAAACATTTTGTAAGGCATTTTAATGAAATCCAAAGGGTACTTCTAAAATCCTTAGCATTCATCAGCCGTTGTCTCATCTATCAAAACACCCAAGTTAATTAAAAACAGGAACAAAATCCAAGAAAAACAAGGATCCGGCCTTCGGCAGCTGGCTCCGGTAGATGGCACTGCTCTGAATAATTTGAGCAGGAGCCAGCGATTTCTGTAGGATGCTCCTGCCCGGCACCTGGGCAGCGCCACCGAACCGTCTGCAGCCACCGTCACGCCGGTGGGAGAAGGTGTTTGCATTCTCCTGAGAGATTTTTGCTATATTTTGTTAAAGTAATCAAGAGTTTGTTGCTAGCGAGAAAAAATAATCCTACCCATTGCTGTAATCGTGATTTGCTGGCTGCTGCTTGTACCTGTTGCTCCACTTCATAGTAACTCTTCCTCCCGGTTCACTCCATGAAAACTCTTCCCTCTGCCCTTTTTGGTTTATCAGCAAACTCAGCCTTCATTCTGCTAAGTTACTGGTGGTGGTGGTGTCAGCCATAGGAAATGGCCCTTCCTGATACCGTGTGGGTTGCTTTGAAAGCTTTTGTCTCTGCTGAGGACTGAGTTTGCCCCCATATGTGCATGTGCTGCTGATTTACTTCCACAAAGGGAAGCAGGGACCTAAATGTTCCCTCTACAAAGGCCCTCAGGGACTGGAAAATTTAACTTTCAGATACCTTAGTGCCTAGGAAAATCCTTTGTCTTTAATTAGAAGCTCAGGCTTCCTTGAATGAGAGGACTTTGGTGTTAGACTGGACTTGGTGTTCACATTTGGGGTGGACAGAGTTCCTTTCCTGGTTTTATTTCCTATTTTTATTGGTGAATTCCCTTCTCAAGTTTAGTGCTTAAAAGACACCACTCTTTTCAGGTTAATAAACAGGGACAGTTTTTGGATCTGGGAGCACTTTTTGACTGCTGGCTTTGGCTATTACTCTGATTTCTGGGAGGGGAACTGTGAGTGCCCTCAGTACCTCTGAGCTGTAGAGGCAGACATTAGTAGACATTAACATGAGGAATAGCTTTGATATGAACTGCTGAAGGGAGTACACAGCTTCCCTCCTAGGATTCTGTAATTTCAGGGACCTGACTTTTAGTTACTTCTTGTTATCAAGCAGATGAGAACTCTGAAAATAGGTCCCTTCCTTTTTGTTCCCCTGGATATAGCAAACCACAAACTTTCCGGATCCTTGTGCGGGAAGGACCTGCAATTTTTCTGCAAGTTGCCATAACCATCTGGGATGAACTCTCTTTATGGGGTAGATCATTCTCTCCAGTATGAGAACAGCATGAGGAATTCTTGTCTTTGTTCCCTTCTTTTGGACCCGGTCCTCCGGGCTGGGAAACAAATGCTGTTTTAAAGTGGGTTTTTTTCCTGAGGTAGTCATTGACCTGTTGACTGAAAACTGGAGCTGAGTAACTGGTGTAATCACTAGCCTATTGCACAGATTATTCTCTCAGCATCTATTAAGAAAAATTATATAAAGTGGAACGAGTAGACTGGGAGGAGCACAATCATAGAGCTTTGTTGAAATTTCCATTACATGGTTGGAAAAACAGAAAGAAATCTTCCCAGGATTTGGTGCTCCAAGAAGGTGGAAAGAGAGTATGTTTGGAATATGTTGGAGGGTAGTCCCCTCCCTTATAGGTTGATACATTCAGGAGAGAGCAAGGCTGCTGGCAGCAGACTAGAGGTCAGCCCTACTTTTCTCTATCAAGCCTCTGTTGTGAAGTTCAGGCAGCTCCCTGCTCAGCATGCAGGTTTTCATAGTTCCTACTTTTAGCACTGTGTAAGATCCAGCTCTCTTTCCTTCTGCAGGTCTGCAGGTCCCAGCCTTCACGGTATCCATGTATCCTTTTTTCTTTTTTTTTTTTTCTTTCTTCTTGCCACTATCTGGTTTTGTTTCTGTTCTTGAACGGAAGACTTAGAAATCCCAGTTTCCCCATTTTTCCCCCTTTTTTTGTCATCTTCCAGCAGCAAACCCCAGGGGCAACTTGCTGGCAGTGTGCTGTGCAAGTCAGCAGGCTCTTGAAGGAAACAGCATTTTTTTTCCTCCTGATCAGTTTGAGTGCTAGGAAAAACAAAGTGGAGTGAAACATCTCTTTCATAGACACTCAAAGACAAGATACTCTTGGAAGGACTCATGCCCTGATTGTGAGACTCTGGGGATTATATCCCTAACAGGAGAAACCTGGCAACCATGTCCATTATTTCTTTGACACAACCATAGTCAGGTGTTTGTGAATTGTGTTCCATCTTGTTGGTGCTGGCCAGACATGGAGGTGGGGGGGAGTGTTGCCTTCACCAACGGTGCTTGGGGTGACTGCATAACCAGAATTGGGTAAAGCACAGGCTTTAGCAGGGGAAAATGATAACTTGGGCACTTTTTTATCACTTTCTAAAGGCTCAAGAAAAATAGCATTCACTGAGCAGTCTTTGTTCCTGCAACATTTCTATTTTAAAAACTTTCAGTGGGAATTTGAACTTGGTGTTTTCCAAGTGCATAAAACAGTTGGCTTACTGTGCTGTGTGTCACTCTTCAAAAAACCAAAATAAGACCAGCCAGAGACCAGGAAATACTGAATTCTCCCCCATCTCTTACCCCAGGCAAACAATTCCCTGAAAACAAAATTTCAGACAAGTAAATATGAATATTGTCGGTTGCCATTTCCTACTGAGGTAAGTAGTTTGAGGTCATCTTTTCTGTATTTACAATGTATGGCTTAAAATACAAACACCCTTTGTGCTTTGTTATTGTTTGCACGACTGAGTGCTTTCATAGATATATGCTGCAATAAAGGATGGCTTAGAAATTAAATATAAAAAGGCAGCCACTGCCACTGGGGAATAGAGTACTCTACCAATCAGGACACAGCCTCCATTGACCAGGCTCACAATATAATGCTCTTTTAAAAATGTATTTAATGCAGGGCTGAAATTTATGCATCATAAAGGGACGAGGCAAAACCCACCGTCCAGTTCTTTTCAGCCTTTGGTAGAAACTTTGATCATTAATTTAATAATGTATTTAGTTGTCTAAATTTGTAAGGTCTGCTGCAATTTTGCCTGAACGTGAAAACAGACCTTTCTGGGCACCCTCTTCTTACTTTTTTTTTCTGTACAAGAATGTCATGACATTTTAAAACCTATGGGCACTTTCTTCTGCTCCTTAACTGAACAGCAGGGTACATTTTTAACTGCTCCTTCACTGTGGTTCTGGAATATGCCCAACACAGATGTCTTTCTTTTGTCATTTCTCTTCCTTCCTCTTTAGAAATTTTATCTCCCACACAAACAGGTGAAGCTCAAAAGGGTTTTTCTTCAAAGAAGATTTTAATTCTTGTGTCTATGTTTGCCAATTGCAAAACGTAATAAGTGTGTTTGCCTCTGGGCTTGACAATAAGTCTCAGATATTAATTCTGGAACAAGAACTTTCAGAGTTACTAGGCTGCAATTATGGTTGTGTCAGCAGGTGTGAATTATTTAGTGGAAGTCAGAAACCAGTCTTCCTTAGAATAAACAGGTTTCAGATGCAGTTTGGCCATTCAAAACGTGTTAATTGCTTGACAGAGTAGGTTATCTATTATGGGTTGGATTAAATTTTGTTGAAATGAGTAGATCTTTCATTTAAGATAGGTTTATGAAGATCATGGGCATAAATTTCAGCCTCAAGGGGAGACAGTCAAGGCAGCTTGGAAATGTAAGTGATATGTGTGGATGAACTGGGTCTATCTATTATTTTGGCAGTACAGGGTATTTGGATGAGAGACTAACACTAAATGATAAAGGAAAATATCACACTGAATATTGTATAGCATCTGTGTGTGGTTGTGACAAGAGTGTACAGTGTTGAGGTATTGGACTGAAGGAGTGGGAAAAAACCTTCAGCGTTCAGTCCACCTGACTTTTGTAGAAGTTTGATGTTGTACATCACTGTGAGTGTACGAAATTACAGAATAATCCAGAGTTCCCTGATGCAATCACCAAGTTTTGCATGAAGTAGAGCATCACATCTGTTCAACAGGATCCTGGTGACCTTGGCCCTTTTTGTCCAGGGCTCAAATGCCTTTTCATAACCTGTGTGTTTTTTATAGCTCAGTTTTGCATGCATGTAATGCCCATGTCTGTGTTAATATTCAGTGTGTATCCAAACTGTCCTGGTCCCAGAAAAGCAGAAAATAACCTAGCTTGATTAAGACCAGCTGTAAGGGTGGGAGTGATGGGGTTTGAGTGTACAAAGCACCACACATTAGATGAGCAGGCTGAAGCTTTGTGACTGGCTGAACTTATTTTGCACAGCTCTCTTCTGCTTTAGGAAAAAAGTCTTCTCATCCATGGCCCTGTCCCTTTCACCTGGGTGTTTGGTAAATACCTAGCAGATTAATTTTCTGAGAGAATTTAACTGAAGGAAGAGTGAAGGGAGAGACAAACACT
This sequence comes from Gymnorhina tibicen, assembly GCA_013399875.1. Lineage (NCBI taxonomy): Eukaryota > Metazoa > Chordata > Aves > Passeriformes > Artamidae > Gymnorhina > Gymnorhina tibicen. The sequence goes on from VXAZ01003150.1 coordinate 1,420,555, forward strand.
GAACAGGCAAATGTTGGAATTTGACCCTAAAACATCTTCAGAAGTTACCCTGGCAACAGCATCCTGAAGTTCAGGGGTGGAGAGGGAGAGAGACCCTATTCTGAGGCTGAATCAGTGAGTTGCCTAATTTGGGATAACCAGCATCAGGGAAGCTGTTTGAGGATGGATTATCCTCTGAAGCTGCTGCTGTGCAGCTTGACTGTTGCACATTGTTCATTGCTCAACTGTTTCATGAATAATTTTCAGTAGCCCAAGAAGGGCTCTGATCAGGTTCAGTGGAAGTCTTTCCACAGATTTTGCCTCTCTGCAAGGATAAGGTCCTTGAGTCATACACTGCTGGCTGGTAATTCTCAGAAGGAAGAAGTTGAATTAGTTTTCCTGGTTCTTGCAGCCAGCAGAGTGGAAACATTTTGTGTCATCTGCTTTGGACCTTGAAATGGGAAAGGTAAAACAAGAGCAAGATGCAAGTAGCAGTATGAATTATAAGGGAAGAGTATTTAGGGTGTAATGTAGTCACCTCCATATTACTTATGTAAGGGTGGAAAGACAAAACAAGAAACTTAGACTTTTCTTTCTGTTTGGGAATTCTTCTAAAAAAAAGGTTATATCAATGATGGCTAAGTGTTTCACTGGCTTCTCTTTACTGGAATGACTTATAAAACCCCAACTCTTGGTTTGTCACACAAGAGGCCAAAAGATGTAACTGCCTGCATAAGGGGAAAGAAAAAAAGGTGAAAGGCAAGTAAAAAAGTGAATGAACTCTTGCTGCGGTGGAGCTAACTTGGCATCTCTATTCTGTTCTCTTTAATATATCTGGAACCATGCCAGCTCTGTGCAGGTAGTCCAAAATCAAGGTCACCAGGCTCATATGGTCTCCATGAGATGCACTGTCCATGTATCCCCATGCAGGATGATCCACCAGCAGCTGGTGGCTAAATGACTCTTGTTTCTTTGAGCAATTTACAAGGTACTTGGCTGAGATACTCTGAGAAGTGCTGATAAGGGAGTTTGGTTATCCTCAGCAGACCAAAGCACTTTTCTACTTTGTTAGTAGAGCCATGAAAAATAAACAACCCCCTAAACATTACAGCCAAGAGAGCTACACACTCTCAGCTTCCTGCATATGATGCAGGGATTGTTGCAAAATGATGTTGGAACTGAAGGAGCTTAGGAACTTTGTGGTTTCAAAGTCAGTCCTAGTCAGCACTAATGATCAGTTATTTGCAACCAGCTGGTGGCTGTTCCAGTTTACTCCTTATGAAAGACATATTCATGAGTGTGAGATGAGAGAGGGAAAACACTTTCCTATTGCCATCTCTAATAAAGCAGTAAACATTGTTGAATGCCAGAATAAAGAGTATGAATTTGATTTGTCCTGCAGGAGCTTTCTGATGCAGAAGTGAATCTGTCTGCTGGCTGAATTATTGATGAAGGTTGTTGTTTTTAACCCTAGTGTATTGCCTGTGATGTGGTAAACATGACTTCTCCACAGGTTCTCATCCTGATTGCTGGCCAAATATTATTCTTGATTGTCCATCTGTGGACGCTATTAACTTAGATAAGAATCACTGCCATGGCTCCACAGCTATTAATCAGGCACAATTTATTTTTGTCCTACATATATCCTTAGTGGTAGGTATTAAAATTTGCATAAAATCATTTTTCATCCTTAAATGTCAATTCTCCTCATAGTTTATAACCAATAGATTGTGGCTTGCACACAGCCCATGCACACAGAAACAACAAAGGATCAGAGTAAGTCTCCCTGCCTTCCCTGTCTTCTTACCCTTTGACGCAGTTATTTGTTGTGCAGATACATCAGAAGCACATCCTGTGTCTGCCTTCTTTAATCTTTGCCTATACAAATGAGAAAGTATGTCAGGGTAATTGCAAAGCTATGGATTTATTGCACACATGGGATAGCAACAATCAAAGTACCAATATGCCATTAGTAAGCCTTGAGACACAAGCCAGATGGAGCTGTGACTACTTAAGACACCTTTCTTAGGTGTTTAGCTTCATCTTCAGATCAGAGATCCATTCTTGAACATTCAGCCTAGTAGAGTTCCCTCTCACTGCTTCATTTCTTGGTGTTTTATTGCAAAATTGTATAAAGTCAATATTTTTTTGTTTGACCCACCACAGTACACTTAACAAAGCAACTTGTAGTGATGATGCCAAAAGGGAGTTACTTTCCAGTGATGCCTTTTCCACAGAAGCCTTTGGACACATTCATAGGAAAAGGAAACCCAAGTGTACACAGCCATATGAGACTGTAGGGCACAAGATGAAATGAATGTGGATGTGGGGAACATAAACCAAAAATCAGAGCATGTTTACAGAAAAGATTTCTAGTCTGGCGAGAAAAGCTGCATCCTCTGTGGCAGAGAGCATTGCCATTGTCATCCTGTTTCTGAACACAGGTTTGCAGCAGCTTTCTGATACAATGTCTACATGGACTTCCATGAAGATGCACTTATCCGAGCCAAGGTCTTTCCTGTGAGCTACAGTTTATAGAGCAAACGATTGTCTTCTTGCTGTTTTAAACAGCTGGGAAGAATTTTTTTAAAAAGTCAGGCTTGTGGTTAATGAATAAAACATGGCTCAATGTGATGCCATTCAGCAAGGGAAGCTGTGGAATAATTTAAATTTTTGCACACATGGATTTTGTATACTGATAAGGACTTGAGGTTTCATTGCGGTAAGCAGTGAAATTTATTATAAAGTTGTGAGTGTAACAGGGCACATAAGAAGTAACTATCATTAAAAATGAGAGTGAATTGTTCCTGTTAGAGGCACATTGAGCATGGTTATTAGAAATACTTTCTGCCTGTGGGAGATTTTTCATTCTCTTTTTTCCCTCCCCAAGCTCATCAAAGTATAAAAACAAAAAAAAATGATTGTAATGGGTTTATTCTTTCTTTGTGCAGTGTTTGTGGAAGCTAACAGCAGCAAAAACCCTTTGTAGACTAAAATAATAGTTCTTTAAAAAGCATTCAGAGAGGTACATGGGCAGCATTAAAAGAAAAAAAGAAGGTTGCATGTCATTTATAGGCTGGTTGGGTTTCAGTGGGCTCCCAGTGTGCTCCAGAAATATATGTTTAATCTGCCACATACATACCCCCAACTGATAGCAAGATAGTCTTTACTAGAATAGCCGTTTCAAGGGAGATGCCTTAGGTATTCATCAAAGCCACAATTTTCAGTTTTGTTTTTAATTTTACAGAAGTCATGGATAGTACCTCATTGTCCTGGAGGACAGTCTATATTGTGCCACTACTTTGATGAGCTGGTTACTAGGCCACTGCTTCTGAAGGTACCCTGCAAACCTTTCTTTTCCAAAATCAAGCCAATTGTAGCACTGCATTGAACAGGTTGAGTGGTGATGTCAGCACATGCTTAAAACTAGTGATGGCCTTGGGTGGTTAGCGCTGTGTGCTCACTCAGGCATAGCCAAAATAATTCATATTAAATCATGTTGCTTTCTTCTCCTTCTTCCTTTTTTTTTTTTTTTTTAAATGTAAGTACCTCTGCCTTAAACTTGCTCATTCCACCTTTTAAATATAGCCTTTGGATCACTAGCAACTTGTGAGATGTTCAGTATGTTTATTATTTAGTTGAAGTGGTTTATGATCTTTTCTGGACACTAGTATATTTGGAGAAGTATTTATGAATTTATCTAGACTCCACCTATGAATTGAAAGGACAACTGCACAAAGTTATTCAAAACTTTTCAAAAATATGCTAATGAAAAGCAAGATCAAATAATCAACAAACAAAGAAAGGGCAAAATTGAATATTGTCATTTTTAAAGAGCTGTGTGTCTGGCAGCAAGATAGTATTCATTGCTTTGTGAACACTTAGTGAAGCTGAGGACAGTGTGATTGGTTTTAAGTAGTATAATTTATTTCGGTTAAAGTGTTTGCAAGATGGGACCTGTGGGATCATTTTCTGTAAGTGGAAGAAGACTTCCTAGATAAGGTCAAGTTGTGTCTGGTCTTTCCAAAGCAGTTAGCATACGTGATGGCTCCAAAGAGTCCTGACAAATGCCTTGGGCTCTACATGAGCTTTTTTTTGCCTATTTGATCTCTGGATTCTTATCTGTTCTCAGAATACTCATCACATTGAAATTTATTATTTACTGTCTAATTTAAATGGCCAGAAGAATTAAGTAGATTTATATTATGTTTAAGTTTCAGTCCCAAGTAATTTGCCACTAATTTAGTATTACTTTCCCCTGTGGTGTTTTGACCCTGGCTGGATGCCAGGTGCCCACCAAAGCCCCTCTACCACTCCTCAGCTGGGCAGAGTGGGTTGAGATAAGGAACAGGGAGCGATCACTCACCAGTGACCATCATGGGGCCCTCCAGGGGCTGTAGGTGGATCTCTGCTCCACTGTGGACTTCCATGGGCTGCAGGGGCACAGCTGCCTCACCATGGTCTGCACCATGGGCTGCAGGGGAGCCTCTGCTCTGGTTCCTGGAGCACCTCCTCCCCTTCCTTCCTCACTGACCTTGGTGTCTGCTCTCACATACACTCACTCCTCTCTCTATCTCTAGTTGGTGTTGTGCTGTAACTTTCACCCTTCTTAAAATCTGTTATCCCAGAAGTGTCTCTGTTGCTGATTGGCTCGGCCTTGGCCAGCGGTGGGTCTGTCCCAGAGCTGGCTGGCACTGGCTCCACTGGACGTGGGGGAAGCTTCTGACAGCTTCTTACAGAAGCCACCCCTGTATTCCCCAGCTATCCAAACCTGGCCTCTTCTCCCAGGCAACCAGCGACAGGACAAGAGGATGTAGACTTAAGCTGCAGCAGGAGGGGTTTAGGTTGGACTTTAGGAAGAAGTTCTTTACAGAAAGGGTGATTAGACATTGGAATGGGCTGCCCAGGATGGTGTTGGAGTAACTGTCCCTGGAGGTGTTTAAGGAAAGTCTGGACATTGCACTCAGTGCCATGGTCTTGTTGACAAGGTGATGTTCAGTCATAGGCTGGAGTCAATGATCGCAGAGATCTTTTCCAGCCTCATTGATTCTGTGATTCTGTCCCATCCTTGATCCTCTCCAATTCACTTTCTATCTCTCACACATTGCTTAAACAGCTCATGAAAAAAACCTCTCATGAATAAGTCTTTTTAGCCAAAGGCCAGAACAGCAACTTCTCTAATTGACTCCTAAGTATCCCACTGTTCCTGAACCAGCTTGTCCCTGGGAGGGGGCATGAATATTTTACAATTACCTGCAGCCCTTTCTCCTCTTAGACAGTCTGCCTCACCTGAGATAACTGTAGGTTGCCAACTTAAATGGTAGGTCTACATGGCTCTGTTAATTCATTGCTGTTTGGCCTGTGGAAGTTTAGGGGAGAGTGGCTTTATGGGGAGCTGAGAAAGATCTTGTTACTTCATGAGAAATGCATGGTGTTTGTCAAACACTTGGTCTTCATCAGGCTCTGCATTTGTTTATTGCTATTTTACAGAAAGGAAGTGGTACATATTCCATGGGAATATGGCCACAGGTAGTACCTGGATGTTGGTTTAGTTTAGACAGCTGGGGAACAAAAACAAAATAGGTGAGAAAATCAGTGTACCTGGATGTTTGGAGAAGAGAGATTCAGGAGCAGTGATTTACTTCTGCATTGATTAACTGTATGTGAAAAGGCTTTCAAGAAGAGACAAATAGTGAATTGCCTGTCACTGTGTGTTTGGTATTTAAGTTGTTTTATTTTGATGTAAAGCAATGAAAACATATCTGGGCAAAGAGAAAGACAGCTGACCGTGACTAAGAAATAAAATCCGACCAAAGATTGAAAAATGCTAAACCAATGAGAATATGATTGTAAAAGATCAACCTCTCTAGGAGGCACCTAATTTCTGGCCATAGTCTCCAGCAAGATGCTGTTCTTTCCACAGAGTTTAATTTGCAAATTATCTTTCTTTCTCTGCTAATGTCCCACAGTGTAACCCTCAGCCCCATCAATAAAAGATGCGGTGATGAGTCACACATTCATTGCAGTCATTGCACCCGCAATAAAAATTCAGTCTCTGACAGTTCACAATATACAAATCATATCAGCAAGCAGTTAAGGTTGAGGCTACAGAGCAGTAATTTAGGGGAAAAAAAGACATTAGATGGTGTAATAGTCTTGAAATCAAGTATTAGACACTGATAAAATTCAGACTTCAGTTTATAAATAAAAAACATCTGGGTGTGGTAAGCCTGGGAATTTTGGCTCTGGTCTGCTGCAACAGCAAGATGCAAATGCATTGAGTGTAAATGGAGGAGCCAGTTAGGCTGTGTTCAGGGTCACTCCATTTAGGGCTGAAATGAACAGCTGGGTACTCATTCGACAGGTTTCCAAGAAGCAGGTTCTGTTCAGATCTGAAGCAAATTAATAATGACTTTTAATAAACCTTTCCCTTTTCCTACTTGTTACCTTTGACATGTAAAAGATTAAACTCTCATTTGTAAACTGATAGGCAAACAGCTCTGAGCAAACTTTGCCCGTGGAAATCTTAAAGATGATTTATGCCATTTTTGCTTGTGTGTCATGCAGAAGAAAGAGACTGCTTTGCAATTTATTTTATTTATGCTGTTTAGTTTCTGAGAGGGAAATGAGAAAAAGCATTCATCAGAATTTCTTATTCAAGCTCTCTGTGGGCCTCAAAGTGTTCTGAGAGGAATCAATATGCAAAATGAGATGCTTGTTTCAGTTTTGTATACTAAAAAGTTTTATATTTTTTCTGCCTGTAAAAATGCTGTTAGACTGGTCAAACCTTTTAAAATGCTAGATATTGAAAAATAAAAGGAAGTGTTCTATGGGGAGAGGAGTAGCTTGCATACATGTTGTAGATACCTGTAAATATATTTTCTGGGAAAAAAAACGGATGTATACATAGAAGAGACTGTCATTATTGTTAGGTTTCTTGAATTAGGACTGTTTTTTCTTCTGCACAGTTAGTATTCCTGTGAATGCTAAAATAGTGGCAGAGATGTGTCATACTGCAAGCACAGATATCAGCACCTGTGGACACAGGAACAGTTTTGCTTTTCATGTTTTGGATCCCATACGGACACAGAAAAGGTACACTGGAGTGTACCCCCGGTTCAGAGGTACCATGGGTGGATCCTAATGAGTCTTAATCAGCTCCAGACTAAATCACCTACATTTAGGTACAGGCAAGCAGTTTTCCACGTGAACCAAGGGCATGGTTCTGTTGTGTAAGTGTTGGTGAGATGCCCTAGTTATTCTGCTGGCCTCTGGTGGCCACGCTGGAGAGGTGTGGGCCTCTGGCAGGTCCTGTGCCTGCTGTATTTGCCAGCCCTCCCAGGGAGATCTCAAGAGCAAGGCTTTGTGACAGGCATGGTGTTTGGGCAGCTGAATTAAGTTCAAGGTCTCCACCTACTCAAAGAGTACCTGCTTCAAATCCTTTCTCATACGAATATATTTACATGCAAATACTTAAATTTAAGTGCTTGCAACTTAAAATGAACTCTACCCCTAGTCTGGCTCCAGGTGAGCTAACTTGGCCAAGCTCACTGGGTAGCCAGTCACAGCAGCTGCTGTTATCTCACTTCACTGTGTTACAACATGTTAAACATGCTTGGAAACTTGTCACTCCATTTTGTTCAGGATCACATGACTTTCTTCCTAATGCTAGGCAGCTCCCACCTCTGCAGATATTTCCCCTGAAATTAGTAAAACTTCTTGCAGGTGAAGATACCCCTCCAGGTTCAGAAAAGTTTGTTACCTGTTTCCTGGGAAGTACCACCTGTGTGAGGAATTCTGGCTCTCTGGAAAGAGCAGTAGTTGCTGCAGAAAGGTAAGTATTTATTAAACATTTCCACCTATTCATGTTGTACCCACCCTGATTTTTTGATTAGGAGCCACTGTGAGCCCAGGCAGCCCGTGCCACTTGTTCCCAGCCAAGGAAGGGACTCTTCTGGTTTTCAGTTTATGCATGGGTTCAAATGAGTTTCATAAGGAGGCACAGGATGACCTTTTCAAGTAAAGCACTCATGCCTGGTTTAAGGGAATCTATGCTGAACAGAAGTTTGAGAACAGAATGACATAAAATTAATTGGTTTATTAGTTTGCTGAAAACCTATAATTTGATTCTAAGGTAACAGTTTGAAAGGCACTGGATTGCAACTTCGTAAAATGTAGTTGTATTTAATATATTTAAATATGTACACACACACATATATAAAAAAATAAATATGTATGTTTAATAGCAAAAGTCAGTGCAGAAATAATGTCAGCCCATTACAGAATGAGGATGGTCACCTAATAAACAGGGACATAGACAAGGCAGAGGTGTTTAATGTTTTCCTTGTCTCTGTCTTCCACGCTGACGATGGGCTAAGGAGATCACAGGTCCTGAGCTGAAGGACCATGTCTGTGACAATGATAAAATCCCAGTTAGCTCTGAACTTGTACAGGATCTGCTGCTCCCGGATCCCTAAGAAGATTTCAAATTCCCTTTTTGAGTGTGTATGAAGTGTCAAATTTCTGGTAATACAAAAATCTGAAGTATACTTTTGCTTACTAATGAGTGAACCTAAGGAATTTGTGGTTGAAGTAGCCTTGGAAATTCCAAACACTCATCACATAACGCCGGGTGACCACTTATCTTTTCTCATTCATTGCTTTCAGCGTGGGGAAAGTACATACTGAACTTTCCCATCCACCTCGAGACCCTGAGTCAAACCCCTTGCAGCATCCCCGTATTTGAGTAGAAATGATGCCTCTGTACAGCATTTCCAAACTAAATGGCCAACAGCAGCAACTTTTTTGTTGTGCCATTTAAAAAGTTTTCCTTGGCCAATTATATGAAACAATTAATACGAGAGAAATACTCTGTTTTTACAGATGTACTTCAGCTCCAGCTTCTCCTGGCAATTATGCTGTGTCTCCAATGAAAGACAGTGGTGAGATTTGGTAACTGTAATGGACAGGCAAACAGTGGCACTTACTGATAAACGTGCATTTGTTAGAAGGTCTCTTTTTCATCCCATGTAGGTACATTGAAAGCCAAAGGTATTTCACTGGCATGCTGGGGTTTTTTTCATTCTTCAGTAAAAGCGTTGAACATATTGAAATTAGCTTTGTTGAAGCATATTTATTTGTTGATGGTTTGGGGATATTTTTGCCTAGCAAATATCCAAATCTTTTTTTTGTGCATACATTGTGAAGCCATACTTGCTGTATTTTCATATTCAGCAGATTGTGTTCTATTAGCTTAAATTCATTAGTGCTTTTTGGTAGCAAACTCTGTGGGAAATACAATTCAAATTGCTAGGCAGAACCAAACATGCTGAAAAAGCTCATAAATTACCTGTTGTGATCTTCATCGTTTATCTTTTTGCTTGGATCAAAGGAAGGGGGTTGCAGATTGTCCCAGTCAGTGAGTTAGTGTGCGGAAGGAAGGATTTATTGTTAGCCATCTCCGTCAGGGGGTCACAGGTTGGACTGGAAAGGATGTCCTAGGGGAGCATTAGCTGCTGAGCTCCTAAAATGGTCATTGGCCCTCAGTTTGAATGGTGACCACCTCCGTGCAGAGGATGGGGATCCTGAACAGTCCCACCCGGAGGAGCCTGGCAAGCAGCCTGCTGAGCCAGTCTGTCCTCTGACTCAGAAAAGTGCCTTTCTCCACTGGGGACTCCTTGAACAAAACTCATGAAAGTTAAGTGCTGTGCTCATTTTTATTCTAAGTACAGCAGGGGATCATGGTTGTATAACGCCACCAGAGGAAGCATGTTTCCTCCTCCCTAACAATAAGCTCAGTGTTCAGGGCAGTCATCTGTGATGTGGAAGATGGAATTTCAGTCCCCTCTCCTGTCTGAGGGGAATTCAAAACCACATCTTCCATTTTTAAGGAAAGGCCCTGCATAGCCCATTGGCTGTACCAGTCCCTGCCATAAAAACATTTTGTGCCTCTTGTATAAATACTGTTCATTATAATATCAAGATGTGCCTAAACAAGCCTCAGAGGAGGGCGAGTGCTCTGTTTAGCATAATGCTTGCTTCTCCTCTCTGTGCTGGTTTTTCCAGGGAGAAGTGGTAAAATTGTCTGTCTTCTGAAATGGCTTCTGTGTTAGTGATGAGCAAGGAGTGGGGAATGAAAGTTTGAACCTGTCTATGTCATTGAATAAATGATTATATTTATTTTTCTATATCCTAGATGAATGCTTTGGTAACTAAGACTGAAAGGAATTTCAGTGCAGAATAGCTTCTGCACTGGGTGTCATGAAATTGGTGTTTTTGATGTATTCCTTTTAGCTCAAACCCATCAGAGATGGCGAAGAACCTGAACGTAGGAAATGCCCTGCAGGATGTGACAGGAGTCATGTGGCCCAGAGCTTTGGCTGGGAGCTTGGTCTCGCATATTTCCATCTCCCCAGGCTCCTTGCTGTCCAGAGTGGCCTGTGTTAGGATGTTAGAGAGTACCTCTGCTCTCAGGGTCCATTTTTGGATCTCATTTCTTCGGAACACACAATACAGTCTGCCCTCACCACCCCGGTGGCACCACCTTGCAGAAATCCTCTACCAAGCACGTGACATGGCTTTCTTGAATTCAGACTGGGCTACACACTGCTTCAATGGAGCTCTGCCTGGCTGTGACAAGCTGCTGCGTGTGAGCCTGTGTGGACAGAGAGGTGTTGGGGTCCTGATTTCAGCAGGCAAAGCACAGACAGAGCCACTGTGATGTGATAGCAGCTGTGGGCTGGTGGCTGGGTTGCAATTTATCTTCTTGAAATCTGATTTCCAAATCAGGGCTGGATCTCTCTCTGAGTTTCTCCCTGCTCCCTTTCCTCTCTCGAAGAGCGATTCCAACGTGAGTTTCCAACTCTTCTTTCAGCAAAGGGACAATTACAGACTCCAAACACAGCTGATGAATAAATGTGTGGGTTTTTCTAGCATGGACCATCTTGTGAGGGAGAGAAGAGAAGTAGCTGTAATCAACACATTGCAAATTAGACCTTGCTCCCCAGTCAGCCTCATGTGCCTGTCTCATACTTCTCCATGTCCTTACGGGCAGCAGGAAACAGGAGGGAGAAAGTAAACGAAACATTTGATTAACTCACTATTCCTTTCTTTCTGACTGTAACAGAATCAGCATGCAAATGCCATTCCGTGTTTTATTTTTTTGCATTGACAGTGTAGCTACACAAAAAATATTATGATCTTCTGCTGCCAAGTGCAACTGAATGAATTATTCTGAAGCACTCTGAAGCCTGTCTTTGTCACAGTCTCCTATTTCAGTCCCTGTCATGCGCTGTGCCTATCATTCATTATAGTTGATGGACTGAGGGCAGAAAGGTGTCTCTCGCCTTGTTCTCTGGAGAATTTTGTCTTGTCTGTCTCACCTTCAATCACTGCTAATAGCTCTGCTGGAACAAAGTCAGGAAGGGGCTGTGAGGAGATGATGAAAATATTTCACAGGGCAATTTATATTTTAATAGCTAGTTTTAAAAATGAATTTGCTGGAGCAGACCAAAATGAAGATTACTTAGAGAGATTTTTCTTACAAGCCTTTTAATTAATTTTTTTATTATTAAGCTATAAGTCCTTCACATTCTTGTTACATTTTTCCTGTGAATTGCCATGAAGGATTGGGTTGTACTTTGATTGACCAACGACCATTTATCTTATGAATTCATTAGGACGAATTACTGTTCGGCAAACATTGTGTTGGAGGAGAGAACAAAATAGCACTGCAGATGTAGAATTGTGTTTTTGTAAGATGCTTTCACAAATTTTCAACTGCCGCCTCTACCTTGCTTTTTAAGCACATTGTGGCTGTGTTTGTAGCAGGTCTCCTGTCACCATTCTGATGTCCTGCAAAGGTCATAGTGGAGGAGTGTGACAGAGCTCACCATTTTGGCAGGAGCTCTGTGGCACACAAGTGAGGGTGGAATTGGTGGATGGGTCTTAAGGTTTTTAGATTGTATTTACTGTTGTTTTCTTGCAGGACTTTCTGACCTCTCTGTTCCACTAGAATGTCTATCTGAAAAGACAGAACTAAAATTCTAGTCCAAGAATTTAAGAAATACCATAGTGCGTAAATGATCCTAATTATTTCTGTGAGTATTTTTTCAAACAACTGTAATTCATTGCATGAGGTAAGAGATATATTTGGATATTCTTAGGAAAGGTTTATGTTTCAGTCAGCTGTAAAAATAAGTATCAAGTGATCAAGTATCAATAAAAGGAGAGACCTCTTGACATCAGTAGTTTGAATTACTATTTGCTTTTATGTTGCTCTCATTTCTATAGGCGTATTGGATACAAGCTTTTGGATAACAAGAAGAGGTTATAACTCATTGCTGGAATGAAGGCAGACATCTCTGTTGATATTAGTATAACCTGTGATTTGATTTGATTTTGCATCTACATCCCATAACTTTTTTCACAAATAGTAAATTGTGATTGTGCAAAAACTGGATCACAAGGACGGTATTAAAAACCTGGAGTGAGACTGAGAGAAACGGGCTCCATACCTGGCTCTACTGCAGGCTGTCTTTGGCAGAGTGGACAAATCATCCTGCATGGCTCCCACAAGATGTATCCTTTAGAGTACATATCCTTTGGGACACCAAACAGATTGAAGACTCATTCCTCCTGTCCCTCCCTGTTCATAGTCTCAACCCGAGATGCCTGTGGCTCAGTGCGATTGTCTTCTGAATATCAGGAGGCACAATGAAAATAAAATATGAATCTGTGCGTACTTTCCAGAGTGATATGAAGAAATTAAATCTGATTTGAAGAAACTAAAGGTACTAAAGATGATTTTTCAGATTACATCAGTGACTAGAGTAAGTCTCTTTCATTATTTGCTGTATTTTTTACAATATAATTGCTTTGACACAAAATAAACACTATATGTTGAAGCCTTTTTAAATTCACTGATTGAAGTGCTACCTTTTCACACTTTATTTTTCCCCTGGGATTAAAAGATTAGGATTTTTTTGAGAAGAAAATAGGGCATTTTGGTGCTAGACTTGATGAAATCATTGTCTGCAACTGTCAAGACAAAAATGACTTGAAGACAGATCATCTTGTTATAGGAGACTTGCTTCAGCAGTCTGGAACTTACAGCCAATTTACTTATGTCAAGGCATTAAACCACCTTTTCAGTCAAGACCAGGTATGAAGTAGTAAATTAAGTTTGTTTTACCAGATTTTAATGATGACTAATTTTAATTAGTTGCAGAAACATGCAGTAAAGTAATTATGTTAAAAGTTGTAGTTGAGGAATTCAGAGATAAAAATATTCACTTCATGACTAACGAAACTGTTATCTGAACCTTTCTCCCGTGTCACTAATTTTCAAGGATCTATGAATGTTGCAGTCCTTTTGCTGGCCTGTCTCTGAAAGCTGTGCTGCAAGGGCACACCCGGTGAGCTCTGGCTGCTCCTGGGCTTTTGGGTCCTGGAGCTGCGGCAGCCCAAAGCAGCGCCCTGACACACAAAGGATGTGGGCAGGGGCTCCTCAGCAGCCTCTCTACAGCCCTGGTGCTGTGCTGTGCTGTGCTGCTTGCTGGTGCAGATGGAGCAGAGCTCCTGCCACATGTGACAGTGGTTTGGCTTGCTACAAGTCAGGAGGGCTACTGTGGTTTCACCGTCACATGGTGTACACTGCCCTGGTGGCATTTTTTATGCTTCCTTTGGGGTACTCTAATGAAAGTAAAAAGAAAGGATGCAGAATGAAATCTCCCCATTATATATGAAACTCAAGAACCCCAGTATAAAGATTGGATTATTAAAAAATATGCAGATTAATTATCCTCCATTTTGGGTGTTTTGGATAGTAGAAAATCTAGCAAAATTATTTGGGAATATATTTTTATTTTGACTTCAAAAGATGCCAATCTCTGAATAGTTCTTTAGTCAAGTCTTGAAGAAACCATGAAAATATGAGACAGCTCTTCTAATAATTGCTTTTTAACATGGTGTAAAATACAATTATTTCCTTTCTTATGTTGCCTGAGTAAAACCCCGCTTCTGTTATATCCAGCTGATGCAGAAAACAAGGCTACTCTTTGATTAGCACAGTAAAATGTGGATGCTGCCTGTATAAGTAATGGAAGTGATGCCTGAGTCTATGTTTATCTAGACTTAGCAGTCATTAAACTGTTTTATTTTGTCATGTGAACTTATCTAAGAGAATTTCATTCAGAGTGAGATGGGCAGAGGTTACAATCTCTGGAAAGCACCAGACCATCACTTCTAACATTTTCCACCCCACACCCCACATTTCTAATCTCACTAATGGTATTGTGACCATTCCAGCTCTTGTAGAGCTCAGAGCTGGAAGACTTCAGAAATTCATATTTCAGGTATGGGCAATGCTCCTTCTATTTTGATCCCATTGGAAGGGACTCAAAATGAGTTATTCTTATCCTTTTCCATTAAGCATTCCTCTTCTTAGTAGCATAAATGTAATTAAGATTGTGGGCCTCATGACTCTTTTTAATGGAATTAGATCTCATGACTCACTCGGGCATTATCTGAAGAATGTCTCTCTATACAAAATGACTCAATCACTAAGATTGCTGTCTGGCAGCATGCCAAGATATTAGGACCCAAAGAGCTAGCACTTAATCTGATTCAGGGACACCTTTAATATTTTTTGAACATGCATGCAAGCGTATTCCAAATATCTTTCCCTCCAAAAAAGAAGTTAAGAATTTATTTCAGGCACAGTCTGCACTCTGAGATGTCTTACAACGTTATTGATCCTTTTAAAGTAATAGAATTTAATTCTGAAGCATTTAGCAAAATTTCATATGAAAAAATAGTGCATACAAATCAGGACAAAGTTCAGGGCCGTGAGGAGGTCACCGAGCACTGAAGGCTGTGACTACTGGCACTTTCATTTTTTTAGCCATTTTTCCTTTTTTACTCTCTTGTTCTCAAGGCTGAGTAAAAGAATTGGGTCAGACTAAATATCCCATTATTAAATCCCCACCATTACATTTAGTCAGAAATGATCAGGAAAATGGGATGGGGAGCAGCAAGCTTTCTTGGTAGATGTCAAGTTGAACGTGAGTCAGCAGTGCCCTGGCAGCCAGGAGAGCCAAGCCTGTCCTGGGTGGCATCAGGCACAGCATCACCAGCCGGGCAAGGGAGGGGATTGTCCCGCTCTGCTCTGCACTGGGGCGGCCTCACCTCGAGTGCTGGGGGCGGTTTTGGGTGCCATGATATAAAAAAGATACAAAGCTATTGGGGAGTGTCCAAAGGAGGGCAACAAAGATGGTGAAGGGCCTTGAGGGGAAGCCGTATGAGGAGCAGCTGAGGTCACTTGGTCTGTTCAGCCTGGAGAAGAGAAGACTGAGGGGAGACCTCATCACAGTCTTCAATGTCCTCATGAGGGAAAGTGCAGGGGAAGACACTGATATCGTCTCTGTGGTGACCATTGCAAGAAGCGTTTGAACAATGCTCCCAGACACATGGTGTGACTTCTGGGGCTGCCCAGGAGCTGGACTCAGTAATCCTTGTGGGTCCCTTCCAACTCAGAATAGTCTAGGAGTCTATGATTCTTGTAGTATCTCTTTCACATTCTGACCATAGGTAGTAGTGGGACTTCTTGGTCTGAAGGCTGTTTATATTTAAAGTCTCCCAGTGGATTAATCTTCCCTGAACTGGTTCAACCATTATTGCTCCCACTTTAATGTTCTTTGGCACTCAAAATACATTTATGTACTGTGCCAAATTCTAACCTATTTCTTAGTTTAAATCTTGTCTTCCAGTGAAATGAGAAGAAATATGCTATAACCATATTCTTAAAATCAGTCATTTATATCTGAGAGGATACTTGCATGACAAAAGGCCTAATTTTCAAGCATGATGATTTGTTACCAAAAGCTAGTGGAGTAAAGAGGAAGTGCAGGTTCTACCTGTACCTCTGCAGAGGTGTTGGATACGACTTTATCCAGTTGCAGGTATCTGGACTTAGATATGCTGGTCAAGATTTTAGTGTGTTCTTCTTATTAGAATTATTGCCCCAATTTATTATTTGTCTGTTCATTACCAGAAAGCTGATATTTTCTCCTTGTAAAAGGAAGAGGGAATAATTATTAAATTAATACAATGAATCATTATCAAAATAGTTTCTGTCAAGTGTAAAATTTCTCATGGTGATAAACAGTGAACAATGTCATTCTTTATATTTGTTCTAGTCTGACAGAGGCCAACTCATCTTCATTTATGATAAGCTGCTAGATGCCATACGGTGTTAATATCAGAATGGGGTACTTTCAGTCTAAAATGAAACTAAAATGAACTAAACTTCATCTAAAATGAAGTTGTGTAACACGACACAGAACTTTGTGAAACCTCAGTGGATATACAAGAATCTGGTAATACCTATTCAGTTATCATGCAAGATCCTTTTAATTGCTGAAGGAGTTTTCCCATGTGCTGGTGCTGAAACTATACCACAGTCTAAAAAGATATTAAAACATTGGCAAAACTTTCTAGAAGAGATGTTTTTTGAGGGTTTAATGTAAGCAGCAACTGCATGCATACAACTTTAATATGTCAGTTCAAGAAAACACGGTCTTCTGCCTATTACATCAATTCTAGTGTGTAAGTGTGATAGATAATGCTGCTCCAACAGGCACTCACCTACAGACCCATCTGAAACATGAGACTCTGCCAGCAACTGTAGGTGTTAAGCCTATGCTGATCCACTGCTGAGATAGAATTGACATGGCAAGTTGTTCTGTGCTTTAAGTGAATACCAATACACTTTGAAATAGTAATAATTGCTGAATTCTGTCTTAACAATAGGGCCTGATCTGTTGTTCAAGTCAGTGAGTGAAAAATCTGTCCTTTCTGAAATAGACAGGCACTTTCCCATGGACCTCAGTGGGGGCAGGCTACAATATAGTGCTTGTAAAATTAGTTGCCTGTAGATAAGGGCCATAATATTTGAAATGTTTCAGAAAAAATGGTGGTATTATTATTTCTGATTCATAAAGCAGAAAACTAGAGCCACCAAGGTGAAAGACTGATAATTCCCACACTCTTAGCCATGCTAGGTGGACAGTCACGGACATGGTTGTTCAAAACAATGTGTGAAGCAATACACAAGTATGAAATGTTTGGAAACTTCATCACTTGGCCCCAAAAATGAAAGGAGGCAGTTATCTAACACAGGGTCATTTGTTTCTTTACTTCACGACTTTACAAAATGCTTTGGATACCTGTGGATAAACAGTCTAATCAGTGAAAACTTTTGATTGCTTTGAATGCAGCAGCCATCTGAACACACTAAAATGAGTGAGTGGTTAAATGATTACTGACGCATTTACCCACAAACGCCTTTGCCCACAAGCTATGGTTAATTTTGTTTTCAACCCCTATTTTGACTTAAATCCTTTCTTTGCAGTGCTCATAATAACTGTTAGTATGAACATTTCTTAGAGTAAGTGTTTAATTTTCTGAACCAGTGGGGTTGTCATAAGGAAAGCAGAATCTTGGTTAAGCAGGAGGCAGCTGCACATGTGATAAGGGATCTTTCCATAGACTTTTGACAATTTTTTCTGTATTGTTGCTTACCAAACCGGTGGAAGATGCGAAAGGTCAAAGTCCTACTACTGGAATGCTGGACCTCCGAGTAGGATTCTTCTCTTGGGCCAGTCTTGGTGTAGCAAAGCTCCCTATGAACTGTGCTGAGGGATAGTGCTGAGCGCTCCATCTGTCCTCCTTTACTCTCTGCAGCCAGTAAAGCAATACAAAAGAAATATTGTGTGCTTTCAGTTAAGTGGAAGAGATATATTAGGAAAAAAAAAAGAAATGAAGAAAGAATAAAAGGAAATCTATCTTTCAATTATGAGGACTTTTTAAAGATATGGAAGAGAAAATAAATTTCCCTCACTGTAATGTCCTCTCACAGTCAAATTTTTGCCTTCCTGAAATATTTATGAATATTAATTTCTTCTTTTTTTTTTCTTCTGTGCAGCATGTGGTCTTGAAGAAATTAGTCTGGTGTATCTTCAAAAACTGAACTTATCTGAACAACGTCCATCAATCTGACAGATACACTGCTTTATTAAATTACTTAAAGACACAGACAAAGCCCATAACTATGAATCTTAACCTTAAGGATCTCAATTCTAATTTGTACAATGTCTTCCACTAGATTAGCACAGAGAAAAGATAAAGTGAAAAGCTGACTCTGTGTACAAGCTAGAGAGTGAGCAGCGAAGCCCAAAATCAATAAAAGCAGCAGAAAGTCAGCTGCTCTCCTTTTGACATTTACTCGTGGAGTGAAGGCAATTTTATCATCAAGTTACCTGGGTTACAGAACAGACTTTATTTTATATGGGATTTTCCCTTTCAAGGAGGAATAATTTTATTGTGGAAACAGTAGTTTTCTTCTTCTTCTTCTTCTTCTTCTCCTCCTTCTTCTTCTTCTTCTTCTTCTCCTCCTTCTTCTTCTTCTTCTTCTTCTCCTCCTTCTTCTTCTTCTTCTTCTTCTCCTCCTTCTTCTTCTTCTTCTTCTTCTCCTTCTTCTTCTTCTTCTTCTTCTTAGAAAAAAGGCACAACACATTTATAAATATAATAATGAATTCTTGTGATGCATTTTGAACCTTCCTAAGAGAAATACCACAGATGGACAAAGGGAATACATGGTTTTCAGGTACTGGTGAGCCATAAAACAACTCCTCCCATGTGGAAATTTCAAGACCTCTGTGTCATTAGGGCATTCAAAAATGGTATTCTGTGTAGTGACTGAAAGCTTGAAATGTCATTGTATTATTTTTTTCCTTATATCCAGTTAGATCTTCCTCTGTTTCAATTTGTGACTACTGTCAGTTGTTCTCCTGCATTCCCTCATTAAAGAGCTTCACTCTGCCTCTCATCTTCTCTTAACTATTGGGAAATTGCTATTAGGTTCCCCCCAGAACTTCTCTTCTCCAGACAAGAAAGTCACAAGAGTTATTTGAGACATAATACACATTTGTGACTCAAGTCCAACACCAAATTGTTTGTTTTATTGCCATCCTTACAAAAACATATCAGTGAAAATTAAGTGTCATTTTACTGAAATAAAGTGCCAACATGGAAAGTCAAAGCAACATTAATGCATTAAAAAATCCCCCCGAAAACTCCACTTCTTTATGTAAATATGTTCTGGGAAACAACTTGATAAACAATGCTAAACTGAGGCTTAAACACATCTTAAAACTACCCAATCTTTAGTAAAAATTATGGGTTTTAAAAGTAAGAGTAATCTTATTCTTTCCACATCTGGACACAGACCTCCTACCTAAATCAGAAGTCAAATATTACTAAATTTATATTCCCTTGAAGAGGAAATTTGCCTTTTCAGTAACAGCCTTCACAAGGAAGGCATTTTCATAGTGACTGCCCCTGCTGTGGTAAGTTAATGTGTGCAGGACACCTCCAGCCTCCTCAGCTGGTGTTCCCTTGTACTCAGTTTAGATGTACAGCTTTTTCTTTATCTCTTCTCTACAAGGAAGCTCTGACTCCTTAAATGGGAAGAACCAAAAATCTGTAGAGAAGACTCCTTTCCAAACTAGGTGTGTATTTGTTTTCCTTGGGGCAGAGTTAATTTTCTTCATAGTAGCTACAAAGGGGCTGTGTTTTGGATTCCTGCTGGAAACAGGGTTAATAACTAAAAGGGTGTTTTAGCTATGGCTGAGCAAGGTTTCACAGTGTCAAGGCCTTTTCTGCCTCTCACGCCACCAGTGAAGAAGCTGGGGGTGCACAGGGAGTTGGGAGGAGACACAGCCAGGACAACCAGCCCCAAGTGACCAGAGGGACATTCCATACCATATGATGTTGTGCTCAGCATATAAAGCTGGGGGAAAAAGAAGGAAGGGTAGAACATTCGGAGTAATGGTGTTTGCTTCCCAAGTCACTGTTACATGTGATGGAGCCAGGCTTTCCTGGAGATGGCTGAACACCTGCCTGCTCGTGGGAAGTGGTGGATAAATTCCTTGTTCTGCTTTGCTGGCATGTGCAGCTTTTGCTCTCCCTGTTAAACTGTCTTTATCTCAACTCATGAGTTTTCCCTCTCTTACTCTTCTGATTCTTTCACACAACCCACTGTGGGGCTGGGGTTTGAGCTGCTGTCTGGGGTTAAGCAACAAATAACAATAGTATGTGTGGTAAGCCACCATTGCCTTGTGCCTCTCTTGTTACTTAAAGCATAAGGAGCTGAGGACAACTCACGTAGACTTACATAGTTTAGGTTTAGATGAAATAAGTCATCTGTCTTAGATTTAAGAAGAAACAGGCAGATGTTTACCTTATGCAGTTCTAGTTCAAATCTACAGGCCTAAATATTACAACTCCTGTGCTGGAAGAGACTGGGCCTTCCAAAGAAAGTACCACATGGAATGCTTAGGACAATAACCAGCATGTGCACGTAACTTCTGTGTTCCTCACCTGATTCCTCATTAAATGTCCAGACTAGAAGAGTGTTGACACAATATGGAAATCCTTCAGTAGAACTAGATATTCTTGTATGTTCCACAATAGATAGAGTAATTCGACTCTTTACTACCATGAAACACTTAATGGCTTCTGATATACTGCCTCCTACTAGCAGGAAAAAGAAGTGTTATCTCATTTTCTTATCAGGACATAACATCTTTCATTAGTGTTGGCTGAGAAGCTGCAGTGTGTATTTCTGGAACAAAATGCTTTTGTGATGAAAATTAGGTACCTGGCCTTTAGGTGGAGTAGTAGAAAAAATTGGGTTGGTAGGCACTTGTGGAAGTCAGCTAGGCCAACCTCTTGCTGAGCACTGCTCACCTCTGAGAAAAGCCTGAGGAGATGTCTTTTAGAAGAGATGAGTCCTGAGCTTGTTTCTTTTTTCCTCTGACTGTGAGAGGAGAGCAGCTTAGATATTGATATTGATGCTGGTGGTACTGAGGTGCAGGGTAG
Organism: Gymnorhina tibicen; assembly: GCA_013399875.1. Classification (NCBI taxonomy): domain Eukaryota; kingdom Metazoa; phylum Chordata; class Aves; order Passeriformes; family Artamidae; genus Gymnorhina; species Gymnorhina tibicen. The sequence goes on from VXAZ01003150.1 coordinate 1,441,474, forward strand.
AAAGCTGGAACAGTTTCTTAGTCTCTGCTAGAGAGAGCACTTCATTTTTGTCACATCAGGGTCTTGTGGAATTGGATCACACTGTCCATAATGCTGTCTTCCAATTACTTGAAAAGTCACTTGTCACTTGTTTAGGCAGGATGTGAAGCATAAGAAATAAGTTCAACTGCTTGTGCTGAATGTGTTGTGTGTGTGTAGACTGGTGTGGATGGTGCCTTGAAAGCATACCGCTTATCAGTGGCTGGTTGGAAAGTAATCTAAACTGCTTAGGCTGAATTTAAAAGCTGTGTGCTACATGGGCCTATGGTTATCAGTGATATGACAATCCCTATGCTTGCACCATGAGAAATAAAGAAATTTAGCAGGTTTAAATGGGCCTATAGTTATCAGTGGTATGACAATTCCTATGTTTGCACCATGAGAAATAAAGAAATTTAGCAAGTTTAAGTTACCTAGTACTGAATTTCCTTTTTGTAAAAAAATTCCCAGCCATGTGTATTTTCTGCCGTTATACACTTACATGTATATTAATATTGTTTGGTAAAAGGCTTCCGTAGATACGCAGGCATTATGCTTTTTGTACTATTTCTTCTCTAATTTACAAGTCAGTATGAATTTCCTTTTTCCATTTTTGACATCAAGATAGTGACTCAAAGTCACATGCAGGTTCAGAAGATGCTCCACGTACTTGGATACTCTTGTAGTGCAGAAGCTGTTATGGAACTTGTTTTTTCGTAAATTGCATTAGAGAATAAGCTTTATTTATTTGATTACATTGCCACTGTGGGGCAAGCACGAGCAATTTAGAGTATTAAACTGAGGCTGCACAGAAATGTGAGAAGTCTATTTAGGGCTCTCAAAGTTTGATTGTTTTGATAAGAGAGTATCTTGTGCCAAATGAACATTGGAGTGGCCTTCTGATTACTTTCAAATGTACACTGTAATTTCATTATGGTGACCTTGAATGCAGAGTTGTATCAGTTCCTCTCGGGCTGACTCATCTCCGCTACACCCTGTTACTCCATAAAGGGTCAAATCTCCACTTCTTACTTATTTATCCCCTACACAGAATTCCCATGGGCATCTAAACCACATATGGTTTTGAGACACAACACATTTTGGGCAATATCTTTATGAAGCATTCAATGGCCAAATTAAAAGATGCAATGTCTTTAAGTTCATTATTTGTATTGACCTCTGCATACAACAGCCTGGAGGGCAATGGTATTTTGGAAGAGTCCCTTTCCATTTCCCAGAGTGAAAAGAGGGTACAGATGCTGTTTCAGGCACTCTGCAATACTCCTGTTTGGCTGCAAAGTATATGACCTTGCTGGTGCACTGAGCACCATGACTGTAGCACATTTCTGAGCACAAGATAAGGCATTTAAGCATTTCTCTTATGTCTAGGAGCCATGACTTAATCGTGAGTCATACCTTGTAGTTTTGTATAGACTGAAGAAAGGTGCTGTTGTGCCTGCCATTTATAAATAAATCTCCAGTTTGCATCTAAATTATGCACTAAAGTTTGAGCAACAGTAACTTTCTTCCTCCCTTTTTTTCTCCATTAAATTGGAAACATACTGAATGAAATGTTTAGACATTAAATAGAAATAGAAGGGGAAGAGTGGCTACAGAGTTGTAATCCATTACCTGTATATAAATCAATCTGAAGTAACTATATAGCACAACTTAGACCATGAGGATGTAACAGGCTGAGGACCACCTATCATCTTTATGCCGCAAGGGAAGGGTCACAGTTTAAAAAGGATATCTCTTTGAGAAGATTTGATAAGTCAGTCTCAGTACTGACCACTTCCTCTTCTTGACTACGGCTAGAGCTGGGGTTGCCACCCTCTTTTCCACCTACATGTGAGTTTAACTGAGACTTAACACTTCCTGCACCTTGTTACTGGTATCAAAGGATGTCATACACAGGGAACCTGTGAGACAATGTGATGTCCAGAGCTCTCACAGTGCCCTAGAGCAGTCAGTGACTTCTTCAGGGATTTCCACCTTTCGGTAAGAATGGAGTGATAGTCAGTGCTTAAACACTCAAATCAATGCCACCGTCTCTCTTTCTACCCAGCAGTCTACACCTGCTTGTATGACGATCTGCCCCAGTTCCTTAGGAAGGGCCAGGGTTACCTCCTTTGCCTTGGAAGCCAGAGGGTTGATGCTTGCAAAGAACTGCCCTAGTGGTATGCTATTGTGAGGCAGCTCATCTCTGCTGGAGATTGTGTTTGTTGCTGCTTTACTTGATAGTTCTTTGAGCTTGGATGATACAAATTACACTGGGGAGTGGCTATCAGTTTGCATTAGGAAAAAGTAAACCATGTACTTGACTTTTCTAATTGTTCTAGACAGCTGTTTTTTTTTTAAGACTGTGCTGTTTTTAATATGCCACCTTCTGGTAATTTTTCTGCTTTCAGAGAGAATATTTCAAAGAAAGAATCTCATCCATCTTGTCCTGAATCTGCCAGAATGCTGTAGACAGGTACGCTACCTGATGTTTATAGGGCAAGATTGAACCATTGATTTTTCACATGAAACTCCCCATTGCCCTGAACAAATCCTAGTGAGGTAAAGCTGATGGCATAACTGCAGCCCTTACAGACAAACAAGACCTGGTTCATCTGGCATTCTGTTTTGTTTTACAATCTCTGATTAAAGCATTTCTCTGTTAGTATGCGTTTCTTTCTTTAACTTTCTTTCAAACTGGTTGTAGTAAAGCAGTTGAGAGAAGAGTGTCTCAACTATACATTATGCAACGAATGTGTTACTGCTATTCTCATCTATGACAGAATAATAAATGAAAAAATTACTTAATGTTTTTTTTTCCTGTGCCAGTTCAAACCTCTGACACTTGCAATTTCTGTAATACCTTTGAGAAAGAAACCCAGGCTGGAAACTGAGTTGCTTCAGAGTGGGATTGTAAACAGCTGCTCCCACATCTCTGTGCAAGAATGGTTCTTAATCACTAGTGATTTCTCAAAGTTGAGCAAGGGAGATGAGGTTGGCTGACTGAATCCTATGCTTGATATCAAAAGGAGTTCCCACAATTCCCACTCTGATTTGTAAAAAAAAAATATCTCTAGGAGAAATACAGGGATGTGTGCCAAGGGTGAAGCTATGTGCTTTATGTTTAGGACTGCTGGTGATCCTAGCAACTCAACTGTACTCCAGATGATAAATTATATCTCCTGCTCTGTAGGGCAATGAGCGTATTTAACTGTCTTTCTCACACACCACATGGCAATTTTCTAGCACTTCTGGGCACAGATGTGATAGCAAGGTAAGACTACTGAAGACCAGAGCTATCATGTATCACAGAGAGAAGCCTGTGCAAAGTAACAAGCATAAAAATGTGCAAACCCAACTCCCACTTTTCGCTCCAAATTACAAATCTGTAATAAATGCCAGGAGAACAGAAATATAAGACCATGTAAATTAAGTATTTACTTTAAATATAGAATTTCAAAATAGGGAGCTACCAACCATGAATGAAACATTCTCTCGGAAAAGAGAAAGCTTGCAATGTGTTTTTGCTTTCCCAGCAGCTTATAACAGGAACATGTGGTACTTTGAGACCTTTGAGACCTAGAAAGAGATTGAACTCTGCCCCCTTAAGGTTTTGCTGCAGATATTCCAACTTTTGCACCCACAAAATGATAGATGCCCTCAATTATGGTCAGGCAATGTTTTCTTAGTAATCTGTAAATGGTTTTATTACTATGTGTGCTACTGGGAGTCTTTTTCACTGCATAATCATAATTATTTCCTTCTGTTTTCCAGTATTCTAATAATTTTTGCATTCCATATTCTTTCTAACTTCCCTGCCACTCACTGCAAGGATTCATTTCACTATTTTATTTACTTAAAACATTTCTATAACTTTCTGTATTTTTCCTCAGGTCATTTGCGAATATTGATGCAGAACTCAGACAGGGGGAAAGAAAGTGTTTTGAATACTTTCAGCTCAGGGAAGGGGAATAAAATACATAACCGTGTTGGCTTTTGATTGACTAGCTGATTTCTTTCCATGTGAATAATAGAATACTGTGATTCTGCTGTGTAGTGTAGAGTATATTCTCCTATCAGAATATACTCCTAGGGTCTCATGAATTATCCCTTAGTGGCACTGAACATCTGCTGAGGTTTCTTTTCATTCCCCTATTTCTCTTTTAGCAAGCCCACGAGAGAAGCAGCTTACTTGTTTTATAAGCTTGGAGTCTGATTTCTCCCTTCAGGGATGAACCATGTGTTTCTGCATCAGCATCCCTGAATCATTGCCATATTTTTGTTTTACTTTCAAAATGACCTCATAGAGGCTGGCTTGCCCCATGGATAAATGTGGAGGGTGGAAGACTGAAAGATGGTTTTTTCAAGGGCTGATCACTTCTGGGCTGCCTCTCAATGGTCAGCATGGTTAGCTGTGTGTCTGGAATGGTGGCAATTGCCTGTTGCTTCCAGGGCTGATCTGTTTGATCTAATCAACTGCTTTTCAAGCTTTCTGTGTACTAGCTGAACACAACAGTAAAAATGACAAAGACAGATTAGCTGCCTTTGAATTTGCCTGTATATATTTCCTGCTTTAAACTTCTGAAAATCTCAGGACCTCTGTCTGGGATCAGAGATATCAAAATTATCCTGCTTAAACAATCAACTTGGAAATTTATTACACACTTTATAAATATACAATTGGAAAATTACAATAAAGAGTAAAGGATCTCATGAATCTCATCCTGCATCTAATGCACTATCTGGAAAGTTTCCATTGTGTTTAAAGAAGATGGAATTGAGCTACTGCTTTGAAACTGGCATTGTCTCAAATAAAGAGTAAGAATATGTAGCTTGAGAAGACAAAAAGCTATTTCTGAATGAGGAACTGATATAGAGGTGTTATGTGTGGTGAGTGGAGAGACGGGGAATTTAAAATGTTTTGTTGTCTTTATTCTGTGTTGGTCCTCTCTTTTGTGCACTGAACATCAAAATACTTGTTTGGATTACAGGCAGATGACAGTCTTTCTTCCTGCTAGTCTTCCCTGTAAATGTGCTTTTTCTTACCAGACATGTACCTCGTGAGTAAATTAAAGGGATTCTTAATATGTGTATCAATCAGCTGGGAGAAAATAGAAAATTATTGCTTGCAAAATTTGCAGGTGACCTCAGGCTACTGGGTAAGTAAATAGAGGGACAAGCTAGTCATATGGAATGAGTTGGATTATTTTGTGAGTAGGTTGATCTGAGTTGTGGGCCTTTGAAGACAACTGTAGACTGGATTTTGAAACAAAGAATGTAGGTGCGACTTTTGAGATAGGAAACTGTTATGCTGACATTGAAAAGGTCTTAAGAGGAAGGTAGAACTAGCAGGATAGGCATTTCCATTGGGGTAGTTAGCTAAAGAGCTAATGTGACCTGGGGTGTATCAGCAAAAGCACAGGTAGGAGGAGAGGCAGGGCATCTGTGTCATGGCAAGGCCATCACTGGAACACTTCAGCTCTGAAGTCCTAATTTTGAGAATTTTCTGAAAAGCTGAAAAAGTTTTGGAAGACTCTAAGCTGTAGTCTGGAGAACAGGTAGAAACCTGAACAAATTACCTTAAATTATTCAAGTTGCAAGTGTGATTTCCTCATTGCCTATAGGTACCTACGTGTAGGAAAAGCTTCAGAAAAACAACAGCTCTTTAATGCAACAACAGAAAACTCAGGACTGGGATCTTTGCTAAGCAAATAAGCACTCAAAGCTTCTCTGCTGCGTTGGTGTGCAGCCTGTGAACCTAACTCTAGGTCTTAGCTCAGATCTTGGCCCAGCTGAGAAGACCTGAACAGGGACAGGGACCTAGGATCTCAGCTATGGGAACAGCTTGGTCAGAACTGATGTGCAATGGTTGCAGGGAGAATGACAGTAGTTCCCTAAGTTTTATAGAGTTAATTAAACACATGGACAAACTTACCTGAACTTGGTCAGAGATCTCTAAACATCAACTCAAGGTTGTAAATACATCTCAATACAGAGTCTGAATGTCTTGATTCAAAGAGCTTCCCAGTAAACCAGAACATAGGAATTATGTCCGTATGCAGAAACAAATTGTGTTCACCTTGTAATTTGATTTTGATGATATGTTTTGCAGTTATCTCCTTTGGCTCTGAGTCATTACTCATAGTAGAAATACTGACACATGTAATGGCTCAAAACAGCATGTGGAAACTTTCCATTCTTCCCTCTGCCTCTGCTCACCAGGACTCATTCACTCACTCATTGTCTTTTAGCAGCAGAAAAACATTACACTGTTTATAACATGGGGTATTAGTGTCCACCTGGGAAATGCTGATAAAATTCTCGTACAAGTAATGGTGATTCTTAGCCAGACTGAACCTCATCCATGTCGAGCATCTGAAAGGATGAAAGACTTCTGAATACTGAGGCTTTTCAGCAGTGTTTTTCTGGTGACCTTACAGGTTTTGTTTGACTTATTCCACCCTCTCTGAATTCCTACTCTAACTTCTCTGCAGGTAATGCAGATTGTTAACAGGTATCTCACTGGAGCTATACATACAATTTTTTTCCTCTGCAATCTGAAAACCTGGAAGAAAAGGTCCCTAGTACTTTCTTCCAAAACAGATAAGAAGAAAAGAAACAGATTCGCTTGGAAAGCCCCAAACTTAAAAAAGGTCTTGTTACAAATCAAGCTGCAGTTGTTCTGCCACCTCTGTAGGCAGAATCAACTTCAAAAATTGACCAAATTGCAAACAATGATAACTAAGCACTGCTTTGTTTCTAATTTAGAGAAGCTGCCTACCTTAAATTCCAAGTTGTAGATGCACGGTTGATGCTCACTCTCAGTGTTGATTTTAATCGTTATGTTACTCTTCATAGTCAAAGCTAACTAGACTACAGTAAAGGCTAGCACTATTTATCAGCATCTTACTAAGAAATAGAAAATAAAACCCGTCCCTAAACTTACATGATCTTAAAAAAGCAATGTTTTTGTCCACGTTTGTCACTGTGGCTGCACGTGGAAAGTAGTCCTTTGTGTTGACAATTACGTAGTTATGTAAAAACAAGGAAAATACTGACTCCTGAAAACATTCTAATTATAGTATTAAGATTTACAATTCTACTTATGCCCTTTACACCTAGGAGCAGTACTTGAAGCTATATTCATAAAAATACTTCTGACTCAGTACCAAGAAAGACTATTGCAGTACAGCAACTTTTTTTTTGCTGAGTAGAGGGAGATTGAGAAGGCATTCAGATCCAGAAAATCCTGCTCCCCTACCTAATGATCTGCCATGGCTCCTGTGCTGACTGACAGTTCTTCACATCTGTACTACTGCCTGGCTTCAGCAGGAAAGAGACTTCACAGGTGACCATCAAGAAGATGGAAAAGAGTATTTTTCTGCCTATATCCCTCCAAAGGGCTTGATTTCACAAGCCCTTTTATTAAACTCATAGCATGTTCTCCCAGACATTTTTTAAAATACAGCCATGACTACAATTTTTTCTTTTTATAACATACAAGAAGTACTTATGGTGTTCCTTTTAAATTAAATTGCCAGTGATTGGAGCATTTGCTAACAGATGGGAGGATTTCTGCCTTTTGAGCACTGCCCCTTCAAGCCAGAGAAGGTTCAGGCCTATGTATCCTATCTCCTAGGAGAAGCTCTGATTAAAAGATTAGGCTAGGTCATGGCATCACTGACTTTTCACCTATTGGAAACAGGTCACTTCACTAAAAACCCTCTGCAAGATCCACTGGATGAAGAGAAAGAGGCTCTGTGGCCATGTCTAGGACAACCACCAGATTGGGTAGAGAGCTCTTAGGCTTGGACGAAACAGCAAAGAATGAGGACTTGAATTTTGGGGGGGATCTGGGCCAGCATGACTGCTTGCCTATATTTTGGTTGTCTGTTTGATATTTTTAGTTTGTCTGTTTGATATTTTTTTTACATATCAATAGACTCAATACCTACCATTTCTACTTTGCAGTTTGGAAGGAACTGTCTGACTTAACAGCTGGAGGAGACAGTAAATCATTAGGACTTTAAAAGCATCTCTGAAAGAGGTCAGAAGTCCTAAGGGGAAAAGTAACAAACCTTTGACTCTGTGTACCAAAAAATTATACCTTGATGAAGTAAAGATCTGGGGAAATACACAGGGGCAGGGAATTAGACGGGGGAGTTGGACATGCTGAAGATTAAAATGATAAACTGGAAAAGCAGAAAGGGAGAGAGTGAGGGGTAGCTGATAGTAAACAGGTAGACTGATGTTGCAGACTTCCTTTTGAAAAGGCTTTTTTAATTGTCAAAGCTGTAGCAAGCATCTTTTTTTTTAATCCTCTAGATACTTTACCCTAGAAGTCTTACTTAACACCATAATTACATAATTTTGTGCTCAGTTAACTTTATAAGCCTCAGTGGAGGATCATGAGCATCCCTTTCACACAACCCTGCATTTTTCTGCTGTTAATTTAATGCTTATGAAGAGCCCATAAATTTGTATTGATCTTTTTTTCTCCTTGCAGACTTCAGCCACATTAGTATATGGAACAGATGGGAGTCTTTAACTCATTAGAGGGAACCAGTTTAATACTGATCTCATCAATCTGTTCTATTTTTGCCTTGGAGACAGAAGTTTTTCTGTAAAGGGTGTAGTTAAATGCATCTGCTGTTGTGCGTGTACCTAGATGGCAGGTTCTGAAGCTACTGAGGCAGAACAGAAGGAAACAGGAACATTGCAGAGTAGATGAAGAAGAGACCTTTTGGCATGCTACCAAGCAGAAAGCATAATTAGAATGAATTTATAACCATAGTGCAGCTACTTAAGGAAAAACAGGAACACACAAGCACAGCTTGGTATGGTTCAGAGTTTGACCTGTTCATGTTCAAAAAAAACTGCACCAATTCTATTGATAAATGCTCCACCTCCTTTACATTTAATTACTCTTGGACTTTAACTGCTCTGGAGTGTTTTCTACTTTAGTGCTCCTCTGAAACTGTAACATCTGGATGGCTTTAAGGACTGATTTGAATCAGTAAAACAGAAAAACGTGTGTTTCTGTGATTAGCAGATCCCTTCCATGAGGTTAGCTTTCTTCTTCTTTTGTTTTCGTTGCTGAGTCTAGATTTCTGAAAGGTTGATGTATGAATGAGCAGGGAAAACACATCCAGTAACTGCTGATTTGAGCAGCAAGTAAAGCTTTAATTGCACTAGAGTTATTGGATGTGCATAAGAACGTATTGTGCAAACAAAAACATGACTATGGAGTAAATTTGGTTTAGTTTTTCTGAGTTTTTTATAGTCTCAGTAAAACAGTAAGAAAAAAATAGTAGATATCATCCAAGATGGAAACTTTTATAAACTGGACAACAGATACATTGTGTAGTTTTCTTCCTGTTTCTAGTTGGTAGGAACAGGCCCAGAAAAATAGATCTTCATTCTTCTAGAAATTTGTCTTCTCCTGTTACTTATCACATAACATGACACCACAATAATGTCAGTAGTTGCCAGTGCCAGCCAGATGTTAATTAATTTCATAACAGCAACTAATTATGGTACCTTAAGCTGCATCTCCACCTCTTTTTACTTTTGTCCTCCCAAAGAGCTGTCATACTGGTTCCTGAAAGTTCAGTTTGTTTCCTTTTAAGCAAATTACCAAAGAAGATTAATGCAATTTCAGATTAAAGACTGAAGTAAAGGATGAACTACAAGATCAGATAAATTCCTGTTCTAGATTTCATAAAATAAATAAATGTATAAGAATGATGGAAACATTTCCTGAATGTGTTTGATGAAAAGAATATCTGTAAATCAGTGGTTTCAGGCTTTCTAATTGCTTAGTAAAAAGGCCTTACAGAACATAAAAATTCTACAAATATTAGTTTCAGGTTCTTTCAAACTGAAATTTATTAGTAACTTATTTGTTATTTATATTTTTTTCTTTAGATAAAATAAAGCAACAGGTGAAACATGAGAGTATTAATAATTTTAACAGTGGGGTTTGTAACTGGCCATTACAAATTCAGTGTTTATGTCTGCACAAGGGGAAAAAATACCAACACTAAACTTAGTCAATGATTGAATTAATTAGCAGACGGCCTAATTTTTCTTTTTGCATCTGTCAGTCAAGCAGATAATCAATAATACACTGTATTTTCAGTGTGTGTTGATTACACCATTGAGTTCTCCTGTTTTGATGTTTTTCAAGGAAAAGTTTGATTAACAGTGACACCTGAGTTACAGTTGTCTTAAAACTTAGCAATCCAGGCATGGCCATGTACTCTGCGCATCTCAGACCACAAGCCTGAACCTCACCTAACTGGCATAATTGTCATTTGCCATGTGTTTTGAACTGGTGGGCTGACAGGAAGGAGGTGTGGGAGTGCTTCAGAGCTGAGCTGTGGAGGGACCTCGGTCTGAGATCGGAATCAGTCTGCCAAAATGGAATTAAGCCTGAACTGAGACTTTGGGAATCAGCACCTCTTTGGTACAGGACAAAAGCACAAATGCAGTTGTGACAGCTGCACAGTTAAACAGTTTCTAACACTGTGAAACAGAGGTCTCTGGACTGCTTTTCTAGATGGTGATGATGTTCTCTGTTGTCCATTTTCCTCTTACTTCAGCTCTGGACTGCATTTGGTTCTGAACAGTTAAAATGTACCTGAATCAAAATCAAGGGTAACCCCTCCACTACCTTCATCTGAGAGAGGGATTCAGGTGTTTGGGTTTTTTCGTATGTTTAATGTTCTATCTGGAAAGTTTAATTCTCTTTGAGGTGATTTCAACCTTGCTGGAAAAGAAAGGTTGCCTAAATAAAATACAAAGTAATAGTAGAAGTTAAGTAAACCAACACATGTAATTTTAGATGTTCATAAAGTATAGGATTTTTCAATTGTCTTCTTAGAAATATCTTACAAATGAGAAATCCCAGACTTTCCCCCAGGTAGAATTTGAGGTCTGATATCAAAGGGTGAATATGTGTATATGAAATTACACATATTATTCTGCCATGGGTTACCTTATGGCAATGAAGCTTTTATGATTTTAAATGCATATAGGCCTGTTTATAGCCTACATAATGCAGTGATACCTTGACAATTATAATATTTTAGCTGATAAGTTTTTTTTAGAAAATGCTGTCTGAAAAAGCTTTGAAGATTTACTTGATTTAGAAATTAAACTGAAGCCCAGATTCTTATATGTATTAAGGTCCAAGAACCTGATGAATTGCTGCTGTCAGCTACATGCAAATTATGCCTTGAAGCAGAGCTTTTGCCTTCACTTCCAAGGCAGCATAAAGTTAATGAGCCAAATATATGAAATACTCCGACACAACCAAAATAGAAGGGAAAAGAAAATTTTGGACTGGCAGTTGTTCAGAAATATTGAAACTGCTTGTAAATTTGACCCAAAAATGAACAAAAGCCAGTTCTATTAAAAAATGAGAATTTGTTATCAGTGGGAGCACTTTAGAGTGGTAACAAGTTAAGGGCAGCATTTGTGAAAGGTGCTGTGGTTTTGATTTAATTTGCCATCTATCAGTTCATGTGACTAAAGTTTCCTGTAGTGACTGAACCTACTTTGAAGGAAGCACAAGAGAAACTGAGAACTTGCTGGAGGTAGTTTAACTTGGTTAGAAATTTTCATGTTTCCATGTATATCTGCTCTGTGACTGTGTCGTCTCAGAGGTTCACGAGCCCTACCTTGATTGCTCTGCAGAATGAGAGCAGGGTATGTTTCTCAGTTATTTTGTCATGTTTGGGATACACTGGGGGAGGTGTGGGAACAGAGCAGCAATTTACTATTTTTTTCTCAAGGGTTGTTTTGTTGAACAAAATAACTCTTTACAGATCTGCTGTCTCTGTGTTTTCCTGATATAGAGCTCCCCAGCTATCGCCTGGCCATGATCAGGACATCTTACAAAGAAGTGCACAAAAAGTGTCCATGAAGCTGTTAAGCAGCAAACAGAAGACACCAGTTTCATGAAGAATGTCATAAAGAAGGGTGTGGGAAAGATGAAAGTTTGGCTCATCTACTACAATGGCAGCTCTAAGCAAAGGAGACCTCCAAGATGGGACAGCTATGGGATCTACTGACAGAAGATGACTACCACAGAAGAAGAGTATATGTATCACTGCTTATGATACAGAAGCTGTGCTGGTATTTTTCCCTGCCAATTTTGAATTTCCCAAATGATGAATCCAAACATTTAGTGGTGAGCTTAAGGACAGAAAAATAAGATAAATTAAGTCCAGATTTGGACTTTGGTGGCAATGGAGAATGAGTGGAGAGACTATAATTTTGAATTAGTAAGATTGATCATCAGTCGATAGGTGTCCAGGAAAGAAGGACCATAGAATCATGTTATCTGTATTCAAATGTGATCCTTTCATGTTAGGGTTGTGGAGAGCTCTGTTTGAAGTGGGAAATGGTTTATTGCTGGTGGTGTTTTCCATGCTATCCATGCTCCACGGATAAATAACTCTGTTGCCAAGTCTGTCTATTTGTTTCCTGTCATAAACAATAGATTATTCTTGCTTGTTTGTCAATTCTATATAAGTCTAGTTTCTGGGGTCACCGTCTTAACACGTACACAGTCTTTCTCCAGGCTGTGTTGTCCTTATAAATGATACAGCTACAGCTTTGATGGTTTTTGCATCATTCTTCTCTAACTTCTACTTGTCACGTGTTATTTCTCCTGCTGAGTTTGGCAGTTCTAGTTATTGAATTAAAATTTTATATAATTATGCTACCACCCCCTCAAAAAAAAAAAAAACCAGAAAAGAAAACCCCTTCTTTGTTAATGTCTGTCAAGATGAGGACCAATTTAAATCAGCCTGAAGCTTTTCTGCTTCAACATTAATCATGAACTCCAGAAAGCCATGTGTATTAGCACTTTCTTCCATTTGTAAGCTTATGTTTTGATGGTGGTAAAATTCAGTGATTTAGTAATTTATCCTGGAACTAAGCCGTGAGCACCAAAAATAATCGTGTGCCCTTTGCAATTTGCTGTTTTGTGCTTTAAGGATTAGAATTGAGTGCACAAATACACATTTTCCAATCTGTGGCCACTGTTGACCGGACTAGCACTGCTCAAGATTCCTGTGTATCATTATGGTGTGGGGAAGGCAGGCACAGTCTCCTGAGGGCAAGGAGATGGCATCTAGCTCTCCTCCCAGAGTGATCTGAAAGCACTTCATCCAAGAGGGAAATAAGCATCCTGCATGCCTAATCTTGACTAAGAAAAACAATGGAGAATGAGCAGTGAGAATTGCATGTAGTCACGTCTCTGTAATGATTTTGGTGGAACTCTTCCACGACATACCAAGGACAGAATGACCTTATGTTCATGTGGAAAAAAACCACTTTTAATGTGTTTGAAAACGCATACTGAAGTGCTCAGCAGCGTGGGTGGCATGCACTCTGTCTAACTTCAGACACAGGCAGTATAGGAATCTGCATCCTGAACCAGGATGTCATCTGGCAACCAAAGGTCAGCTGAACACCCATTTAGAAAGTCTACACTACATCTGCAAAGTAGCTTAGGTCAGTCTGCTTTGTGGTGACCTTGTCAAATTAGGCTTTTCTAACTCTCCAAGCACCTCTTAGGGAACTTGGCCCACACTCTGCTTTAGCAACTCCTTCCAAGAGTGAAAACATAAGGGACTGGCCCAGATACACAGATGTCTTTCCTACTAACATGAGTTGTAGTGCACTCTGCTGCTCTTTATCCCTACATTATTTCCCTTTCTAGGGAAAAGAGGCCAAAACAAGAGGAAATAGCCTGGATCTTATAAGTTTTCCTGTCCCTGAGGCAACTTCGTGATTATTTTTGTTTTGGTTACAACAGATACCTGTTTGATGACCTTGTCATCAAGACAACCTTCCCTGCCCGCAAAATACTTCAAAGGAGGTGCTTGTTGCCTGGGTCCATTTCTTTCAAATAGTGGAGGATTTCAGCCAAAAGCCTACTATGAGACAATTTATACTGAGGAGCGTGGGAACATGCACTGGAGAAGATAATATTTTCAGTAAATGTAGTAGAAGCTGAGCATCCCAAAGTTCCCTGCATCTGGCTCAAAAGGGAGGAAGCTTCTGCGGGTATGAAGGTCCTGGGTTAGATTCTCATCATGGACCACTGTGAAATACTGTCTTTCAAAAAGCAAAACCCACTTCATAGGCTCCCTAGAAATAGAACTCCTTTACTCTGGAGGTGCTTACTGCTTCATTCCTGGCTCCCCGACTCCCCACCATGTTGGTCATTGGAGACATGAGGGGACAAAAGAGGAGAGGTCACATGGGCCAGCGACAAAGCAGATTTCCATGGGAACATGCTTCAGTCAGTTGGATGTTTCGTCAACATATTCCCTAGAACATTTCAGTTCTGATAAGTCTGGCATTTTCTGTCAGAGAAATGCCAAGTCTAGAAAAACTTCTGCCACGTCAGCTGTATTTTCAAATACCTGCCTATTTACATTAAAGCTTTGTCTTTGACACACTGTTGCTTTTCAGTTGGAATTAACCGAGATATTTGCAAAAGCTGCTTAGAATAAGTATCCTTGAAAGGCACACGTGTTTATGTCAACCATAACAAAAAGACTTGGGGTGGTGGGAGGGGGCAGACTGTCATTAAATTGGTACTAAGCAGTATAAATGGGAGCATTTTTGAGTCCTGACAGCTGGACACCGCTTTGCAAGTGAACAGACTTACATGAGAAGAGGGTATCAGGAGGGTCCAGCATCTTGGCACATCCCTTCTGAAGCCACCAAGACCTGAGGGGAGTGGGGATGTCTGTGCCAGGACCCTCACCCTTGTCAGGGGGCTGCATGGTGATTTGTGCCACTTCAGCTGCCCTACAGGGAGCAAAGTTGCACTGGAGGGATGGTGTGTGAGCAGTACAATAGCTGGCATGTATGGATCATTTAAATTGGTTTACTGCTGTGTAAAAATGCTGTGTACGATGACTGATGTGAAAACAGAAGAGGAGACTTAGGTATGAGCTATGATACTTGGATTTCTCCAGAGAAAATTGGTTTATCTTTCACTGGTCCATAAATTCAATTTGCCTCTTTGACTTCCTGTATTGATACAAATGGAGTAAATCAGATGACGGCTTAAGCAGACATGTTGAGGTAAGCATTTTTCATTCCCTTTTTTCAGTTAAATGAGCTGCAATTGCATTACGGGCAACTCTGCTTGTCCAACTCATAAATATTCTTAATGCATTCTGTCTAGTCAAACCTATGGTGACGCAAACAACTGGCCCTCTGACCTGTCCTCTCCATTCTTTGGCATATGCTTGGAGAGCTACATTTTGAATTGGAGCTTTTGCTAGCTGGGATATAGAAATACTGAGAGTTCTTTGTATATCTGCTTTCTTTCATATGTGGGTACAGAGTGTGTAATTGTCAGATGGCCATTAGACCTCAGCAAATTGTAGCTGGAAGCAGGATTTTATACTAAAGGCTTGCTTTTAAGAGCCATTCTGGTACTGGTTCAAAATTAACTTTCAAAACATTTTATAGGCCATTTTTGTGCCTTAGAGAAGAGTGCACTGGAATGAAGAGGAGATCTAAGGAGTGCAAATGCTTTTGCAAAGCCAGACAGAAAAAGATAAAAGAGCGTCCTGCATGATGCTGCTAATACACACATCAAAAATCAATGGTGGTTGCAGAGAAAAGGAAAGCAATAGGCATCATTATTTTTGTGGTTTTGAATTAATGTAAATTTACTTATTCTGAAAAATGCTGCTTTACTTACCTCTGTAGAGGTAATCTAAAACATGTTCTACAGCCTACACATGAACTAGTTATTCACTGCATTTGCAAACAAAGAGAACATCAGCTCTTTCATCAGTATTGTGCTTTTTTTTGTTTCTTTGTTTTTATTTTTTTAAAGTACTTTGGCTGAAAGCTTATAAAATGAGGATGTTCTAATTTAAGCAGAACAATCCTGGAATCCTGCTTACCAAAAGAATGCAACAGACTTAATCAAGGACTAATTTAACTCAAGAATTTTGGAGCTACTGTGAAAACCAGTTATTGCTTTCTAATTTTAGATTTTCTTACTGTCAGTATAATAAATTGCCACTGTCCAAACATCCATCATTCTCTTTACATCTGATGAGTATGAGAATAATACAGATATTTAATTTTTTATGTCATATTTCAAGCAAGTATTTCAGTTTGTAAAGTGTACTGCAGCACTGCTTGGGAAAGGAGATGTAGAGGTAATATTTTTATGCAGCCTTAGCAACACACCATAATATTTGCACTATAATGATGAAGTTTACTTTTCCACAGTGGGATGTCATTGAATTCTAAAGTATTTTCAGAGCATCAGGTGTTGCTTAGAGTTGCAGAAAACTTTACTGCTGGTGTTGTGAAGATCCACAGAACACTTCTTTTTAATTTACTCTGCCCTACAAAATGTATACAGTCCAGACACTCTGAGATTACTTGGCAAGACCACTAGGAATTAGTCACCCTGTAAAGCAGAGCCCAAGCCTTCCATCCTTCTGGTTAATGTTATAGTCTGAAGGCTACAAAGTAAGATATTTACACTTCTCAGCCTTGAAAGCTCTGATCTTGGCTGTTGAGCTGTAGAGAATTCATATGTGTTTTTCTTATTCAGAAATGTATAGACATATGGGCAGGACTTACTCCTGAGGAACATGTATTTTTAACACAGTTCAGGACCTAAGCCTGCTTCTTCCTGAAAGCATCCCAAGGTACTTTCTGCTAGGAGAGGGTACCTCATTCAAGACTGCAAAAGGGCAATGTCTAATCTCTAGGATGGAGGTGAAGCTTTTAATTAGCTAAAATGTCTTGGCTGCTTTCTGTATTGGGCATGTGATATTTTCGTATTGCCCTTTGGAATTGTGCCTAATTTTCTCCATTAGCTATCTGAGGATGCCAGGATGTCTGACCTTGTTCTTCTGAGTAGCACTGCACCAGTTAGAAGTGCTTAAACTTGTACTGTGGATCTAACCTTCAACTTGTATCATAGGGTTTGTTAAAAATGAAGAAAGCCAGCTTTTAAAATCAAACATAAATGAGGCTGACTCAAGGCAAGTCCTACAGTGAACTTTGTGTGCTATGTCCTCACTTCAAGAAATTCTTGTTCAGATTGACATGACATCAACAAAATGTAGAGTAGCTGAAGAGTACAGAAAATGAAATACTGATATTGCAGAGAGCAAAGTTAAGTTTGGAGACACAGTGCAATCCACCTCTCAAAGAGGGGGCACTTCTGGAAACTTCTCATTGCACGGTGCTACTGGGACAAGATTTTCCTGCCTCTCAGGCTTCTGTAGCCCCTATCCCTGCTGAGAGGAGCTTGGCATATTGAACTTTCCTGAGACTGCTCATCTGTGCTGGGAGACTCCAGTGGGTGGTCAAGCAGAAAGCTGTTGATATGACAGGATGATTTGCTGGAGCTGGAGATAGGAGTGGCCTAGATGAGAAAGGCTTTATATCTGAGCTGAAGGTGTTGGTCCAGGATAACTGAAAGGAAATGCAGTCTACACAAAATTGTTTGCAGCTGTCCTGGCTGGTGTTTCTGTCACTTAGTGTTTTCTGACGGAGTTTTTGTGCTTTAAAAGGAAGAAAGTGAGTGGCTTGGTGCCACTATTCCTATATAGAGATGACTAAAATGTTTGCATTTACCAAACAATGCATTTACAGTGGGAACTGCAGACGCTGCTTAGTTGCAAATGGGAGATGCAGAGGACAATGTACACAGTGTGCTGTGGGAATACTGAGCAGAGATTAATTGTCATTGTTTTTCACTAAGAAGCTGTGGCCCAGACTGTGAAGGGGAAGGGGCATCCTGCCACTGTAAAGTTCTAGAAATCATCTGCTGAGTTGGATTAACGAATCATTTCTTTCTTCCAGAACCTGCAGATTCTAACAATTCTTATAATGCTTTAACTCTGTGAAGAACTGTTTCAAAAATTTAAAATAACTTCACAGATACTATTTAATGCTTTTAGTCTGTGTCATGACCTTAATAATAAACAGTTACTGTTGTTTTTAATAATAAAATATTAATGCATAACATCCATTTCAGCTCACTATATTAAAAAAACCCCCATGAATTATATGAGGTTTGACAGATAGTAAGAGTAAAGAAAAATTTCCCAGAAAGTAATACCTAAATCCCACTTGAAATTCTAGTTAGTCTCAGATTATTCACATCCACTCTTAATACCAGCCTAGAGGTTAGTGCTAATGGATCTGACTGGAGGTAGAGAGGGCTTAGAGTTTGTCCTGAAGATTGTCTTATTCTTCTATATCTGTGCCAAAGATAATAAAGCCCATAGGATTATGATACGAGCTGCTTAAGAACACAGCTTGGGTTATGCTTCTGTGAGAAGAAGCACAGAGCAGCATATGGTCTCCTTGGACTCTGTCCCCACACAGGGTGCAAGGAAAGCTTACTGGTTTAAAGCAGACAAAGTAAACAAGTGTCTTTTAAAAAATGGTATGGGGCTGTACGGTCTCCTTGCAAGGGGCAGGAGTGGCACTGGCAGCCTCTGTGCTTGAAAGCCACATCCTTCCCAGCTTTCAGCACATAGCACATGCTCTTTGCAGTTTAAAGCAAAGCTCACGGTCACACTGACAGTGAGAATTCAGGGACTTTTCAGAGTGTTTCTGAAAAGCATCACAGTGGGGTTTTTTACATAGCCTGAATATGAACACTGTCACTGACAGCCATCTTGCACTGATGACAAGTACCTTAGTCCTTTATGGCCCCAACTAGCCAACAGATGCCAGCCGGTTTCATCTGAACAGGAAAGCTAAAATACTTTGCCTTCCATCAGAATCAGAACATGCCTTGGAACTTGACCAGAACCTCATTCAAGGTTCATCGGGTGTGTATTCTGGGAAGCTTGTATAGGAAGAAATCCAAAGTGTCTCCTTGGTTCCTGCTTGAATTTCATCAACGCAATAAGGGAGACACTCAGAGTTGTATCTTTCATGTTCTGTACCCTTTTATTATTATGTTTATTTGCCTAATCTGTTTACAATATATTAATGGTCTGACACCAAACCATGTTCTTATTAATTTCTACTTTTTTTGCAGTCAGAGGCATTATTCTAATACCCTTTAGCATAGACGAGTCCTTATGTGGTTCTTTGGATTAAAAACAGGGGTAAATCCAGTCTATCAGTGCCCAGATACTACATACCACAGACAGAACATCCATCATAAACTTAGACAGTAGTTTAGTGCTATGTTATGATAGAATACACTATTTTTCTTGATATCTGTCTGTAAAAAACAATCATCTGATCACTGCAACTTTTACTTCTTCATATACCTGGGTATTAATTCCTTCTTTGTTGTACAGTATTTGGACATTGCTGCAAACATGCTGATGAGCTTTGCTAAGGTATCACACAGCATTCAACCAAAGACAACAAAAATTTCCTTTACACTTAAGGTGACATAAGGTAGCAGATGCCTTGATTTATATCCCACTCTCTGCTGGCTTGTTTACAAGATTAATTATTCTTCCTAGGTGCATCCAATAGCTTTATCCATAATATTTCTGTGTATCTGACTGCAAGAGACATGAATAAATATACTTAATAAGTCAGGCTCATTTAGGACCACACATGTCAGACGTTCTGTGGATTTGCTAATTAGCAGTGCCGCACACTCCAGATAGGAACCTCCAGAACCTGTTACAAGCAGTCTGGTGTTCAGGAAGATTAATCACCAGGCTGCAAAGCTCAGATGCTGAATGAGAATGTTCAGTGGAGAAATTAAATCCCTCCAGGCAAACTGTAACTTGCATACCCTGTTTCCACAGTCATCACTCACCTATATGTTTATTTAAGATAGAAAATTACCACTCATGCCTCATCGTAAATTACTTACTGAGAGATGAAAGAGCCCCATCCAGCTCTACCCACAGGTGCTGAGCTTGGGTCCCAAAAAAATGTATACACAAGAAACCACTTCTTTGGGTTTTTTCCCACAGTGAATTTGTGAATATTATAAGCATCTTATGCCTCCCATGACAATTTTTCTCTTGTTTCTATGTTGGCTTCCATTTATGTGTGGAGGAAAAAGGTGCATAGTAGACATCCTAAAATACCAGCTTTGCAGAGAAGGACCTGGAAGTCCTGCAGGGCAGAGAAACTGGTTGGGATCCAGGAGTGTGCCCTTGTGGCAAAGAAAGCCAATGGCACCCTGGGCTGCTTTGGGAAGGGCATGGCCAGTAGGTGAGGGAGGGCATCCTTAGCACTGGTCTGAGCACACTTGGAGTGCTGTCTCAGTATGAGAGAGACATGAACATACTCTTAGTCTATCAAAGAGTCAAAAAGAGGTTTAAAGGCTTGGAGCATCATTTCTATGACAAGAGACTGAGAGACCTGGGAACGTTCATCCTGGACAAGGCAAGGCAGAAGAGAGGGAAAAGGACCACATTAGAGGAAGAAGACTCTTCTGGTCTTCTCATAAAATTTACAGATTCAGGATGCGAGACAGTATCTCCTGTTGTGACTGTCAGCTTGTATTATGCAGCAGAAAACATATATACTTTATAATTTTGTTGGGCAACTCTGTAACTGATCTTTTGCCCTTTCCAGAAAGAAATACATCAATGACTAATGATTTCAGTCACATTATATGGCAAAATTAAACACACAGTAGTATTAGGAAAAGCTATTTTTCTTCTCTTCTTCTGATGCTTATGACAAATGTTTCTGTGTCTAGCTGTAAATAGTTGATGACTAATTCACTAAATTAATGGAAGCAATTTAAGATGAACTATAGCAATATCAACCGAGCAGAAGATATGCTTGTGAAAAAAAATTACAGTGGGTTCGTTCCTCCTCTGTATTTTAAGGTTTTACCTAGGATCATATGTCATATGTCATAAGGATTTCCTTTAACAGCCTCATGTCCTTAAGCTTCTATATACAAGAGCTGTTGTGGAAAAGGCAGTGCATCTGGACTCTGTCTGGCATAATGCAATTTTCTTTTTCTTCTGAGGTCAGCCAAGTTCATTGCTGAAAGCCAGCCCGGCTGGAAAGATTATTCCGTGACTCTTCTTCTTTCAGGAAAGCATGAAACCAGATTTCACTTTCTGGAAATGTAATGGGTTAAAATACAGTAATAGCCTTTTCTTCCTCTCACTTTTTATAAAATAATAGAGCTTATGAGCAAAAATATCTACATTCTCAGAAAGGGCAGCATCACAGTCAGATTTATGATTTCAGTTTAGTCTGAGATGTGCAGCTTCCAATAAATTTAATGTGCCGTCAGTGTGGAGGAAAATTTGTCCCTGAAAGGAGAGGTATTGTACAGCTGAAGAGATTCTCCTCCAAGAAGCATAAAAATCACACTGAGTTCAAGATAATGTAAAGTTTTCAAATGTACAAGTTCTCTTGAGGGAATTATTAGGCAGAAAAATAAAAAGGCCTCTAGTAATACTTTTTGAGTTACAAAACTTATTGAAATACAGAATTCCATAGGCATAGAAGGTTAAGCCTTGTGGCTTGGGCAAAGCTTTAGAAGTAACTCTGAACAGGCATTAAAGAGAGAGCTGGCAAAGAAGAACACCTAATTTCCCTCTAAGGCTTTAGATATGTTTCTAACTCTGAATAGTATTACCTGGAAGAGATCTACTCCCTTTATCCCCAAAGGGAGTAAGTAAAAACCCGGAATTTTCATGGTTTTTTTGGAGTAAAACCAAAGCACTTCTCCAGCCAACCCAAAGGATCCCTTTTGTAATGGTGGGACTAGATTCAACCTGATGAGATGGGAGTGGGCAAGAAAAATGTACATTTGATCAGGAACATTCATAGCTGATTCTAAAAAATCAGGGACAACTGATATGCCTTCATCATGTCCTAATTCCTGCCATCCCCAAATCAAGCTGTTGACTCATGTTTGTGCCTATATGCATGCTTTATGTTCCAACCGTGTGTTCTTTCTTGTAGTCTTGCTGGCATGTGCCAGACCTCTGTGCCTCTGTTCTTATCACAAATAATTTGAACCAGTAACTAATTTTTTATTCATGCTTTTGAAGGCCATGGGTTGATATTTAATAAACTGTATGAGACACTGTCAGGCACTCTGCAACATGACCGAACCAATAAAATTGTCTACATGTTTCCATACATGGACTGTTACCTGCAAGTAAGCTAGGAACTGTAGGCAACCTATGACCTTTAAAATGTAAATCTAATTTCCATTTGGTTGTAAACAAAAACTGCAGAGACAGCATAGCATAAGCTGGCCTATGCAATTTTCATAAAGATCTGTTGTCCTTCTAATTAAAAGAGATTAAAGAGATTAAGAAGCACTGTGCTAGGTGATACTTAGGCAATCAGAATGAATAAATCAGTTCTCTCAATGTAGTTTATATTATCAGTTAATGTGACTGTCTGTGAACTTTCTGCAGTGTGTTTTTAAGACATGATATTTGCATAGGCTCTTGCTGAAAAAAATAACCAGCTGTACTGCCGTGAGTGGAATCTGAGGCAGTGGGAACATGCTGAGCAGCAGGATGAGAAGACTGGAGATTTGAAACTTTTGGGGATCCTAGCTTCAGAGGAAAAATTGTTGTATTTTGTTTGTTATGAATAGTGTATAAAAATCGGAAAAAAACCAGTAACCTCCTGTACTGGAAGTGAACAGTGCCCATGGAGAGATCTGAGGCTGTATTTTCAGTTTGCACTGGTTTGGCCCAGGGATTTTTGTGTTCGGTACGAATGAATTTGCCCTGAAGCACAAGTTCCCAGGCCAACAAGTCATTATAAACCCTGAACAAACACTTGTGGCCCACTGGTGGGGAACTGACAAGCTGCTACACCACACTACTCAGTACACCTTGTTAGTAGTCCTTGGACTACCGACCGTCTGACCAGAGTTTAGCCACCACTGTTCATCACTTTCAGGAGGCTTGACAAAATTTTAAGTTAAATGGATGTTTTGGATGTTTCCACACTTTAGCAAGGGCTAAAGGAGATGTGATATCAACAGGTGTTGATGTTTGTTCTGTAATGTGCAAACTTAAGAGTACATGGACTGTGTTTATGGGCTTATGACTATGTGATGGTAGTCATGAAACTGCTAGAGTTAGAGGTGCTCAGTGTGTTCAGACAGGATGAGAACATGCTTTTCCTTTTATATGTTTTTTATTTTAAGAAGACAGACACTTATTTAATTGAGAATAACTTCAGAAATTTTTGATTCTTACCAAACCCACAAGAATTAAGAAGTTAATAATAGACTTTCTTATAGGAGGCTTAGCAATCAAAAAATAGCATTCCATATACAGAGCACCTGTTCACATCATCAGCCATGTAATTCTCTCCCAAAAGTCTGAACTAGAGTGGATATAAATAATGGGTTGCAGCAGATAACTTGATGAAAAATCAATAGCAATTTTTTGCAGGAAGCAAAATCTTAAGAGCACAAAAAAATCACCACATTCAATTCTGCTGTTGTTACCGTTGTTATCATCACAAGCCCTGTTTCAGCTGAAGAAGTGGATAGCAAAATGAATAAACAGAGGACAAGAAAATAAAGAACAGTCCCCAAATCAACCCTAAGGATGATCAGAAAAAAGAAATGGAGGAAAACAAATGGTTCTATTATTATTTAAGATAATAGTTTCTGGGAATTCCACTTTAACTATGAACCATAACTGGATAAGAACTAGAGATTGCAGTAAAGAAAGCAGAAGGAAAATAAAAACAAATCTCACAGTCAGGCATAAATACATGTATGTAGACCAAAGATGTCTGTGAACACTGTCTCCAATGCACATGAAACCAGATCAGGTAAGTAGCTGGCTGTAATCACAAACCATATAAGGTGTACACACATGTGTCCATATACTCATGTAAACATAAAGCTTAGTCTGGAGCCACATAACCTCAAATTAGATATGAAATAACATGAGGTAAAGCATGCAGCTCCACAAAAAGTAATAAGCCCAGTGTATGCTTACCAAGGCATACCTAGAAATAGGCAATGACTGATTGTCCTAGTTTTGGCCAGGACAGAGTTGATTTTTTACAGAGCTGGAGGGGAGCATGGCCAGGTGCTAATTTTATTCAATACCATGTCATGTCACTTGTCAGGGGCAGGAGTAAGGGAGCTAGGAGTGGGAGTAAGGGACTCTCTCCTTTCCAGTCAAGGGAGAAAAACACGGTGGGCCAAAAAGTCCAGTACTGTTTTACTTTCCATGTAAATAATATTTATCTTATACATTTTTTTATTAATACTGTTGCTGTTTCTGCTCATTTTTCTTATCTCATTGCTGTTTCCAGTAATTTTTTTTTTTATCTCAACCCATGATTTTAGCCTTTTTGTGTCTCCTGTTCTCAACTCTATCCCCAGAATGGGAAAGGGGAAGCTCCTGTTACCATCTGTTAAAAAGTAAAACAGTACCTCTTTTATTTTCCTTGCCTATTTATATTATCCTTAGCTTTTTGGTACTGTGGATTTGTACAACAGGGCCAGCTGTTGGCTGTGCTGGCACCCTGCGCTCCATGCCTGGTAACAGCAGAGATGTTGGCCCGTGACACTATCCTGTTTTCCCTGCTGTGGTGCCTGCACCTTGCACGGCTCTGTGCTCTCCCAGGCAGTGGAATCCCCAGCCAGTGCCCTGGTCTCTAATTAATCCAGAACTTCATCTGGAATCTACAGTTCTACTCCTTGTAACTTTTATGGCCACGTACAGCACACCACTCCCCGTGCTGAAGTTTTTAAGTGAGAGCCTGAAATGTCAAAAGCAGGAAATAACCAGCTAAATCTGCTCTTCAGGCATCAGCCCATCTGCTGACAGAGTCTGGCTGCTTGTTCTCACAGGACAGTGCCTTCGCCATCTGAGAGTGACGGGTTTTGTTCCTCACGTTCACTGGAGTCACACCGTTAATACAAAACTGTGTAATGTGCATATATTGTACAAACAAGGGACAATAGCTGTAATGACAGGCATGAATCCATAATTTAAGTACAAAATAAAGCCTCGTGGAAGCATAGGGTTTCTGTTCAAGACCATTAACTCTAGCGAAAATGCACATTTTTCATTAGGCTCTAATAGCCTGCTGCAAAGTAGGGCAACTGCTGTGCGGTGTTTGTAGAAACAAATTGCTAATCAGTCAATAAGGATCTTTACTGTGCACTCTGCTACAGCCAGCTTTTACCCATTTTCTACTACACTGAATTATTTTAACTCCTTGAATTGTTATTTTGTGAAAAAGAAAATATATTTTATTTATGCAGCATTCACTCTGGCCATGCATAGTGAATTTTGTGTCTTGAGTCCATTTTGTTAACATTTATACAGGTGATTTATTATCACTCAGATTTGCCTCATGACTTTTTTTCTAAGGTTCAGAAAGTTTTTATTGTATACTGAAAGCCAGTAATGAATTGAATCAATCATTCTTTTAGAAATAGATTTTATAATTCCATTACAAGTGCCCCATGCAACCTAAATCTTAATGACAGGCGTTGTTGCTACTGGAGCACAAAAGCCTGCTGATCAGCGTGGAGTGAATTATTCACACAGAGGAAAATTACAGGGTATACATATATGTGTGTGCAGGTGTATATATATATATATATATATATATATATATATATATATATATAAAAATATATATAAAACCACAAAATATATTTTTTT